>CM051238.1:253593066-253944292 GCA_027917425.1 Gastrophryne carolinensis
ATATTTCTGGGCCCATTAGTTTTGTGTTTATGTATTTTGTAAATGAAATTTACAAATTTTACTTTTTTTTTATTTTTTATTCCATCATAAAATATTAAATCTTTAAAAATTTTGAAAATTTCAAGTCGCGCAGCTCCTGCATCTCGCCCACCATCTGAAGGACCCTGACACTCAGTTTGCCAATCTGGCACATGTGGTCCCTGTTAAAAAACATAAATTAAAATATTGGTATAACCTTGTTGGGGTCATACTGCAGTGCCCCCCCCCCCCCCCGTATGGTCCAAACACCTAAATCTGGACTTCAAAAGCCAGAGGGCCCTCGCCACCACAACCCGGGTTTTGCACAGTGCCCGATTAGAGAACCCCTGGCTCGCATTCTACAGACAAAGAACGGGCATCAGGAGCAAGGGCAGGAGTGGATATCCAGAATCCCCTGAAAGAATGTAAAAATACTAACATAAAATACACATTCTAAGCTACAATATTGTTTAACATGTCATAAAGGGCTAAAAACAGCCATAGGTTAAGACATAAGTCATCAACTATATTCATTGCCATACAGTGAAAATGGATTGATGGAATGTGAGCAAACTTACCCAGGAGCCATCCACCAGATAATTCTCCTGACTCAAACTGATGAAATAAGCCGGAGCTCTGAAATATATAAGCATCATGGGACGACCCTGGATACCCTGCAAGAACACTGAGGAATCGCATAGCTGGACCAAACACTGCTTGTATGTTGTGCGAGTGGCACATCTTGCGGTTCCTGCAACCAAATATAAAATAATTACACAAAGCAAAGGTAACCAACTTAAACAATAACTCCTACAACAAATTAAGATTCAAGTTCAACAATCCAAATATAATTCACAAAGGACATAAGTCTAAAAAAATATAGCAATTATATGGATGTGTGGGAAAATAAAGGTTTACATGCTAAGGGCTAATTTAGGTCAGCATTAAAATGCTTCTATAAGGCATACATGAAATGTATTGATTCAGGTATGCATTGCTATACAATTTATGGCCTCAGCCATGCTGATACATGCAATGCCTTGGAGCTAAAGACGCGCAGACTCCTCCACATAGCCGCAAAACATGTTCAACAATAGCAATCCGAGCCCTCAAAGGTCCCGTAAGTGGATCGGAAATGAAACGGTTTAATAGGGTGGTGGTCCGTCGGCAATCAGCTCTCTGAATCAGACGCAAGCCCACACAACAACGTAAGTTATCTGAACGAACGAAAAATATCAGATTTTGTTTGGAAAATGATCCGAACTAACGGAAATGATCCGATTTGCTTTCTTTCATCGAAAGCGCATATACGCATTTTCCCGAACGTTCGTACGAATGAAAAATGAATGAAAAAAAGCAAAAAAATTACAAACACCCACTAAAACTTTCACAGACAGCTACGGAAGTGCAGACGAATGTGCCTCTGAATCGAGCCTATAGAGCTGTTCGAGCTGACCCGCCTTAACCGCGTTTCCCTCCATAATTTGTATAGTGAGCTGCGACCATAGTTAGCCCACACCACAATGAAGGGGCAAGCAATTTCAGGTATGAGCAAGAAGCTTGGCTACCTGCAATTTTTGGCGAACAGTTAGTTCCAGAGGCTGGGTGCCGTCTCCGTGGGGATGTCCCAGCCTATGCTGAGCAGCACACTAACCAAGTTTTTGGATGTCATGGCTACCCTGTCTAAAAAATACATCTATTTCCCAGACAACATGTTAGCCTGGAACGCGGTTGAGTTGGGCTTTTTTAATATAGCCGACATGCCCAATGTCATGGGTGCGTCCGATTGCACACATGTTGCGTCAGTTCCGCCCGCCGATGAGGAATATCTTTTTAGGTTTGTATTTTGGGTGCACATTATGAATTTCTATAATTAATTGTTTATCAGTATTTGCAAAGTTTGCAATAATTTTCATGCATACCTTAGCTAATAATTATCAGGTTTGTCTGGCAGACCTTATTTCATGCATACCTTAACTAATAATTATCAGGTTTGCCTGCCAGACCTTATTTCATGCATACTGTTGGGGGTCAGTATCCCGTTGAGCGTCTGCCCCTGGAGAGTCTCCGCTTAGCTAGCTAGGAACCAGTATGACGCGAAGGAAAGTTCAGACAACAGCGTTAATCATACAGATTCTGATTTATTTCTAACACAGCAGAGAATATATAGAGCAGTATACAGAATTGCTCCTTACCCCTCCCTTCGGGGAGCAATTATTAACAGGACATTTTGCACGTAGGCATGTACATAAACAATACAATAAGTTCTTAAAACAAGAGAAGAAATTAGAGATGGCCTTGATGCTGTCTCCTGAAGCGTACAAGTTGACATAAATTAGGCACATCTCGTTAGCTAGGTTATAATAATAATAATAATGAAATGTCCATTTTCTGCTAAATGATTATATGGAAAAGTAAGGGTCTTAAAGTGAAACTTTCTATTCTAATCCTGAGCAAACTGGTTCAAGCAAGCCTTAGTCTTGGTATATAGCTGGATATTAGTATATATCTGGATAAATATCACATCACATCCTTTCACATACCTTAACTAATAATTATCAGGTTTGTCTGGCAGACCTTATTTCATGCATACCTTAACTAATAAATTATCAGGTTTGTCTGGCAGACCTTATTTCATGCATACCATAATGCGTCTTTATCATGTATACCAGATTACACACCGACTGGTATATTGTAATATGTTATTGTTTTAAATAGTTAGGGGTTAAAAATGTTAAATTTTTCCTTTTCAAAAAAGGATACCTTATTTTGTGTTGTGTCTTTATGTTAATTTTGCTTTAGTTTTATTGTACTAATGACCTCTCTTTCTGCTCTTACAGGAACAGGAAGCTTGGTCATTCCATCAACATGCAAGCTGTGGTTGGGCCTGACCTTCGCTTTTTGAGTGTGATGGCTTGGTTTCCCGGATCCACCCACGACGCATATATCCTGAGAAATTCGAGCCTCTATGGTCGTTTTCAATCAGGAGAATTGTCTGGGGGCTGGCTACTGGGTAAGTTGGGGGAATGAGTAGCATTACACTTTCAATGTCAGACTAATATTTAATATTTAATTGCCTCTAAACCTGTATCAACATATGGCTGTTCTTTTCCTCTGATGACATCATATCCAATGTAGTGGACCTTTAATGTTTTTTTTTGTGTGTTTCCAGGTGATTCGGGATACCCACTACTGCCATGGCTGATGACCCCCATCCTGCGCCCTCAAACTCAGGCCCAGGAGGGCTATAACAGGGCCCATCGCAAGACCAGGGCTGTGGTGGAGAGGGCTTTCTGTCTGCTTAAAACCAGGTTTAGATGCCTGGATCATACCGGGGGTGCCCTGCAGTATGACCCCAACAAGGTGCTTAAGATCATAATGGCTTGCTGTGTCCTACATAACTTTGCGTTAATACAGCAGGTCCACCGGTATGTTGAAGAGTCACACTCTTCAGCCACCACGGACATTCCAGAGGAATTGTATGCTGACACCCAGAGTGCATCAGGACAAGCCACCCATGAACATTTAATTTCCTCATTTTTGAGTGATTTTTTTTGGTTGTGGTCTTGCCAGCTGGTTTTGCTTTTTACCCCAAGTTTGGGTTGTTTTTTTTTTTACCCAAGGTTTGTTTGTTTTTTTTTGTACTCAAAGTTTGTTTTTGTTTTTTTTTTTTAATAAAAGTTTTAAACACACAAAAAAACATGACCCTACAATATATGTGCTTGTCATTATATCTGTTATAGATTTGTAACGTAACCAAGATATGTCATGTATACTTTAATTTGCTTATCAATACATCCTAATGTACCCCACAAAAAATATAAACAGATTTGCGTGCAATGCATTTTAATTTGCAAGGATTAGTTGTCCCAATAAACATAATTAGTCATAATAAAAATAAAGACATGGGTAATAAGAACACAGCACACAACAAATTTAGGAACACAATTCATTCCACAATAGAACTTAGTTGTTGATGTCCAATCGCAGCCTACGCAGACATCCAGTATGCCAAGGAAGTATCCATTTGGCCACAATCTTGGGCCTTCTTAATTTCATAAACCCTTGAAGTCCAAGAACACTTCCTCAAGGTAGAATGCCCCCCCTACCAGAAAATTCAGACCACTAGGGAGCACTATTGTTCAGGGCAAGGGGCCCATGATGGCTGGAATCCCTAGTCCCCAAATCAAGCCCTCTCCAGCTCGTGCCCTTTACAATGTAGGCAGCCCTAAGTCAATGTGCAGCTCAACGGCTGCAAGTTAAAGGGTCAGCGAGCCTATGACACCCTGCCCTCAAGCAACTGCAAAAAAATACTTTATGCTCACAAGTCTGAGCTATGAATGGGTTGTTAGTCATCCCAAAATGTTAACCAATATTCCACCCACGATGATGTCTGGTGGATCTCATTAGACATAAACCTACTGCGTCTGAGCTTAAACGGGCATTTTAATGAGGCCCAAAATATGGCATGGGCAAGTGGGGTTTCAGACCACTATCATGAACTATATGGGCGAAATTCTTACCCAACCAGCATAAACTCAAATGGGCAAATATGTTTAGATATCACTAGACAGGTCAATAGTGTGGGAATGTTGAGGAAAGATGTAGAATAAAATGCCAGGAAAAATGTCAATCTGCTTGATTGACATTCTAAGGCTTTTGTTGCGCTTGGAGTACGGCCAACATCTGTGCTTGTGTGGCATTCATAATTTGCCACTGCTGAAGCTTGGCATTCCTATGCCTGTTGGTCTGGCTGTTGATATTCCTAATTTTTTCAATCAGGGTTGTGAAGTTGCTAATAAAGTTCACTAAATGTGCAGCCAGCTCCTCTCTTAATCTTAGGTTCACTGCCCTAAAGCAGCAGCTATCATTCCGCCATGCTGTCTCCAGTATCTGCACATGCCTCATCTGGCTGACATGGTGACGTGCCTGAGGGCGTCCTCCACTTCCCCTGGTTGGGGCAAGTGCAGATGCTGGAGCTATAGGCCCTAGAAACCAGGCCAGATGTAGTAGGCAAATCCTCTGCAGCAGAGCTAGCACATGGGACAGTTGGTTCTGTCTTTTGCTGCTGCCCATGGTGGTCTGCCAGCAGAGGGCGTGTTAGTCTCTGCTGCAGAGGATTTGTGGGCAGATGCTGCTAGGGCAGTGACACCTGAGGTGGTTGGGTAGGCATTAGTGGGGCCAGGTTAATGATCTCCTCCTCCTCCAGATGGTGGATGGCATCCATTAGGGGTGGTGTCTGTAGAGATATGTAAAATAACGTGTAAAAGATATTATGGGCAATATATGTTTAGCGAAGTAGTCAGCATAATGCAAATGCATCACCATTTCTGGTTCAGTACACTTACTAGATCCTGCTGGTCCTGTGTTGAATATGTTTGGACTGGCTGCCATGAAGTGGTGGCAGTGGGCAAACATGTTGAGGGTTGCAGAGTTGCCTGTGAATTCTGAGGAGCTGTAATGTTAAATTAAAGTCAAGTTAACACAAAAAGCGAACTTGTATAAACATAGGTCTATATTGCCTTTAAAGTGGACCAACACCCAGGTGCCCCGCTGTGTGAAACCCCCCAGAAAGCCCCAAAACCTCACCTGACCCCGCTCCCACGTGACTCGCTCCACCAATCACCGCCGACGGACAAGCGAGGTCCGTCGCCGGACAAGGTGAGAGCGCCCGCTGCCACCTCTCGCGCATCCCTCTTACAGGGAGCGCGCCCACGCCGGCCATTCACAAACGGCCGGCGCGGATGCGCGCCCTGCTAGAGGGATGCGCGAGAGGCGGCGGCAGCCCACGCATGCGCCGTTGGAACGAGGAACAGGTAGGATTTGCGGACGTCCTGGGGGGTTTCACACAGCGGGGCACCCCCGATCGGGGTGCCCCGCAGGCAGGGAGCTGATCGGCCCGGGAATCTTAGATTCCCGGGCCGATCAGCGGTGGGTGTTGGTCCACTTTAAAGCACCCGGACCTAACTTTAACTATCCCCTCCACCAGTGCTTTTACATATTCAAGTTTGCGCAACCCTGAACTACTAAAAGTATGCTAGACAAATGTTAGACAAATATCCTTACAATACATACCTTCGCCAATTTCAAAGTTGTCAGTGTCTTGGGCCTGGATACATACACCCTGTAGGGCCGATGGGTGGATAAGTCCAAAGACAAGCTCCTCAGCTGCTGTGTACTGCAGTTTAGTTGGGAATCCTCTTCCTGTTTGCATCCTGAAAATCAAATAATGTACACAATTAATGACAAGGTGGCCCACAACAACCCCCCCTTAAAAAAAAACAATATGTACCCATGCAGCCTTTGCTTATTCCTCTTCTGTCTCACGGCATATTTGAGGTCAGAAAATTTCCTCTGGATCTGTTCTAAATCTTTCCTTTCAGTCCCCACACAGTTGACCTGTCTGGTGATCTACTCCCATATTTGGTTCTTGTGTACCTTGCTGGTGGCTTTAGAATTTCTGCCATACAGCTCATGAAAGTGGCCTGAAACCCCACCTGCCATGCTTTGGGGCTCACTAAAGCATCCGTTCAACGTGCCAAGTCGCAGGTTTCGCCCTAAGGTTGCCCTGGATGGCTCTTCATGGGTGGGTGGAATATTGGGTGACATTCGTGTGTGAGTTGCAGGCGTAGAATAGCCAGAAATTTCACTTATGATGGACTGTGCTGGACTTTGCTGGGGGCTGGGTGTCATCGGCTGGCTGGCCAAAGAAGTGACTGGCGATGAGCTGCCCGGTGACTCAGGGCTCTCCACGTTCAATTCCTGACATTGGGAAGGAGCAGGAGAGGGTGTGGATGGGGGGCTAGGGCTTCTAGGACGACTATTACCCTTACCCTTACTAGTAGTGCTCCTTTGGGTTTTTGAAGTTGTGGGCCGGGGAGCATTCTTGTTTGAGGATGTCTCCTTGGCCTTCCGAGATGGGGCAGCTTTGGAAGTGGCTGGAGTGTATTCCACTGGATCCTTATTGTGGCGACTTGATTTTCTGGCCGAATGCGGGAGGGCACTGGTTTTGTGGGACCTAGTTGCAGGCATCGCAGAGGTTTTTTCATGCCGTTCGGCACTACGCTCATGGCGCTCAGAGGATTTTTGGATTTTGCGGCTAGCTTTCTTTGCTGACATAGTGATATCTGTGTAGGCACTCAGCTGTTTATCCAAGTACCCTTTAAATACTTATGACTGTGTATGACGCTTTCGCGTAAGCGTGCTTACAGACGTGCGCATCCCGGAAACCGCTGCGGCGCAACATATCTGGTGACCCAGGCTTTCAAAATGGCACCCACGCTCTTCACCTGCGCGCAGCAGGACACCATTATGCTGGTAAGTGTGGGGTCAGGACGTTGATTTGCAAGCAAAATGCATGCATATGCAATTAGCCAGCGCAGGCCCAAACAGTGGGGGGCACATTTTAAATTTTTACGGCGTTCCAAACAAAAGGTAGTGAGCACATGTGCGCAACAACAAAATGGCAGCTAAAAGGATAGCGGAACACTAGAAATGTTAGGTTGACTGCAAGTTAGCAACCTGCTGTAACTGTGATAGTGATTATTCTGATGTTTGGACTAATCCAATGTATTTCACTTGTATCTTTCAGATGATGATGGAGGCCAGGTATGACTACCTGGCGAATTACTTCCTGAAGCAGACCTTGGCCCTGTAGGTGGCTCAGACCAGCCACTAGACCTCTCTACAGAGGAGGGGCAACAGCGCGTCGCCAGGGAGTCATACCTGATGGCGGAGCCACTACACTCCGTTATGTTTGTCTGACTGAAGCACACACAGGTACATCCACTGTCAACACACACTCATTCCCTGCTTCTATTCTTTTAGATGTCGATGTAGCGGGTGGAGAGCGTCCCTGGGAGAGGCCACCAGATGACATCCCTGAGCTGCATGGCAAAGGTGGGTGTTGTCACACTGAAATTAGGAAACCAATGTTTGCTTGACATAATCTGACATTACAAGTAAACATATTTTTCCTTCCTCTACAGCCTCAGATCCTGGTCAGTGGCAGGCCCCAGAGGGAATGCTGGTCTCCCAAGCAGAGGTCGCCCACCAGCCTGGTAAGTTTTGTGACTACTTATTTAAGTACATTAAACATAGCTTCGTGCACAGGTCTTGACAAAGTTGGCTCTATCCCTTAGCATAATGACCTATGGTCTGATCCCTAGCCTAATCCCTTAGCCTAATGACCTATGGCCTCATGCCTTTGCTGTAACCTTAATAATATTTCATTCCACAGCTAGCAAACATGTATATGGCTAGAAACAATTATTGCTTCCTTTACACAGAAACCCCACAGGAGAAACTGCAAAAGCTTACCGCGAACGGTGTATCGGCTGGTGGGCGACATCCAGGAGCTTGCTGCTTCCATGGGGACCAGTGAAGACTAGAATCCTGGGGCCTGCCACTTTTATATAAATTGTAAATAGTTTTAAATTTTTTATTATTAATATTTTTAAAAATGTTTATAAAAATTTTTTGAAAAATATCCTTTAAAAAAATTGCCCAACAAACAAGGCAAAATAAATTTTATAAAAAAAAAAAAAATAATAAAAAAAAACAGATAATAAATGCTGTTAAACTTAACCATGTTTCCTGTTTATTTCAGTTTAAGTTAGACACTATTTAGACATGAACACAGGGCCAAAAATACAAACAGAAGATATCAGGAAGGAAACAAAAAATAACAAGACCGTAAAGAACATTAGGTAAGCATAAAGGACGGAAAAACATCTAAAGTGGAACCACGAGTGAGTTTATGTAAGCATGAAGGACGGGAGAACATCTAAAGTGGAACCACGACTGAGTTTAGATAAGCATGAAGGACGGAAGAACATCTAAATTGGAACCGCGAGTGAGTTTAGGTAAGCATGAAGGACAGGAGAACATCTAAAGTGGAACCTTGAGTGAGTTTAGGTAAGCATGAAGGACGGGAGAACATCTAAAGTGGAACCGCGAGTGAGTTAAGGTAAGTATGGAAGCAAAAGTGAGTGAGAGAATAGTTGAGATGGGGACACGATTGAGGGTAATAGGTGTGCGCATGCGTACATAACAAAATCCAGTAAAAAATGCTGCTTGGACGTATTTTGGGAGGAAGATGCATGCAGAAGTACGGAGTAACGTATACATTAGCCTCGTCCTGTAGAGAACGCAACGAGAGGCAGAAAATGCCATCCTCATCGGCGTACGCAGCTACGAACAGTAAACGGAAGGCTTCCGATGGAGGCTCTGATTCATGCGTAAGCTTACGCGCACACGAGAAAAAAATGCATTATACACAGAACGGGCCTAATATGACACGGTTTAAAGGAGGCACAGAATCAGGCCTATTATTTTGGGCCAAAAGCATCTGCTCAAGCCTTGGAGCTTATCTAGTAGTCAAAAAATTGGTTTTATGGAAGCCATTTTCAATACCTGCAATCTTTTGCCATTGACAACTGTAAACATGGTCTATACATCAATCTGTACGAGAAGAGAGAAGTAAGCCCTGCAAACACACAGAACAGCCAGACACATAGCTGCTTTTGCCATGTAACAATGGCTAGACGCTGCTGTGGTAGTTGCAATTAGTCATCGTCTGTTACATGGAGCAGTAGAAGACTGGGATTTCTATGGGTAGTAATGCCCTGGGAGAGATTGAAGGTGTGCAGTAGACCTAATATCTTATTTCGGTTTAGGGCTATTTTAATAAAAGTCTGTGTCCCAAACATTGAAGTCATGTCTACATTGGCTGTGGGTGACACCCTAAGTGCTCAACCTGAGTAAACATGACTCTAATTAGTGGCACCATGCCACGGAACCTATAGTAAAGCATCATTATGGATGAAACTTTAAACCCCCGAGATACAGATTATACATATGCTAAGAGCTTTATAAACATGCTGATAGCAACTGGGTTGTTAACTCATTGCAGGCCTGCAGGCCCACATGATGTAATAATAGAGGATGAAAATACTGCAGAGTTAAAAAGACCATCCATTTACTGCTGGTCAATTTCATACAAATGCTGACCTGTTTATTAACCTAATGCACTGACATATGCAGAGATTAATTTTTGACAGTTCTCTACATGCGATACGAGTGTGACATGAATGATGGATGGTTTTCATATAAGGTATGATTCTACATGTCCCTGCATATTTCAAGCTTACCAGACGATCCCATAAAGAATGAGTTGTACCGTGATGGGAACAGTGCGTGCCAGTGTGGAACAGCACAAACTGTTCATGTGTTAGGTTATGCAACTATGAAATGACTGGGCATGCGCAAGGTATAACTTAATAATATAAAAAAGGGGGATCTTGCCGAGGGTTCAGGGACTCTCCAGACTGCTGAAGTGGACGCACTTATGTCTGTGATGCAAGCCGGAACTCACTGAACCTTCCGTATTGAGTCCCCCAATACGGGAGTGATGCTACAATATCCGGTAATGTATTGATGCTTACTACCTATTATAAAAATGATGATAGCCTAATGATAATCATGTTAATGTAAATCATAACTATACAATAAATATTCCAAAGATTCAATGATTACCATTTGATTTCCTAATTCGAATATTAGTGAGCGTAGTAAGTAGCTCAATGAGGCATTTATGCACTTGGTAATACACTACATACTGTTATATATATATAATAAACATTGCTACTGCCACAGTACGGAAGCAAACCAGTTAACAACTTACTGAGGTGAACAAACAAGCAACTGTTCTGAATAACATTCTCACTTGGACTGTGATTTACAGTTGGTGAACACAGTACTTTACCTGGCCAAATGTAATGGCTTCCATCTGACATAATAATTCTTTGGTCACAGTAAATGACAACCTGGTTCTGTGCGATTCCCAATAAAGTGGTTTAAAAAGAAAGCTTTGTGAGTGACAGGCAGCATACAATCAGTGTGCCAGTCTTGGATTCTGAAAGGGTCATGGTCTGGGAGTAAAAGCAGACAGTACAAGGTAGATCTTCTGTGACATTAATATCTTTGCTGACAGAAATGTTAATGCTCGGTTGCTTAAAGCTGCACTTGACTTAGAAACCATAAGATGGATTGTCTTTCTACATGGCAGTATTGTTCTCACAGAGAAAAGCAGGATATTTTAAAATGGAAATATTGAAACCAGCATTTCTGCTGAGCAGGGCATTGTTTTAGCCTGTAATTGTTCTGCCAGAGTCAGCTACTGTATGTAGGCAAGTGTTTTAAAGCATGTAGTCTTAAACATTGTTTAACCCTTTTAGTGCCAAGCACGTAACACCTGCGTGCCTGCTTGTCCAAGTGGCAAGCACGTAGGTGTTACGTGCTTGACCTTCCCCCCTGCTAGTTTAAAAAAAAAAATGTGAAACAACACTCACCTGACCCCTCGTTCAATCTGCCCGGGTCTCCTCTTCTGACTTCTTCTGACTTCCGAAATACCCTGCCCCCCGCTCCTGCCGCCAGTGACAGCTGTAAACAAATTACATTTACTCACCTGTGGCGGCAATCCCTCCCTCCTGGTTTCCTCTTCACTGGGGGAGCCTCCGATCGCCCCCCCTGGGCTCTTCCGTGGTGAGAAGAGGGCAAAAAATCTGTAATCTTTGACGTCACATGGAAGCCGGCATTTCTCTTCCGCCCCGTGAAGCTCAGACGACCCGGGTGATTGGAGAAAGAAGGTTGGAGGGGCGAGAGGGCTGTGATCTCTTGCCCCCCCAGCCCCCTTCACCGATCACCCGGCAGCTGTCATCGGAGATGATCGCCGGGGGAGGATTGGAGGTGAGTAAAGGAAAAAATAAGTAAATGTCATGTGTAAAGGTGTGTTTATTTTTATTTTTACAGTGACTTGCCATTAGCCCCCGGGCCAATTTAGGCTATGGGCTTGTAGCCGGCAAGACGGGGGGGCACCAAAGCTGGCCCATGCTCCCTGTTCCTACAAGCCCTACATAGCTGGTCCCGGGTTGGTTATGCTGGGTAGGGGGGAGAGAAGAGTTGCCAAACACCCCAAAGTAAAGCATGCATGTAACAGTAATTTTACTTTACAAAGTGCACACCGTGCGGTTTTTCTACCAAAACAACCCTTTACATTTGGAATACCCCCACAAACCATATTTTCCCTTAAAGTACACATGTTACGTTTTCTAGGCTTTCTAGGCGTGCCCACAAGCGGCATGCCCGGATGCTGGCAAATTGGCTGGGGGCGCACAAACTTAGGTGCACGTGTCGCACCCTGGAGGGTGCCCATGATGCGTGATGTGAGGAGGGAGGGCGGGTGCCCGCATCCTGGCATGCGGCTTGTGGGCTCGGGCAGCACAGCCCTGTCTCTGTACAGGAGACTTGTCACCCAATACTTTTTGATATCTTGAACTTTTCTCCTTATTTATTCACTCTAATAATATGTATTTATTTATTTAAGCACCTGTCACACTGTGGGTCTATATATAGGGTCTTTATAAACTTTTATTTAGGGAGTCGTTTTTGTGCTGGCATATAATAACCTTAGGGCTCAGCAATTTATTTTTAAGATATTTTTGGGGGCCCCCATCCTTGTAGGTATTTATTGATTTATAGATATGAAATTTGAGGGGAAGGGCCAGCTTGGTTTTTAATGTGTGCTTTTGTCTTATGTGTTCTGTTTTTAATGGTGTATTGATGTGCGTTTCAATAAAATTTTTATTCATTTTTAATATTTAATATGTGGTGCTCCTATTTTTAGAGGTAGGTTAATGGCTTTTTTACCATCTTTTTCTTTTTGTACCCCTTGGTGCTAATGTTTACACTGCGAGTGTAGGCAGTTATTACTGCTATGAATATGTACAAAGTAAAAGCAGTCAATTCTGGTGCTAAGTTATATTTTATATTCTATCAAGAGCAATTAAAACCTTATCATTCAGAAGACCTTGCCCAAGAATCACTTCCTAACTTTGAACATTGCTAGCTTGCCTTAGAGTATCCAGGAGATTACAGTTAAACTCTTTAAATACTTACAAGCACTTTACAGAAACACACAATCAGTCAGCTTAGCCTTTTAGAGGATTTAAACAGAAAAGTCACCTTGTTAAGGCAGCCTTTTTCAATAAAATAAAAATGGATGAAAGGAAAAACTGACAAAATGGTGAATTTTTTCTGTGTTATATTTTTGAATTCCGCAAGGTTATAGAATGATTACAATCGAACAATCCACTCATAATCCACTGCTTATATTCTCGTTTCATACTTCACTTATTCTTACTTTTTTCTTACTTTAAGTAAGGAATTTTGAATTATATTCATATTTGTTCTAAACATTTGCATAAAAATATATGATATGTCTTTTGCATCCAGTTCTGAGAGCTGATGAAGCCTGATTAGGTGAAATGTGTTGGCAACATTTGCAACTATATGCAATATGTAATTTGTAAAAAAATTGTTTAAATTGTATCCAATAAATGTAAAAAAAATTAACTGTCAATTCTGGGCAAGGTTTGTGGCAAGGGATCGATATAGTTTAAGGATTGGTCTAATCCTTTATGCTTCAATACATTTGAGTAGAACCCAGCCTCCTTACAAGCCCTTAGAAATCTAGTAGATATGTTATTTATATCTTGATTTCACCTTTCCTGAACTTATGGCCCATTTACACTGAAAGATTATCAAGTGAGAAATCACTAAAGTGACCGCAATTTAGTGTTAATTGTTACGTGTAAACAGCGGTTGCGATCAAGCTGTTGTATCGTTTTGGCTGACCAAAAATTTCTCATTTAGCGTTTGATAGTTGGAGTATGTAAAAAAAAGTCACCCTCAAAACAATGTGTTTTGCTATGAGAACGAGCAACAATAGCGATCACATTAGCGATCAAATCTTTGGCGCGAACATACTCTCTCAAACGCAGAAGATTTGCTGCTAAGAGAACAGCCAATTGATCTGCTTTTGTAAACCCAGCATTAGTTATGTATTAATTGTATTACAAATGTATGAGTTGGCTTGAAGGGATAACTGCGCTCTCGGTTGCCTATTTTTTTTTTGCAATACATTTTATTGATTTAAAGTGTCAGCAGGATACAGCTTAGGTTATTAGACAATAATAACATAGAAAGTACAAAGTGCCAGCACGTAGACGTACACATAATCTTTATTCCCTAGGGCTCTATCCCAATATGGAATCTATACCCCAGCCACAATGGCAAACATTTCGATGAGCCAGGGGTTCTGCCAGCACAAAAAAGTTATTATCCCTGTATAATCTTGCTTCAGAACCATATAACAGTGCATAGACTATAAATGGTTACATATTTTTAACCAGTTGCAATGAACAAGTGTGTTTTTTTGTGAATTTCATACTTAATACATAGATCTTTTCTTGTTATTTTTTAAGAAACTGCAATTGGGCGGCATACAGGAGAGGAGCTTCTCCAAATCTAGCAAATCAAGTTTAAAATGAAACGGTAATGTTTAGACAAAAATATGTAATTGGCTTGGCACCTAATCCCCACAAGGTAGGTAGGTAGGTAGGTGATCCCATGAAAACTTTTAACGGCTTAAATGGAACATTAGGGTTGATTCAGAGCCCTTTTCTCACCTTTTTTGCATGAATATTTCCATTCTCGTTCATTTTTTCCCCTCGTCTGATTCAGCAAAGCCTTTTTTTCTGCAAGAACTTTAGTGGGAAATGTTTTCATTTTTGCATGATTTTTCATTTGGTAGCAAGACCTCCATAAAAATGATGAGAAAGGGGCTTTGAATCAACCCTATTGAGTGGCGCTCTTGTAAAAGTATTGGTGCTGAGTGGCACTGAGTGGTTGTATCACTTGATAAATGAGGCTTTCAACACCTAAGCATGTATTTTATGACTTTTCAGGGCAATTTGAGAACTTTTTAACACAAACTGATTCCTGCAATTTGGCAACATTGGAATTGGATTGCTCCCCAAAATTCTTGATTCTACCAAAGATTCTTAAACCGGACCAACAACCATTTTTACTTTAATGGGTGTTGGTCCCGCTGGTCTGCTGATAACAAGATGCTCAGGGGGGCATCTGGAGCCCCCTCGCAACTAACCGCATAGAACTCTCATAATACTCATCTTCATTAAGAGCCAGCACCAGGAAAGGAGTCCTGTGATTGACAGCCGGATGTTGGTCTGATTTAAGTGGAGAACTTACTGGGTAAGGCATTTGGATATTAATTGCTCTCATAGTTCAGAACCATTAACTCAAATTTACATGATTCAGCTAAAAAGATACACCAGCTGTTTTCTCACAAATAAATAAAAATGTTTTGCCAGAAACAACTCAGGCAATAGTATCTAAATGTTACCATGCAAATAGTGTGCAAATTTATATAGCAGCATAGTCATGGTTAGATTGCATTTTGTTGACCCAACATGTTTCACCTTTGTAATATCAACACAAGGTTTCCCCAAGGGGTACAATAGTTGAATTCAAGATAGCACCTACAATAGGTTAGAGCTATAGAAAAAAACATTGCTCTCAGTTGCACATATTCAGTACATCATTTGTAACATTAAAACCATGCAATAACACATGTAACATTCTTAAAGGAGTACTATCGTAAAAAAATGGCCCAGTGATAAAAATCCATATAAATATGCTGGATGGCGGGGGGAGGGGTCGCTAATACACCCTGCATCAGGAAATATCCGGCCAGGCTTGTTTTTTATTTGTATTAATGGAAGGAAGAGGAAATCAGGGGTGACGGGTTTTGTCACCCCGGATACACTAAACCTGTCATGCCTGGACTTTATTCCTGCCATGAGAAAACCATAAGCTTGGCGGAAGTTTTATCCAGTTCGGGTTTATAAGTGACCCCTCCTCTCATTAGCTGATGTGTTTATATGGGATTTTAATATTACACAATGTCATGATAGTGTGTAATGATGGCGGGGCTGTAATGTTAAAGCCCTGCTCGTCAGTGCCCTGCCCCGGACGTCCTATCACGCTGCAGTGCCAGCGTGTGTTCGGTGCTGTGTTCCACACCTACGCGTAACATCTTAAAAGAATTGCTTCCCATTAATTCTAATTTATAGAATACAATGAAAGTATGATGAGCAGCAACACATTAAAGTAGAACTCCAGCATCATCGCATACATGAGCATTAGATTTCATTTAGATTTCAGATAAGATATATACCAAATACCAAATAGAAGTCTCTAAAAGCTAAACAAACCCCTCTACTACAGAAATATGCATGCTCAATCATCCTTAGTAATAATCAAGAGGCAATCATAAAGGACATTTTGAAGATCACTGTGTCTTTGCGGTACATTATTCTGAATATGACCTTTATAAAATGAACTTAGAGTCTATTTATGATGCCCTAACCTTGCTGTGTATCACTATAAAATAGATCTTTTATGATCATGATTTTATTCCTACAACAATTTATACTGCCCAGATCAACTCCAAGATCTTGGTTATGATAATTATTACAGCAGCATTTCTGGGGGTGAACTCGACAATGAGAATTTTTATTTTCAATA
Organism: Gastrophryne carolinensis; assembly: GCA_027917425.1. Classification (NCBI taxonomy): domain Eukaryota; kingdom Metazoa; phylum Chordata; class Amphibia; order Anura; family Microhylidae; genus Gastrophryne; species Gastrophryne carolinensis. The sequence continues at coordinate 253,609,534 of CM051238.1, forward strand.
GCAGGAAATCTAAGGTTAAATTAATACTATTTATTGGCTAACTCAATAGACTGAAAATGTGAGCTTTCAAAGAACATTAGGCTTCTTCTTTAGGCATAATCCATACATATATGTAACCTAAAGACACACGTTGATACAAAAAAATCCAAAAAAGGTGCAATCGTTTTTCTACTGACAACCATAAATAATGACAAAGTTGTAAAATTGTAACAATCAAAGGGATTATGTCAGTTAATAGTTAGCTAATAAGGATGGGATGGGAGGAGTTTTTATTGATACCTTCAGTCACATCAGCCTAGACAGTCTGTACATTAAACCTTGTGTTTAAGTCAGTCCATTCAATTCACATCATAATGACATATAAAATGATTATATAGCCCACAGTCCATCGCATTGATTTTTTTAAAAAACTCCCACCCAACCTCTCTTTTTGTCAACAGAAGCCTCCGTTGAGACCCATGAATTTGAGTTTACTTTGCCTGCTCTAAAGAAATACAGGACCTTCTCAAAAAATTAGCATATAGTGCTAAAGTTCATTATTTTCCATAACGAAATGATAAAAATTAAACTTTCATATATTTGAGATTCATTGCACACCAACTGAAATTTTTCAGGTATTTTTTTGTTTTAATACTGATGATTTTGCCATACAGCTCATGAAAACTCCAAAATCCTATCTCAAAAAATTAGCATATCATGAAAAGGTTCTCTAAACGAGCTATTAACCTAATCATCTGAATCAACTAATTAACTCTAAACACCTGCAAAAGATTCCTGAGGCTTTTAAAAAAGCCCAGCCTGGTTCATTACTCAAAACTGCCATCATGGGTAAGACTGCCGACCTGACTGCTGTCCAGAAGGCCATCATTGACACCTCAAGCAAGAGGGTAAGACCCAGAAAGAAATTTCTGAACAAATAGGCTGTTCCCAGAGTGCTGTATCAAGGCACCTCAATGGGAAGTCTGTGGGAAGGAAAAAATGTGGCAGAAAACGCTGCACAACGAGAAGAGGTGACCGGACCCTGAGGAAGATTGTGGAGAAGGACCAATTCCAGACCTTGGGGGACCTGCGGAAGCAGTGGACTGAGTCTGGAGTAGAAACATCCAGAGCCACCGTGCACAGGCGTGTGCAGGAAATGGGCTACAGGTGCCGCATTCCCCAGGTCAAGCCACTTTTGAACCAGAAACAGCGGCAGAAGCACCTGACCTGGGCTACAGAGAAGCAGCACTGGTCAGTGGTCCCAAGTACTTTTTTCTGATGAAAGCAAATTTTGCATGTCATTCGGAAATCAAGGTGCCAGAGTCTGGAGGAAGACTTGGGAGAAGGAAATGCCAAAATGCCTGAAGTCCAGTGTCAAGTCCCCACAGTCAGTGATGGTCTGGGGTGCCATGTCAGCTGCTGGTGTTGGTCGACTGTGTTTTATAAAGGGCAGGGTCAATGCAGCTAGCTATCAGGATATTTTGGAGCACTTCATGCTTCCATCGGCTGAAAAGCTTTATGGAGATGATGTTTGCATTTTTCAGCACGACCTGGCACCTGCTCACAGTGCCAAAACCACTGGAAAATGGTTTACTGACCATGGTATTACTGTGCTCAATTGGCCTGCCAACTCTCCTGACCTGAACCCCATAGAGAATCTGTGGAATATTGTGAAGAGAAAGTTGAGAGACGCAAGACCCAACACTCTGGATGAGCTTAAGGCCGCTATCGAAGCATCATGGGCCTCCATAACGCCTCAGCAGTGCCACAGGCTGATTGCCTCCATGCCACGCCGCATTTCTGCAAAAGGATTCCCGACCAAGTATTGGGTGCATAACTGAACATAATTATTTGAAGGTTGACTTTTTTTTATTAAAAACACTTTTCTTTTATTGGTCGGATGAAATATGCTAATTTTTGAGATAGGATTTTGGGGTTTTCATGAGCCGTATGGCAAAATCATCAGTATTAAAACAAAAAAAGACCTGAAAAATTTCAGTTGGTGTGCAATGAATCTCAAATATATGAAAGTTTAATTTTTATCATTTCATTATGGAAAATAATGAACTTTAGCACTATATGCTAATTTTTTGAGAAGGACCTGTAGGCCGCAACAGGCACATCAGTTTTTTTGTTTTTATTGTGAACCTGTGCAGTTTTCGTCGCTTATTAAACGCTTGCCCCATCTGATGGGTCTGATGGGCTGGATGTATATTGCTGAAGGTCACTACACACACATGATCAGGTATACTACATTAGGGGATCTGCAGGAGAAAGTGCCTTGTACGTTGTAGTCATGTTGCATATCTGGTATGTGTATTGTGTTGGTAGAATAGGTTTTTGTGCAGGTTTCACACCCTTTCTGCAAGCAGGACCATATCCTTTTTGTGCTGGGCCACTAAGGGAGCTCCTCATAATTAGTTGTCTGAGATTATGGGGTTATCTGTATGCCATTAGAGAAGAATCTGGAAATATAAGTGGGACACGGTTCTTCTTTGGGATTTATATCCCAAATCATGATGCCCCAGGTATATATAAAATCATCCAGCCCTGGAGTCTTTTAGACTCTAGGACCAGCCAAAGAGACACAAGTTCCTCTTTAAGATAACCAGGCATGGTCACCATCATGCTGCAGGCTCTTTTTTGAGCATACGGGAGCAGTGGGGGTGCATACACGACCGGCTTCACTGAACGCTTGGGAAATAAAGCACTCCTAGGAGAGAGAGGGCATGGCTCCATTATTGGACCTTGAAATTACATTGGTGGCCCGCATTGGGGAGAGGTGGCCGTAGAAGCCGTTGGTTTTATAATTTGAGGCCCCCCACTTTTAATGTTGCCCAGGGCCCCACTAACTAAAACCGCCTCTGCGTGTAACTTACCTAGGCCACTCACTAAAATGAACCAAATCATTTTTGTCTTCAATGGACCCCAAAGAAGCAGCTGCATCTAATATGAGTATTATTACTTAGCTCACAGATACCCTTTAGGTGATATTTCTGGGAGCTGGCTCACTGCTTTTTCCACATTAAAAATGCAAAACTTTGGGTTTCCCCTCACAATCTGGTTCTGGATTTCTATGCAGGGAACTTTTTTCCTCACCACATGATTGTGATTGTGAATTCCTGCAGGTGATCTGAAGACATTTTCCAATTAGGTACTGTACGGATATATTTTTTTATTTTGAAAAAATGGTGCACCCAGAAATATTTACTCATACCTCTCTGAATTGTTTTCATTAGCCCATAGGGTGTTGTTATTGACAAATACCCTGCCCTCATTGGAAAATGGTCCAACCTATCCTGTAGAAATGCTCCATTTCAGGTCAAAATAATTGACCAAAATGTATTTTTGCTTGTAATGTGTAAGAAATAACTCAAGGTCACTCCACAGATATCGTGAAGCATACTCAAAGCACTGAAAAAGCTCCTAACCAGAAAAAAAAACATCATATGGACTGGATTTTTTACTGTTTTTTAAGTGTTTTCTACAACAATCTTAAGATACAGATGCATGGATATATATGGATGTATACATTTGCATTTTTTTGTATCTAGTTCTCCTTTAAATATTTATTAAAGTTATTTATTATTCTGTGATCTAAATTGATGGAATTTTAAATACGAAATTCTGCTATAAAAAGCATGTTGTAATGGTGATGATACATTGAAATACAGAAAAACAGCATATCATATAGGATAATGATGCTTCCCTGTCATCTTAATTATTCCAGCAAGAAACTTTTTGTTCGTTGCATTCATCAGTACCAACCTGTACTGTGAATGCTAGTACAATGAATTGCTGCTTCAAAATCTAGAGTAAGGATTGTATATACTACTATTGTGTGTGTTTGAATGCTTGTGACTTGAAATCAGCCACAATATTTACAGCGTTATAAAAAAGCCCCATGTATTACCTGTGTTATGCATAATTAATTGATTGCATTCACAGCCCATAATATCTATGGGATTTGGAACTTGCTCTTGGCCTATCCATTCCAGAACCCTCAATTTTTGGGGGGATTTACTACAATATTCATGATCACTGTCATGTTACAATCTGCATTTTTGGGATAACTACATAGTGGCAAATTGTCTCATTTTATCATTAGGGACCTATGAAGAAAGGTGAATTCATAGTACACAGACTGCCGAGATCCTGATGCAGCAAAGCAGCCATAGACCATATAATATCCTCCACAATGCATAACAGCTAATATGTGCATGATAGGGGTTTATTTAAGAAACGCTAGCGCCACGTAGGACCACGTAGCGGCAGGTGTATTTCTGGTGCTCATGCAGAAAGCCATATGTATGACTGCCAAAATGGTTAGTGCCTCTTATAGCATCAGTTATCGTTCCATATATCAATAGCACCTGGTGTGTGTAGAGAGCTGGCGCTGTCTGTCCTGCAGTGCCACATCATATCAGATGCTGAATGCTGTTCTGCTTTACAGATCCATTAAGTTTTCTAGTGATGTTACCTTTACCACTTATGGCGCTATACCAAAACCCGACAGCCAAAGTTAGAGTTAACGGAATTCTCTCTGAGCCATTCGCGATTGCGAATAGTAGTCGTCAGGGGTGCCCTTTATCACCCTCTTCTTAATCTGGAGAGCATCGGAGGATGTGAGAACTCATGGAATCCTTATGAATGGGAGAATACCCACTTTAGCTGAACTAAAGTTAAAAACTCTGGGGCAACATCTGTCGTGGCTCTTCCACAGACAGCTTGAGGCATTCCTTTCTTCAGGGGACCGTCTTAGAAATGGGTCACTTCCCTTGACACCATTTGAGGACTTACTGGCACAGCCAGAACCGCCACAGAATGCTATCTCACAGTTCTACAAGCTACTGGTTGAGGCACGACACACCTCGCCTTTGGAATTTTTAACCAAGTGGGAAGCATATCTAAACGTATCATTTCTCCAGGGGAGATGTGAAGAAAATATTCACACTAATGCATACACTGTCAGTGTCAAGCACTGCACAAGAAAAGAATTACAAGCTACTGACAAGGTGGTACAGGTCCCCGGCAGAAATAGCAGCCTACAACCTGGGAGAGTCGGGCACTTGCTGGAGATGCAGTGCAGCTGTCGGCGGTATACTTCACATATGGTGGGAATGCCCCAAGATACACAAGCTGTGGGAAATAATCCCCAGGATCCAAACCGAAGTAGAGGGCTCCACGGTACCAAACACCCCAGAGGTGGTCCTGCTTTCCTTAATACCAGGCCCCTAGGCCAAAACGATGAGAGGTATTCTTACATTTTTCCTGACAGCAGGGAGAATGATCATACCCAGGCGCTGGAAGTCCCCTAGCCCCCCAAGTGTTGGGGAATGGTTCGAGGAAATGGACTCAACGTAATGGAATGGAGGAGAGGGTACAGGGAGACAAAGGGTCCAGGAAAAATTTCTGGCCACCTGGACAAACTGGATAAGGTTCAGGGAAATGGATTTTGCGAGGGCCTTCCTGCAGATGGGTGTCCTGTAGCCACACAAATATGGCCCATTTTTGAACAACAAATATGCACTGCCATCGATAGCTCCTCCCTTCCTTGGACGCTGGCAAACCTGGCTCTCTACCCACCCCCCCCCCCAGTTGTGTGTGTATATGTATGTGTGTGTGTGCATGTGTGTGTATGTATATCTATATATATATATATGTGTGTATGTATATATATGTATATATATATAAAAATGTTCCTTTTTTTTGCTCCTTCCTCTCTCCCTTCCTTTCTCTTCTGACCCCTCCCTCCTCCCTTCTCTCCATCCCGCCCCCTCCTGATCCCTCGCTGTTCTGTGTCTCTAGCTCCACTCCACCTCGCACCTCCGACGAGCTGCAGTCCTCCCTGCCAGTGCTCCTGCCCCTCCCTCCCTGGGCTCATTGGATGTGCCCTCCCCGGCTCTGTCTCCTCCTCCCCCTAGCCCACAGGCGGGCAAACACCGTGGGGTTGTCATGCTCTCCTAACAGCCATTGTGCATGGATGGTGCAGCGAGCGCAGGGGGGGGGTCCCGTGGCGGGCCTGCCGCAGGCATCCCAGGCATACCACTATCACTCAAATGAGTTGAAGGGACCGCAAAGAGACGGGCAACTGAAGCAGGTGGCACCACCTGGCTGGTTGGGGTGTGGACCTGGCATCTAAACTGCCGCCATATCCGGTGGTCTGTGTTGTGGGGCGCAGAGGATGTGGTCCGGCGCCCCAGTTTGGGGCGACAAACGCCCCCCTCTCGACCGTTCCTGGACAAGTTGGGGCGGGACAGGGTGGGGGCGAGGCCTTGGGGCCTGGCATCAAGAGTATCATCGGCAGCCGATGAAGGGGGATGGTGCGAGGGGAGTGTACTCCCTGTATGATTGTAGATGTTCAAAACAAGGTGTGACCTCCTCTTTTGCCTTTTTCTGTTTTCTTTGTTTCTTTGGTTCCAACTGTATGTCTTGAATTGAAAAATTTCAATAAAGTGAGATTACATTAAAAAGGAACACCACGTGTTCATGTTTTGTAATTTGTTTCAAAAAGTATGACAAATCATTTTGCAAAACATTTCTAGTTGTTTGAAAACCAGGATGCAGCTTGAACTTCACACAACAATGCACAACTAAAGGCACACTGGTTTGACCAAATATTTAGCCTGATCCTCATTGTGTGCTGCCACTTTTAAAAACACAAGCTTGGTCGGTGTTGTACATGTTTGTGGACCTTCAAGACACATGTTTGTTTTAAGGTTAACTTTAACCCTTTAAATGCCACGCACGTTGTTTCTACGTGGTTGCGTCTCCTACCCTTAAGTGCCAAGCACGTAGAAACTACGTGCCTGGCATTTCCCCCTAATAGTTAAAAAATAGAAAAAAAAAACACTTACCTCTGGTATCCATGTGAAGCTTGGGGTCCCCTCTTCCTGGGGGGGCATCTGATCCCTCCCCTTCATCCTCCGTCTTCAGGAGGGGGCCCGAAACCATCCGCACCTCCCTCCATTTCCAGCACTGACAGTTCGCCTGTAAAAAAAACAAAAAAACTCACCTCCGCGCCCGATCCTTGCTTCCGGGTCTTCTCTTCACCGGGGGGGGGGGTCCGATTCCCCCCCGGGGCTGCGCAGGCTTCAGGTGAGGACTTTCTTCCGGGAGGGGCGGGATGACCTCCGAGCACCGGCAGTATACCAGTTCACAAGGCTGGGGGGATGGCAAGTCACCTGCGACTTGCGGGTGACTTGCCATTAACCCCCGGCACCCCCATTACCTGCCTCCCCAAAGTCCAGGGGGGGCAGAAGAGCCCGTGGCCACGGCTATGCAGGCTTGTAGCATGCAGGGCCAGGGGCCACAAAAGCTGGCCCCTGTGCCCTGTTTCTACAAGCCCTGCATAGCTGGTCCCGGGCTGGTTACTTTGGGTAAGGGGGACCCCTTGTCAATTTTTTTTTTTAAGGGTTTTAACCCTTAAAAGTCCAAAAAAAATGGGATCCCCCCGGGAGGGGGAACACTATGTCATTTTTTTTTCTCGATTTAACCCTTTGTAGTGTGGATGGTAGTTGCATTTTATTTGTAAATGTTATAAAGTACTTGTTTCAGTTAGGGGGGTCTCCTGGGCAGGAACGGGGGGCTACCGATAAAAATGTGGTAACGTTCTAATCGGTAGAAATGGGGCTTTCACATGCAATATGGTTTTCCTTAATAAAATACATTTTTTATTTATTTTATTTATTTTATTTATTTTTTTTTTTTACTTAATAATATTGTAAAAAACAAAATAAAATTTACAAGCAAGACATTTCATGTTAAAGCCTAAACTCTGCTGCAAAAATATATATATATATATATAATTTTCCTGAAAATTCCAGCAAAAATGGCGCAAAATGGGGAAAAATGACCTGTCAACAGAGGGTGACAAAATCTCAAGTAGGCTGGCAATTAAAAGGGTTAAAAGTAGCTATGCATTTTGGGTATTGTTCTGTTCGGAGGACCTTGCGCTTTCAGATTTAGCTTGTTTTTTCTGGTTTGCATATTTATATTTTAGGAAAAGGTGTTTTTTATTCAGCTTTTTTATACATTTTTTAGGGAAACCCTGTCCAACCAAAGAATTCTTTGAGGCATTAATTCCAAAAAGATGAGCCCACTACAACAAGCTGGGTACGCTTAGAAAGCTTAACATGTGTACTTTCAGGGAATATATGGTTTATGGGGGATATTTCAAATGTAAAGGGTTGTTTTGCTTGAAAAATCGCAAGGTGCACACTTTGCAGAGCTGAAATTTTCAAGTAAAATTACCGTTACGCACATGCTTTACTTTGGGGTGTTTGGCAACTCTTCCCTTGACAGTAACTATGCATGTTGGGTATCGTTCTGTTCAGGGGATGTTGCTTTTTCAGAACTTGTTTTTTTCTTGTTTGTATATAGTTTTTTTAGGAAAATGTGGCTTTGATTCTGCTTTTTTATCCTTTTTTTAGGGAAACTCTTTGCAACCAAAGACTACATTGAGGGATTACTTCCAGAAAACTATGGCCACATCAACAAGCCTGGTAAACCTAGAAAGCTTGAGGTGTGTACTTCCAGAGAATATATAGTTTGTTGGGGGTATTTCAAATGTAAAGGGTTGCTTTTCTGGAAAAACTGCAAGGTGTGCATATTGCATAGCATAGTTGTATTTTATCTGAAAATCCCCTAAAGCGCTGTTTCAGTTTGGGGGAGTCTCCTGGGCAGGAAAGGGTGTCTACCTATACATATGTGGTATCGCTGTAACCGAGAAAAATTGGGATTTCACACGCAATAAGATTTTATTGACAAACTTACAGTTTTTATTACAAAAAAACACTACAAAACAAGACATTTCATGTTAAAGCCCAGACTCTGCTGAAAAAAACAATATATATTTTCGTGGGAAATCCCTGAAAATCCCTTCAAAAATCACATCTGAACATGGGGAGGGCATAATAGTGCAAAATAGTCTGGCAACAAAGGGTGACAAAAACTCCAGGTAGGCTGGCACTTAAAGGGTTAAAGTTGTTTTTGGTCCCCTGCTTACATAATGTTATCACAATGCACTGTTTGTTCTGACAGCTTGACCCTAAATGCTTGGCTATTTTTGGTGGTTTTGTGCTTTTCATGATGTTTTCCTTGTTTCCTAATGTTGTTTTTTGTCTCTTCCCAAAGGCCCGCATCCACGAACAACACAGACAATCTGGCAATATGTGCTGGAGTCGCGAGCAATGCTGCTTGACTTACATGAAAAGATAATCGGTGGGGGCAAGAAATAGGGTAGCAGAGTAGCAATTTGAATGGAGTATTGGGAAATATTTTGTTTAGCTTTCCTTATATAACCTAAGCTATAGCACCTTTCATAAAACTATGATATTGTGGTGTACAGCTGCTGACCAAAACCTTTTAAAAGGATGCTTTACATAAAGGATTGTTGGCACCTTGAGTTAAGTAACATAGTAAAATAAGACTGAGGGTAATCTGAGGATTCTGCAGAGATTGTTGGGCTCTTTTTATGGCCTCACTTACAGTTCCCCTGACAAATTAATACTCATCTATATTTATACAAGAGTCCCTATAAAGTAAACATCTGTCACATTTACTGCCATTTCAGACTGTAGCCCTACACTCACAAGAGTTTAATGCAAGAACTGTGAGCCAGAGCGGCATCAGCAGAATGCTCTTGAGACATTAGTTTAAGACAGGGGCACTAAGAACGGTGCAGTAATTTACATTAAGATTAGGCCTTAATTTTAAAAAATGGGCTTTCACTTTTCTATTTAGCTAACAAATCTTCAAATCCATAAACTCCCTTCACATCTATTATCCCTGACAGTAGATGGTATCATTTATGTAATGCCCTCACCAAGTTTTTTTTCCTTCACAAAATACCTTGTCAGGCAATGTAAATCATTGCATCAATCATCATGTTTTTGTTGAGAGGGAAATAGAATGTACAATGTTGGCAAATGGCAATTTGTCATATTGTTGGATTGATGGCAAGTCTTCATTCCTTTTACAGGCAAATAAGGAAAACATCTTTGGACATGTTTTTCCCTCTTTAAACCCAACATAAAGATATAAGAGGAGGTAAGCACTTTACCACAGCAACAAAAGTTTTGCATAATATTTTAGCCATGTATTTTTCCTCTTTAGTTTACTACTAATTCGTACGTGCATCTTCATTTTGCATTTCTTAACTGCAATGTCTTATGTAAAGCCAAAGATTATAGATGTTATCTAGATGTTATGGCAGCGGGACACTTTTGGGAGCAGCACGTGCCAGGGGTTACCAAATCTATTCATTATAAATTCACATGTTTTGTGAAGGGTCTCGATCTATAACTAAGGGCACTCTGAGGACCATTTGAACCTGAACCTAGTCTTTAGGAGCTTCACTGTTCGCCGTATTAAGTTGACATTAAGAGCCAATCAGCCCGATATGATCTCATAATACGCACATGATCCCTGGAAGAGACCTCAGGGGCTTGGTGATGAATAAATGCAGGTAGTCCGTAAAGAGTGCACACTTATGTTCCTTCTGGCCATAGGCTTCTCCCCTGAACTCAACACTCTGACAAAGTTTTTCTGCCAGAGGTTCTATAACCAGAAGGAACAGAGAGGGCAACAAAGGATAGGAAACTCCTATGGTTTTAGGCCACCCATGGATATAAAAGCCATGGGTTCCGAATATAAGCCCCGAATCATACTTTAGAACCTCTCCCCTGAATCCCATCTCTTTAAGGACCATCTGTAAATAATCCCAGGTGAGTGAATCAAAGGTCTTCTGTAGGTTAATTGCTAAGAGCATTCATGTTTGTCTCTTTTTGGTCCTGTCCCATCCCTGTGGAAGAAATTAGATGACATCATAAGCTCTCTGAATCTGGTCTGGGCCCTGATGACCCGGAACAAATCCTATCTCGTCTGGATGGATACTTCTGCCCAGGAAGGAATTCACTCTAGAACCGAGAATCCTAGTCAATAACTTTATATCTGAGTTGATCAGACAAACTGGTCAAAAATTCCCACAAATAATGGAATCTCTACCATTCTTGGGAATGACTATGATTCTGACCTGTAGAGCCTTCCTTGGGATGGGTTCCCATTCTTATGCTGTTTAAATACTTAACCAAATAAGAGATTAAGATCTGACCAAACTACCTATAGTACAGGCTAGAAAATTCATCCAGACCAGAGGCAGAAGAAGCCTTTGCTTCCCTAATGGCAGCAGCAACCTCTCCTGGTGGAAAGACCTCTTCCAGCTTCTCCCTGAAACCCTCAGGGATTTTTCTGATACCTGAGGATGTCAACCAAAATTCAATCTTAGACACATTAACCACCTTCGGACCTGCATACAAGCTTGTATAAAACTCGTGGAAGTACCATCTCTGGATCTGAGTAAGGGTTCTGTCCTTTTTCTTAATTCTAGGTAAATATAGTACTTTTTTACCCTGTATGTAAGACATTGTGCCAATCTTTTCCCCAGTTTGTTATTAGTTGAACAAAACTTGGTGCCACTCCAACGCAAGTCTTTCTCCGCTTTTGTAGTCAAGAATAAATTAATCTTAAAATTAATTTTATGTTTCTATCTGATTCAGGAGGATTCTTTTGGGGCAGGTGTTATGCTTCTTAACTAATTGATCTAATTCTCTTGTTTTCTGCTTCAGTTCTAACTGTAAAAGTTTTTTTCTGGATAGAGGCTAATTGCACTAATTTCCCCCTCACTACAGCCTTATGAGCTAACCAATTAATGACTGGAGATACTTTATCTTCTGCCTTGCTAATAGAAAAATATTCCAACAGGACATTCATTTCTCTAATATTCTCCTGCCTCCCCAAAAGGTACTCATTTTATCTTGATTTCTTTAACTTAGGATTAATCCACAGGCACTGTACCCTTAGAACCACTGCTGCATGATCAGACCATGCTGTATCCACTATCTTACACTTCTTGATGTTCACTATCAGTCTGGAGGTATTGAATATGTGGTCAGTTCTGTAGTATGACAGTTGGGCTTGAGAGATATTTATTGTTCTTATTACATTGGTTCTTCTTACGCGGTTATATATTACATCTTGTGCCGCCAACAAGGTGCCAACAAACATGGAGCTCTATATATCTTATTTTGTGGAACTGTTTTATCCAATGTGGCATTATCCAATGTTCCATCTTAGGTGCTAATGACTTGGAAAAGAGGCCTTGGAAAAACCTCCTCTGGTCCCTATTGAGAGCATAATAGCATAAAACCAAAGAAATCAGGGCTTCTACCCTTTAAAAGTATATAGTGCCCTCATTATCTCTTTCTACTTCAAACATTGTAAAGGACAAGGCTCTAAATTGCTACACGGCATTTCTTCTGGAATGCCAATGACAAAAGAAAAGTAGGGAACCTACTGTTTAAATATTTTGAAGGATTCACTCTCCAAAGATGAGTTTCTTGAGGGAGCAATATATCCGCTCCCCATGATAAACAGGTGCAAAAGGCTTTATTACTTTTAATAGGGGAATTGACATTTAGGCCTATTTCTGCTCTATGTTTTACATTTTCCTGAGGGCAACTGACCTCATCAGGACTCATGATCTTCAGAGCTCCAATCCCTAGCAAACAAAAAAATAACAAGGAAAAGAAAAACAAAAACCAAAGAGCAAAAAATAATCACATCTATAAAAGTACAATACATTTAACACAGTGGGTGGTCTATTTGTTGTACCACCGCAGTCCTCCAACCTGACACAAACACACAAATCTTACAGGAACTGGCAGCCATTATGGGTATAGTCCCCAACATGTCCCCACCACAAAGGTTGGTTACTCAAGAACTGCAGCATCGTATTGATGGGATTGTGTTCGAGTTCTGAAAGGTGTTTCCACTTCCCCAACACCTATCGTATTACTTTTACAAGGAAAAGGGGAGAAGGGGGGTGGAAGAGGAAGAGGAAAGAGAAAGAAATAAAATAATTAAGAGGAGGAGGAGAAAAAGAAAAATGATATTAAAAAAGGGGGAATTAAAAGGGAAAGAAAAAAGTAAGAAATAAAAGCTAAAAGAGAACGTATAAAGGAAGAAAAGGGAAGCAATATCTATAGAAAGAGGGGAGAGGTTAAAAGCCCCACCCCTTCCTCTCCTCCTCAGTAATGGAAAAGTAACACCCTAACCACCCTTGGACTCTAGGCGGAAAAAAAACGTTACTGGTAAGTCTAGCAGTGGTTTTTCCAAGCCATCCTTCAGCTTGACCGACCACATGGAGCGGATTAGGCAAGTAATTATACCTTAGGGGTGGGAAACTGTAAGAAGAACTCTTCTTTTGAAGGCCTGCTGCTTTGCAGATAATAAATCAAGTCTATAATGTCTGAGGAAGGGGTGGGGCGATGACCACATTGCTGCTTTACATATCTCATCTATTGTTGCCCCAGTTCTTTCTGCCCAAGACGTAGCCATAGCTCTTGTGAAATGAGCCGAGACTTCTGGGGGAGACACCATCCTAGGAGAGTAAGCTTGAGCAATAGTCTGTTTTATCCATCTGGCTATAGTAGATTTGAGGCTGCTGAACCCTTCTTTTTTCCACTAAAAGTTACAAAAAGTTATTCTGCCATTCTCTAATCCTTCGATCTTTCAAAATAAATGATCAGCGCTCTTCTGACATCCAGCAGCAAGAGATCTTCTTCCTTGCCTGTTGCATCTGGCAAAGATGGAAGAACTATCTCTTGCGACCTATTAACTAGTCGCAATCTTTGGAAGGAATAATGGATTGGGTCTAAGTATGACTTTATCTGGAAGTACTAGCAGATGTAATAGCCAGCAAAAAACATCACTTCAAAGATAACTATTTTTCAGAGACCTCCTCCAAAGGTTCAAATGGAGGCTCCATTAACCCTCCATTAACCCTTTTAACACAATGGACAAATATGTAGGAAAACTTTTAGATGGTGCAGGTCTTTTATGCATCACTGACTTGAAAAAAATGATCAATAAGTTAATTTTTTCCCAATTTCTGTTCCAGAAATACTGATAATGCAGAAGTCTGAATCTTTAACATACTCACAGCCAAACCCTTTGCAAAACATTCCTGCAGGAATTCTAGTACTATAGCCTCGATTCAGAGACACATTCGTCCGGACTTCCGTAGCTGTCTGTGAAAGTTTTGGTGGGTGTTTGTCATTTTATTTTGCTTTTTTTTGTCCATTTTCTACTCGCACGTTCGGGAAAATGTGTATATGCTCTTTCGATGAACGGAAGCAAATCGGAACATTTCCAAACAAAATCTGAAATTTTCCGTTCGTTCAGATAACTTCCGTTGTTGGGATGGTTTCTGTCTGATTCAGAGAGCTGATTTCTGACGGATCACCACCCTATAAATCCGTTTCATTTCCGATCCACTTACAGGACCTTTGGGGGCTCGGATTGCTATTGTTGAAGATGTTGGAGGAGTCTGCGCGCCTTTAGCACCAAGGCATTGCATGTATCAGCATGGCCGAGTCCATAAATTGTATAGCAATGCATACCTGAATCAATACATTTCATGTATGCCTTCTAGATGCATTTTAATGCTGACCTAAATTAGTCCTTAGCATGTAAACATTTATTTTTCCACACATCCATATAATTGCTATAATTTTTTAGACTTATGTCCTTTGGGAATTATATTTGGATTGTTGAACTTGAATCTTAATGTGTTGTAGGAGTTATTGTTTTAGTTGGTTACCTTTGCTTTGTGTAATTATTTTATATTTGGTTGCAGGAACTGCAAGATGTGCTACTCGCCCTTGCTCCTGATGCCCGTTCTTTGCCTTCAGAATGCGGGCCAGGGGTTCTCTAATCGGGCACTCTGGCGAGGGCCCTCTGGCTTTAGAAGTACAGATTTAGGTGTTTGGACCATACTGCACTGCAGTATGACCCCAACAAGGTTATACCAATATTTTAATTTACGTTTTTTAACAGGGACCAGACGTGCCAGAGTGGCACAACTGAGTGTCAGGGTCCTTCAGTTGGTGGGCGAGATGCAGGAGCTGCGCAACTCGTTGGGGACCACAGATGAAGAATAATGTTCTGTGGCCTGCCATTGCTATGTATTTTGTTTTTTATAGTTGTAAAAATGTAAAATTTACAAAACTTTGATACATTTTATATTTTTTGATGGCATCCCCAAAAAAATGTTACAGTGTCATTTAATTTACAAAATACATTAACACAAAACTAATGGGCCCAGAAATATTTAAAGATGAATATTCACATGACCGAGAAGTGGTTTGGGTGAGCTTTAAGGTTCCAAAAGGGAAGATGGAGGATAGTGCTAAGTGATTTAGCTAAACATTGTAGTAGAAGTGAGGGTGGCAAATATGTAGGCAAGCACTTAAATGAGTTAAGTTTGCAGTGCGCAGGCGCAAGATCGTAAGGGTTCCGTTTGGACGATTATTTTTTGTAAAATGGAAACAGAATCTATCGGGAAACGTAAAGGATTCTTTGGAGGATACGATGGGAAAAGGGCAAAAACGAAAGCCTACGTTGTAACATGTGGAAATGAAACGGAAAAGTCTGGATGGAAAATGACATCCTCGTAATTCGCAATCTGCCGTACGAACGGACGGAAACTTTACAGAAGGTTTTCAATGCATGCATAGAATCACTCGTATGCTCATACGAGAACGGAAACATTTCACAAAAAAAACAGATCGGCACGAAAACTGAAGTTTTTTTGTGTCTCTCTGAATCGAGGCTTATGACTCTCTCTTTTTTCTTCACAAAAAGAAAAAAAATGTTTCTATATCTTTCCCTAGATCTTCCTAGTAGTTAACTTAATGACTATTCAGAAGCATTTCAGTCTCTCTAATGGAACAACCTTTCTTTCTCAATATGGCCCCTTCAGGATCCAGGCTGTCAGGCATAGTCTTGAAGGATTCAGGTGTATAATGATGTCTTGATGGATGATGTTCAGAATATCTTGTTGTCTGCAAGAACCCTTTGTTGCCATCTTCATTAACTCTGCAAGCCAGGCTCTCTTTGACCATAATGGAGCAATGGAAATCAATGTCACGTCCATGGCTGAGCCAACTTGTTAGGGAAACAGATCTTTATGCGGCTGATCCCAAACACTTATGATCAGCTGATAGATCTCCTGGTTTAAACACCACTCGGTCTGCTGAATCTTTACCCAACTTAAGTAGTAGAATGTTTAAGGTCCCCTTCAGATGAAGTGCTGACAATGATGTGATCTGATACTGTAGGGGAATTAGTATTTCCTTTGCTAGTATTATTAGCTTTGGTGACCTGGTCTCGCATTGGCGGTTTAGGTATGCTGTGTTGTCTGACCTTATCTGTACTTCCCTGTCCAGAACTAAAGGTCAAAATTGCTCCAGTGCAAGTTTCATTGGCAAAAGCTCTTTGAAATTTGATGACCTGTTCTTTACCTGTTTTGGCCATTTCCCCTGTGTTGGATGGCTTTCTAGGTGGGCCCCCACTGCCAGTTGCTTGCATCCATGACTATAACTGGGTTGTGACTATAACTGGGTTGGTCTGTATCCAATTCTTTCCTTTTCCCAGGTTGTTGGGGTCTACCAAGCTCTGCAAGGTCCTTGTATGCAATTGCACCCAGGGTACTGCTTGAATTGCCAAAGTCATGAACCCTAGGATCTTCATTATGGCCCTTAGGGACACCCAGGGACTGTTTGCTATAACAATTCTGTCCCTTTTTTCCTGAGGCAACAACTTTCTCTGAACGCTGTCTATACTGAACTCAGAAATTTGCACTGTTGACTGGGTGTTAGACTGAATTTTTCCAGATTTATCAATCAATCTAGGTTTTTAAATATCTCCAGGGTTCTCTTCAGATCTACTGACATTGCCACCTCTGACTTGTTTAACAATAGCAGGTCGTCCAGACAGGGAATCACAATGATTCCCTGCTGTCTGAGGTGGGCCATTGGTTCTGCCAGAATCTTGGTAAAGATCCTTGGTGATGATGCTAGACTGAAGGGCAATGCTCTGTATTGGTTATGAATTACCAACTGACCCAACTGAACCACAAATCTTAGGAATTTCCGGTGAGTTGGTAGAATGGGTATATGTAGGTAAGCATCCTGCAGGTCTAGCTTCACCATCCAAGCATCGTCTATCAACACATTTCTCACTGAATAAATTGATTCCATTCTGAATTTCTTGTACCAAATGAATTTGTTCAATCTTTTTAGATTCAAAATGATCCGGTACTTTCCTGCCTGCTTCTGAACCAAAAACACATGAGGGTAAAACCCCTTCTGAGGTTGGAGATACTGATTCTATCACGTGCTTTTGTAGAAGTTCCTGCAGCACTAACGGAAAAACTTCTCTTTTGCTTGGATCCTTTGGTAACTTGGTTAGCAAAAAAGACGACGGGCGGATAAATTCTAATTGATACCCCTTTTCTAAGGTCTGTAGTAGTGATCTCCTTCCCCCCTACCAGAATTTCTTTGTCAGGACTCATTGGCTTGTTAACCAATGAGTACTTCCTCTGGGACCTAGGTTGTGTCCAACATTTTCTGGTATCAGTCTGTCTGGTCTGGGTCAAACTTGGAACTGTTCTCCCTTTATTAGTAGAACGCTGCGTTTTCTAGTGAGAAACTTTTTCCCTGATTTGCTGGATCTGGCCGGGATAACATCCAAGTCTTCCCCAAATAAGAGGCCTCCATAAAAGGGGATACCACATAGCTTTGCTTTATAGCCACTATCACCTGACCAGGTATTTAACCAAATAGCTCTACGAGCACAAGCAATCTGGGCAGAAGTCTTTGCTGAGGCCCTAATGTGCTCCTGTGAAGCATTAGTTAGAAAGGTAACTGCTCTAATCAGTGTTGGCAAGGACGCCAATAAATTCTGAGAAAGCACCTTGTTACTCATATGCGTTTAAAGATTATCAATCCACTTAAACATGCTTTGCAGGACCACATCAGATGCCATAGCAGGCCTAAACATAAACAGCATTGCATCCCAGGCAGTATATGATTGCCTCTATGATTCATAGGATCATGCAATGCCCCCATATCCTCAAAGCTTAAGTCTGATGATCTAGACATCTGATCTACGGGGGGCATACAATTTAGGATTTTACTCCAGTGTTCCATTAAGGGATCATGAAATGGATACTTTCTCTTTAAGGACCTAGGAAGAAAAAACTTCTTTTCTGGCATATGGATGAATGGAGCGAAAAAGGCCCTTTCCGCTTCTTTTACCAGTATCTCGTTGTACATCTCACCTCACCGGCCATGCTGTAACGACAATAGAAAATACTGTTTTTCAGGCTGTATTTCTGTCACCCCCTTGATTCAAAGCATTTGTTTTTGGTTTTAGTATACTCCTCTTTTGTTAGCTCCCCTTAGACAAGTCTGAAAAAAATTAATTACCTTACTTCTATTTCATTTTATTCTCTAGCACCTAAAATTACCTTTTCACGTGTGCTAATGAAGTGAGGTCTCACCAAAATGTCCTGTGGCTGCCATCCATTCTTGGAGGCCGTAAGGCCTAATGAATCTGGTTAGTCTCCAAATGCAGCTCGTCTAAATCTGGTACTTACTATAGCCTTCATCACTTCTCTTGCAAACTGGTCAAGGTCCCTTATTTGTTCTGATGCCCCCCTAATATGGAAATTCTTGTTAACCAGCTTAATTGTTGCCTCCATTTCTTTTCCAGCAATTTTATTATGGCACCCACACTTCTCTTTAAAATCGCTTACTGATGTATTTGTCAACTTCAATTTCAGGGCTCCAATGACATCTAACCAAAGTGGATCTGGGGGGTGCTGCATTAAACTGGACCAACACCCGTTTTTACCTAAACGGGTGTTGGTCTGACTGTGTAGGGATTGTAAGAAGCGAGGGGGGGCTTCCAGAATGCTGGAGCCCCCCTCACAGCAAAACACATAAATAACTTGTTTTACTCACCTGAATACCAAGCAGCAGAACGGAGTCCCGCGAATGGCCGCCGGGCGGTCATTCAGGTGAGTAAAACAAGTTATTTATGTGTTTTGCGAGGGGGGCTCCCTACACAGCGAGACCAACACCCGTTTAGGTAAAAACGGGTGTTGGTCCGGTTTAATAAGCTTATCACCCCTGTTGATTGTGAGGATACATTCAAAGAGAATGGGGGAGTTGGGCTATCACAGGGCAAATTTATCAGCTGATTGTCTGAAGGAGACAAGGAGACTTATCTTATTAGGTCTTCCCAATCCGGGATCAGAGTGGCTCGCTGGGTGGGACCATGTGTGGCTGTTTGCTACATCATCACATGCATATTTGGCGGGAGGTTTTCCCTTTAATATAAAATACATTTGGCGAACAACAGGAAACTGCTGACACTGTTTGGGGGGGGGGGGGTTTGAAGGTGAAAACCTCAGGCAACAATGTATAGAGCAGAGGTTTCATAAGAGGAAGTCAGTGGGACAAAAAGGGAGATCGTCCATAAACATGCTAAGGGGAAGACTTGTCTAGCCTCCTGAGTAAGAAGTTTGATGGGTCCACTACAGAGATGAGGCCTGGGTGCAGTTGGAAGAGAGAGGACATGGCAGTAGTGCAAGCAGAACTGTGCTAAGATGCAGAGAGAGAGAGAAAGCTGGGGGTTGCGGTCCATGCAGGGGTCTTGACGTGGATGTGAGAGAGGAGGCACCCCTTAGAAGTAGAGAGGATCTAAAGGGACCGACAGGTTGTGATGGAGGAGCCACTGTGCCTGAGACTCTGGTAAGGTGTGGCTGTCCCTGAGAACTCTGCAGTGCCCGGCAGTGACTGTTGTGTGAGGAAGAAGCCCTCATGTGGGGGAACAGAAGGACTCAGACACCTGATAAGGAAAGGTTTCCCTGTGTTTTAATCACTGGTAGACTGACTGCCCCTCTTCTCACATTGGGAAATTCCACATTCCAGTCTGGTATACCCCATAGATGGTCTTCACTAGGAGGGGATGCTCAGCTCAAAGTGGGGTGGTGGCTGTCCGAATGCCCCTCTGAAAACAGGCTGACATTTAATTGGGAAAAACCATACTGCCTCGCTCCTTTGCTGAAACGTTTTGATAAGCAAGCGTACCTGTATAATATATATAACCCTTTTTAAATAAGCTATCCAAGTTTATTTGGCCTTTAAACTATGAATTTGACCGTGATGTGGATTGAAGTATGAAACCTTTCTTTTCATGACCCTGAAACAATAAAACAAGCTGATGCTTTCACTTATGCTGCTTGCCATTGAGTGTCTGTTTTATGAGATACCATTTTGTCATCTCCCCATGCTGTGGTCTCATTAACCCTTACCCTCGGCTACCATACCTGTGTGCTGTGACATTGCTTGAGATAAGTTGACACTCTGACATACTTGGGGTTGCAATTAAAGCTGACCGTGAATACTTCTGGTTAACCCTGATAACTACCGTTATACTACATTGCAGAAAAGGCTAACTAAAGGGGTAATAAAAGTGTGGGAAGAGCCAAATGAAGTTGGGAAAACAGCATGGAAATTAAAGGTGAGGGAGCCAGATCAAAGGCCCCAAGCCAGCCAAGCAGAAACATATATGATATCTGAACAGAATTATATTCAACTCAGAGTACAGTAAGTTGATTAGACCTGCTTGCAAGTATATGGCACTGGCTAGTTACTACTTTTACTAGCTGCCCGCAGTTACTCCTCTGATACATCTTATCCAGTCAAGCCTGCAGTACACAATTATTTGTTTCCAAAAAGCTTATATTTAACGTGCCTTTTATTCTGCCCTTTTATACAGAGAAGCAGAGATATAACAAATGTGTTTCTATGAGAACAGCAGGCTCACACCAATGAAATACAAAAGGATTTATCTTTCTTAGCTCCTGCTCATTCTGTTAACACAATAGTGATGCCTCCAAGCTTCCGCATTACAATTTCCGCATGTCCACATGCTGTTTGTTTCTAAGTGAGAAGAATTGAATGCTTAAATATAACCTCACAAAACATGTATAAATTAATATCCCTAATCTTATTCAGAGAATCAAGATTTTGCAGAATGCTGCAAACAGTCAGGTCACCGGATTTTGCTCTATGATACATACTTTTTGTTCACATCAATGAGTAGCGGAAGGAAAAAGAACAAAGAGCAAACAAATAATGATCAATAAACAGTATAGCATTATAAGTGAGCAATCATGTTATATGAATATCATAGACTCGAGCTAGAAAACAACTTTACCAATGCAAATGATGTCGTGTAGGTATTTTGGTTGGTATAGTTAAAGTGGTGCATTAAATTACAGCACAAAGGCTTTATCCCACCCTCAGAGAGACAGAGTACTAAGAAATACACTGCAGTTTCTCAATCTTATCATTAGATGCTGTGGGTGTGGGGGGCGAGTTATTAACTTTCCATAAGCCTTGGATGTAGTACTACTCACACTGGTGGGGGGAAAGTGTGATGTGACAAGAAAACCTGTATCCTGCATGACCAGCTGCTACTCTACAGGATGAAAGTCAGCCGCTTTAACTGTATTAACCTATTGTACGTAAGTTGTGTACTAAGCTTTATGCAACAAAGTTAATGATCATTAATTAATTTTAATCCATGGGAGCCTCCATGAATTCATATTAAAGAAGCACTGAAGGAGGATCACAGTGATAGAGCTGCCAAGTCATGATAGCATCTTAATGCTTAGGGAGTTAGTATATCTACAGAGGTGGCATCATCTGCTTTATAAATACACTTTTGTACGTTATCTATATTTTTGACTGATGGTACATTTACAAGGTACAATTTGCGAATGAAACAACACTAAATTGATCGCATATGTGAGTAGTGAATGATCCCATTTAAAGAGGACCCACACGCATTTTCCCGCTATCGTGTGGGGGTGTTGGTACCACTGCAGTAAGACAGTTTGGGAGAGCATCCCAAATGGGGGATCCCCAATATTTTTACCTTATGCTCAAGCCTTGCTGAGAATATAGCCGCATGATTGGCTGCTGGCGCTCACATGAGTAGTGGGTGCATTCTCGGTTCCGGCCACCGGAAGCCCAGTCCACAACCCGCCTACGTGAGCATCAGCAGCCAGTTGCACAGCTGCATTCTCAATGAGGCTCGAGGATAAGGTAAGAATATTGGGCGTTCCGGGGGGTGATGTGAGAGAGGGGCTCCAGCATCTTAATGTAGCGATACCAACATCCACCTATGGGTATTGGCCCATTTATAGCTAATTTCTGTTTCCACATGCTGACATTAAAGTAGACTGATACGAAGCCCGACCAATGAGCAAATTCTCAGTGATCACTTGAGTGCAGTAGGCATTTCCATGGATCAATTATAGCTTAATTGTGTTTGATTTACCGATTGTTCATTCACTAATTGTTCAGTGGAAATGGGACATAACCTTATCTTTGAAATCCCTGCTCCATCCTTGGTAGTGATCCAGAGTATGGTCACTCCCCTTCTTTCATGCTACTCATTTACTACTTTGTGGTGCCTTAGAAATGGTGAGATCGGCTATGGCAGGTGCCACTTAGACATCTAATAAACAAAAGGTAGGGGGAAGTATGTTTATTTAGAGAGGATGTGCATTGTATTTTGTCTGGAAGATTTATAACTATATATAAAATATAAAGTACTTAAATTATGAAGTTTGATAGGGTAACTAAAACATTACTAAAGGAGAAGTTGTACCATATATCAATGGGGGTCGATTCACAGCCAGGTGAGAATTATCACTGCTTTTTTAGAAGATAAAATAGCCATTGACTTTTATTGTCTACCTTGGAGCTGATTCGGAGCCAAGTGAAAGTTTATACCCGGTAGACAATGAAAGTCAGTGGTAGTTTTCTCTCCTAAAAAAGGAGTAAGAATTCTCACCTGGCTCTGAATCAAGCCCATAGTCATTTTCTAATATGTACAATATCTTTTAATTTATATTTCTGTTTGACAAGACCATCCCTCAGGAATATTGCAGATTCTTTTAATATTAACCAAGTCAGCAGATGTTAGATAACAGAAAATATTTGTATTGTAAAATTCACAGTGATAACAGAACACTTGAATTGCATGTCTCTAAGCAAAACATATGCCCCATCGACTAAGGGCATTAGATTGTTCTAGGCGCTTAAAACAAAATATGAACAAACAGTTATAGTATGAAACATAAAGGGATGGTATAAAAATATTTTACCCAGTGAAGACAACTTAGACAAGTTTAGTCTTTAGAGATACTTACATTATGCTCACTGGCACAGTGGTTCAGATCTTGGATTTTAATTCCTGTGAATAATTGTACAAAAAAAGCATTCAAGTGGAGATACATGTATCATTTCTCCCATATTATTTAGCATGGAATGTTTTATTTAGTTTTACTGAAATAAAAATTGTCTAATATGTAGGCCAAAGTGGGAGGCACATTTGCAGAAATGCTCGATGGGGTTAATCGATGAACTCATTGAAATGGATAAAATGACATTAGAACAGATTAAGGGTAATTTAAGAGACCTATATGAAAAGATACCAAGGGATACCCCACAAAATGATATTGATAGATATGAGCATCAGTTGAATGAGGAACTTGAAAGATTGGAGAAGACAGTAATGATTCAAAAACAAGATAAGCTCCACAGGGACCGAGCTGACAAGCTGAACCAAAGGGTGTATAAATGGAAACACATAGGAAATGAAAGGGGGAGACGGCCATATATGAGCCGAGGGTCTAGTCGCAGTGCCTCCGTCTCAAGTAAGAACTCAGATAGTGGCCATATGCGCCATTTTTTGGGGCAGGCTGGTGCAAGGGGCCAAGGAGGAGGAGAGGGGGCAAGAGGCGACATAGAGCAAACAAGAGACTCGATTTGGAGAAGCCACCGCAGGTTGAACCAGGGGCCCCACAAGAGATCCAGACCGGAACAGAGCCCATAAATATGTCCCCCACCCCAATAACAATGAAGGTTGGGGAGGAAGGGGCAGAATTGGCTGTACTCAACATCTCGGGTAAACCACTTACAGCAGCTGAAAGGTCGGTATTGGGGAGGGGACTCAGTTTTGCCCCATACAACCCCATAGATAAATTTGGTACCATAAAAGACCTTTTTCTGTTTTGTAGGAGGTTGCTACTTAAAAAACAATTTGAAGCACCCAGTGGGCTAGGACCAGACCTGTCCTGGCACGAGGGGTTAGCAATTGATGACCTTACCACCCTACTTCATGAGCAGGAAGAAACTCCAGACCTGGATAGGCCCTTACGAAAACCCTCCAAATACACCCCACTCTGGACCGTCAGTCCGGCAGTCCACACATTTTTTAAAGTGGTGAGTCAAGATATCCGTAAATTGGTAGTCTCACACAAAAATGACAATTTGACCAGGGATGAACGAGAGGCAGTGCATACCCTGCAGCAACGGAGTGATATAGTCATTAAGGAAGCCGATAAAGGCGGGAACGTAGTGGTGATGTCATCTGAGTACTATAGGGCCGAAGTTTTACGGCAACTCCAATGTGCTGCAAGCTATGAAAAACTGCCAAAAAACCCACTTAGTGAGTATAAATTAGAATTTGACACTTTACTGAAAGCGGCATGGGAGAATAATATCATCAGTAATGAGCTATATGAGTACCTTGGTATACAACACCCAATAGCACCAACGTTCTATATATTACCAAAAGTCCACAAGAATGCAAAATGCCCTCCGGGAAGACCTATAGTGGCGGGTATTGGGAGTTTGACGGAGAGAGCTTGCATTTTTGTAGATAGGTGCCTTCAGCCCCATGTCTGGGCATTAAACTCATACCTCAGAGACTCCATGGATCTCTTAAATAGATTAAATCTCTTGGTGCTTCCCAGGGGGACCTTATTAGTGACCCTTGATGTTGAGGCCCTGTATACAAATATTTCTCATGAGATGGCCCTGAGGACATGTAAATATTTCTTGAGAACAGGTACTGAGGGGGATGCTGAGAAACAAGATTTTGTGCTCCAGCTACTAGCATTTATATTGTCACATAACTACTTTGTATTTGATGGAGAGTTTTACCGACAAGTGTGCGGTGTTGCGATGGGGGCACGATGTGCCCCGTCTGTGGCCAACCTCTTCCTCGGTTGGTGGGAGAGGGAGGTCGTATTCGGGGCGGCGATGAACCTGTACCAGCCCCACGTCATGGGCTGGTACAGGTTCATCGATGATGTGCTCCTTATCTGGCAGGGAACGGAGGTGCTCTGTGTAGAGTTCCTCAATGCTTTGAATGACAATGCCTATAACATCTTCCTCACTTCCCATGTCTCAGCTGAACAGGTACATTTTTTGGACCTCACAATTAACCTATTAGAAGACGGTGGCCTACAAACTACCCTATATAGGAAAGAGACGGCGACCAACAGCTTACTACAATACTCAAGTTTCCATCCGAAAAAAACTAGGGATGCCATTCCGGTGGGGCAGTTCCTACGGCTCAAAAGAAATTGCTCCACAGTACAGGAATTTGAAACACAATCGGATGGTCTTAGGAAAAGATTCCGACATAGGGGTTATCCGATGAGAACGTTACAGAAGGCAGCGGTAAGGGCACGTGATACACCGCGTGAGACCTTGTTAATCCCAAGGGAGAGAAAAAGAAACATGGATGAGGTAAGATTCATTTCCAAATATAATTCAAACTGGAATCAATTGAGAACTATACTCAATAAACACTGGGACATTTTGAGGAGTGACCCGGCCTTGGCCAGATGGACCAGACGGGGTCCAAGGATGATAGCACAGCGGGCACCCACTCTGCGTGACAGAGTGGTTAGGAGCCATTACACTCGACCCCAAACGTGGCTGGGACCGAGGTCCATGGGCACGGGGAGTCACCCATGTGGGGGGTGCTCCGTGTGCCGGCACATGTGCACTACAAGAGAGGTTAAAAATAGGCTTACAGGGAGAAAGTTTCAGATCAAAGAATTCTTGAATTGTCGTACGGCGGGAGTTATTTATCTGTTGAGCTGTGACTGTCCGTTGAGCTATGTGGGAGAAACTAAAAATGTGCTTAAGGCACGTCTACAGGCGCACCTATCCTCTATCCGGCTAGCAGAAAGGAATAGGGATCAGGGGAAAATGTTGTCCCCAGTTGCGAGACATTTCCTGGAGAAACATAATAGCAATGTGGACCGATTACAGGTAGTTGGACTAGAGAGGGTTACTTTGGGGGTGAGGGGAGGGGATTTGAAGAAAAGGCTACAGCAAAAAGAGTTGCGGTGGATCCATGATTTGGATACACAAGTCCCATGGGGCTTAAATGAGGATGTGGCCTTTACGCCTTATTTAGGTTAAAAACAGTTGGTTTACACATTTTACCACAATACACCACATGCACAGGGATGTGATTGCACAATCAGCAAGGTTTCTTGTTAGTATATCAGGACATAGTGGGTTTTTGACCACATGCCCCCTATTGGTGAAGGGATGGTTAATTTTGTCACGGGGGAGGATGCAGGGTTTTTTTTTTTTTTTTAGGTGTGGTGGGGGTGGGGGTGGGAAAAATTTGGGGTCAGACTGTTTTGGAGTGATGTTCCACATTGTATGTAGGAGTGTAGTAATTATTCACATTTTTCTTTTTCTGATTGTGGTGTATAAGGAGTTAATGTGTCACCCTGTTATCCGAAAGTTTAGATCCATATGGCGGGAGTCCACGTCGGGATGCCCTGGAGAAATTGTCGTAATATGTATACTTACCAGATGTGTTCCGCCGTGTCTCTGTGATAGATCTTGGAATGTCGGGTGGACGTTAAGGCGGAGAATGTTGGAGGAAACATATATTGTGATTAGAATACATAGGCAAGGAAAAGAGGAAAGAAGAGATAAGAAGAGAAGCATGAATGAAGAAAGAAAGGGAAAAAAAAAGAAAAAAGGTTTTGAAATTGGAAGAAAAGGAGCTGTGAATTAAGTACCCTGAAATCGGGTGTGGGATGCTGCTTTAAGAAAATGTTGACCATTTATTGCCCTAATTTAGGTCTACCTGCTTTCTCTTATTGTGGCTTCCCTCACCTATTTCCTCCATTTCCCTCCTTTTGCCCCCTCCCCCCCCCCCCTTCTCCTCTTTTCCTTCCCCTCTCCCCTTTCCCCCCCTTTTTTTCCCCCATTTTTTTCCCATTTTTTTTTCCCATTTTTTCCCCCTCTTTCCTATCTGTGATACTGTATAAACATAGCTAATTGTGTATATATCGCCATCTTCTTAATGTTGATTAATGGTACATTTTGCCTCTTTGTATAAGAGCACAGTAAACTGTCTGAATATATAGCCATATCCCTCCTAAGGGTATTCTGTGTCATTATGATTTAATATTTTCTAATAAGATGTCTTTGTAAATATAATACCTAGATTAGAGTAACACATTGTAATAAGATAATATGTATGTGGAAGATGAGGCTGCGATGCGCAGCTGCTCACTGCCGGTGACGCCTGGCCCCTGACAGGCGCTGCATCACTCCCCCGTGTTTACATCTACAGGCGGGGGGGGCGGCGCCTTTCCTGTGCGTAACGTGCGCCTCACTGTGGGGCGCAGGCACGTGGTTACTGCGAGGTGGTGGCGCGCGCACTTTCGGCCGGAGTGCGCCGTCCCGCTCACAGTCTGGGGCCGGGCGTGGGAGCGGTTGGGCAGGTGCGTATTTAAGGGGCATGGGTGCACCATGTCCCCAGCCTCACATTTTAGGATATAACTGGCCGGGAGAAAGAGTTCACGTTTGAACTCGAAACGCGTTGGTCCGGGCCCGGGAGGATCACCTCTGCTCTGGATATCAGTAAGCACTTGTTTGAATATGTGTAACCTTAGCTACCTCTCCTTCATGGAATATTGTTGAATGCTTTTTGCACAGTTTTCTACTTGATATGGAGGCACTGGCACTTTAAAGAAATGAATTTGGATAGGAACATTTTGATTGAGTTTTTGATATATTGATTTGGGATTAATTTATGTATAGAGTGGACTGGTGTATTGTACATAACATATTATTTATTAATGGTGTATTTAGTCATATTTAATCACTGTAGTGCACATTTATGTTGTAATATATAGAGCAGGTGCGCCCCCCGGTGTCTGTAACATGCTTATGGCCTGAACTCAGTGTTTTTAATATGGTTTTAAATTTTGTAACAAAATAAAGTGACCTGACCTTTTTGACATTATTTGAGTGCAATAGTAAGTCTCTTTTTGGGGGAACATAGGGGTGTTTTAGGGGTCACCCTGCTTGGAAATTTGTAATATGTAGATCAGCACATTGTCTTGAATAATAATGAGCTATGTTGTAATAATCATCTGGTATGAAAGCTCTGTTGTGCCATTGCAGAAACATTTTTCTTTTGGGATTCATTGTTTAGATCACTAACTTTTTATTATTATTATTATTATTATTATTATTATTATTATTAATAATAAATGAAAATAGAAAAAAAAGTATGCAGGGGGTGGGGCTCCCAAAATTACACTCTACACCCTCCGTGGGGTGACCACTTTGCAGCATGAGGGGCAGCATGGGGCTAAGATTTATCTTGATGCAGCGCAGCTGAATAATGGCGGTATGGTGATGGTTACAGGTCCCTTGAGTATATGTAGACCAGCCTCGCCCATATGCAACTGTGATGTCACACCAGTGAATGATAACACACATATCAGCATGAACAAGGGCCCTCTACACCGAGACAGGAAGTGGAATGCAAACAGCAATGACACACTTCCTGCAACAGCCCAGCTGTATTTGCTCTGTCACAGTCGGCTATGGAAGATGATGGGGGGCCCTGTTACAGTCTGCTCTGGAAGATGATAGGGGCTCTGTCACAGTCTGCTATGTGATGATAGGGGCCTGTCACAGGCTGCTATGTGATGATGGGGCTCTTGCACAGTCTGCTATGTGATGATGGGGCTCTGTCACAGTCTGCTATGTGATGATGGAGGTCTGTTACAGTCTGCTATGGGATGATGGGGGCTCTGTCACAGGCTGCTATGTGATGATGGGGCTCTTGCACAGTCTGCTATGGGATGATGGGGCTCTGTCACAGGCTGCTATGGGATGATGGGGCTCTTGCACAGTCTGCTATGGGATGATGGGAGCTCTGTCACAGTCTGCTATAGGATGATGGGGGCTCTGTCACAGGCTGCTATGTGATGATGGGGCTCTTGCACAGTCTGCTATGGGATGATGGGAGCTTTGTCACAGTCTGCTATAGGATGATGGGGGCTCTGTCACAGGCTGCTATGTGATGATGGGGCTCTTGCACAGTCTGCTATAGGATGATGGGGGCTCTGTCACAGGCTGCTATGTGATGATGTGGCTCTTGCACAGTCTGCTATGGGATGATGGGGATATTGCACAGTCTTCTATGGGATGATGGGAGCTTTTTCACAGTCTGCTATGGGATGATGGGAGCTTTGTCACAGTCTGCTATAGGATGATGGGGGCTCTGTCACAGGCTGCTATGTGATGATGGGGCTATTGCACAGTCTGCTATGGGATGATGGGGGGCTCTGTCACAGTCTGCTATGGGATGATGGGAGCTTAGTCAAAGTCTGCTATAGGATGATGGGGGCTCTGTCACAGGCTGCTATGTGATGATGGGGCTCTTGCACAGTGTGCTATGGGATGATGGGGCTATTGCACAGTCTGCTATGGGATGATGGGAGCTTTGTCACAGTCTGCTATGGGATGATGGGAGCTTTGTCACAGTCTGCTATAGGATGATGGGGGCTCTGTCACAGGCTGCTATGTGATGATGGGGCTCTTGCACAGTGTGCTATGGGATGATGGGGCTCTTGCACAGTCTGCTATGGGATGATGGGAGCTTTGTCACAGTCTGCTATAGGATGATGGGGGCTCTGTCACAGGCTGCTATGTGATGATGGGGCTATTGCACAGTGTGCTATGGGATGATGGGGGGCTCTGTCACAGTCTGCTATGGGATGATGGGAGCTTAGTCACAGTCTGCTATAGGATGATGGGGGCTCTGTCACAGGCTGCTATGTGATGATGGGGCTCTTGCACAGTCTGCTATGGGATGATGGGGAGCTCTGTCACAGTCTGCTATGGGATGATGGGAGCTCTGTCACAGTCTGCTATAGGATGATGGGGGCTCTGTCACAGGCTGCTATGGGATGATGGGAGCTCTGTCACAGTCTGCTATAGGATGATGGGGGCTCTGTCACAGGCTGCTATGTGATGATGGGGCTCTTGCACAGTCTGCTATGGGATGATGGGGCTCTTGCACAGTCTGCTATGGGATGATGGGAGCTCTGTCAAAGTCTGCTATAGGATGATGGGGGCTCTGTCACAGGCTGCTATGTGATGATGGGGCTCTTGCACAGTCTGCTATGGGATGATGGGGGCTCTGTCACAGGCTGCTATGTGATGATGGGGCTCTTGCACAGTCTGCTTTGGGATGATGGGGTCTCTGTCACAGTCTGCTATGGGATGATGGGGGCTCTGTCACAGGCGCTATGTGATGATGGGGCTCTTGCACAGTCTGCTATAGGATGATGGGGGGCTCTGTCACAGTCTGCTATGGGATGATGGGGGGCCCTGTCACAGTCTGTTATGGGTAGATTATAGGGGGCTCTGTCACAGTCTGCTATAGGATAATGGGGGGCTCTGTCAAAGTCTGCTATGGGATGATGGGGGGATTGTGTCACAGTCTGCTATGGGCATGATGGGGGGTTTTCTGCCACACATTCAACAGTTAGGTATAAACATATTGTCCTTGCTCTGCAGTTTAGAAATGTAAAAATAAGCTTTTCTTAAACTGGTTTCGTATGGTAACGTCATATGATGTGGGAGGGAAAATAAATACAAGCAGACAAGTTACGTTACTAACTCATACTGGCCATGGAGAACAGAAGACAATACATCTGTGTTGGGACAAAAAAAAGGGGCTGGTAGAAATGTATTTCTTATTTGAGAGTGGGATGTAGCAACATACATGTATAAACTGAACTAGCTATAAACTAAGTAAAAATCCACAGAATAACAATTCATGCATTCGGGTACAAAAGTTTCAGGCTTTTTGACCCCCATCCTGTGGAGGTATTGGAGTTATCCAGCAATAGTAGGAGGCTATTCTAGAGGGACCTAAAATCCATTTAGTTTAATATGGGTTGTATGGTGCAAAATACAGATCTTAATGATGAGGCTTGCTGGAAGCAAGAGGGGTGGGTTAGGATGCAAGTGAGGGTCCTGTTCCATTCCATCATAGCCCCACTCCTGCCAGTAAGATCCGTAGGACCTGAAATGCTATATCCTCAGCATGCCATGCCACAGTCTCTGCCCCTACAAAACTAAAGTGCCCATATCTACTCCATCCATGTTCTGTCCCAACAATGCTGTAGCTTCAACCTTAGAATGCACTTGTTGACTGGCCAAGAGGCACATTCAGCAAGGATGTCGCAGGATGATCATGGGCTGGCTGGGGCCCCATACCAGGTCTCCTCTCTGGCACAAAGGGTTTAGGTTTAGGTTCACATTGGAACATTACATGTAATTGCGAAGTAAAAAGTAATTGGATAGCGTCTTACCAGGATTACTGGAATGAACATGTTCATATATGGCTTATTTTCTATGCATAGCCATCGTTGTTCCACTCAGACTCAAACATACATATTAGATTATGTACCTGTCACAATTGTATGTAATAACATTGTCTTTTGAATACGAACTGAAATTAAACATCAAAAAAACCTGTATTTCCCAAGGGAAATTGTGGCTGTGTGAAATTTACACCTTTAAGTAATTTCCCCTTTGGTCCCCTTTAGTTCAATTGATTAAAATCTACATTCTGTATTCCAAGCTAAGGATTAAGATTAAGAGGTTCTTCACAGCCTGATAAAACCCCCAGGGCCAGGGTCCCTAACATTTCTTCCCATGTGAGCCACATTCGGCACTGAGAAAGAGCTGCGAACCAGATTCAGCATGAATACATTGGTATAACCCCTATAGAACAGGAAACAACCAAACACATTTAGGTGTGCAAGTGGATCCCCCCAGCCCCTAAAACATATTATGCAGAGTGCAATGTTGATTCCTCTGCCTTATTTTATACTTTCTCAACATGAGCTAATACCCCAGTGCCAAAGAGTTTAAATTCATCTCCACATGCCACTGGGTTAACACCATAAAAATGCAGCTATTTTAAGAATGATCTCTCCATCATAACAGAAGCCATTAATACTTTGTAACAACCGGCACTCACCTGCCTGTTTACAGTGTAATACAGTAAGTAGCAGGATTTTGTAATAACAAAACTTCTAACTTCAGACTGAATTAGATTGTGGTGACCGCTGCTGGCTCTGTATACAGAACTCATGTTCAGTGCAGTGCTGGGATCAATGTACTCCTCAGCCCCAACAGTCTGCTAGAACTTCTGTGTTTTGGTCTAGCACACAGTGAGCCAAGCAGCAAAAGGCCTTAAGCCATACGTGGTTCTCAAGATAGAAGTTTGAGCCCCCTCCTTATGTATTTCAGATGTATCTCATTGGAAAACGTATGCACCCCATTTGAAGAACATGCGTAGATAATCTAAAAACTGAAACTGGACCAACAGCCTGGCACAGTTGGAAAAGAAAGGTGGCGGCCATATTGGATCTCATCTCAACCATGCTGCTGCCTGGATTCAACTGACATATCTGACAATGCACAGTAACAAAAAGCCCAGCAGCACTTCCTGTTTGCAGGTGGCCTGCAAATGTATGCAACCCCATTTTGTTTCTAAAATTTACTACAGCAAGAGTTAGAAAAAGGTAAATGAATTTGTATGTGCAACAATCTAAATTGCCCTGGGGGAGGGATGCATATGAGCACTGCTTGTTGTATTGGTCTGGTTTAAGTCATTTTGACTGTTGTCTGGTTTAAGTTATCTTAGATAATGTGAAAAAAACTCTTCACATTTTAATGAATGTCCCTATTTTCTCTTTCTTTAACTATTGTCTTTATATGTTTCACAATCAGATCCAGCCTTACTGTACGTTGGAAGGCACTCTGTGAAAGACTGCAGGATGGAGCCCCCCTAGGAAAAAACTGTCTGTGTGCAGAGTTTAACAGGTAGCGTCTCTTCCCCCGTAAACCCACCCAGAACAAAATGGTCCTGACCCCTAAGAAAAAATCTTGACAAAAAATAAGCTGGTGCTCCTATGCTGATATTGCCCAGTGCAGTCATCTTCATCTGAACACACCAAGTAGCTATGCAAATCACAATTGGGCTTCTAAATGCAAATGTAAAGGCAAATTCCACTTTAGAAAGTCTAAATATTGCACTCTTGCCTTATTGTTGCAGCCTCGGGGTTATTAGCTTCCATTGTGCCCTAAGTGCTTCAGCCACAACCAACCCTAATCAAAGCTCCTTGCAGTACTGTACCACAAAGAGTACAATATAAATGCTAGAACAAGATGGTGGGAGGGTGAATTTTGTTTTTTTAAGTAACTTTTTAAAGCAGAAATTACATTTTAAAAAAGCGATGTAGATGAGCATAACCAAGCACTTTACAAGATGACTGAGTTCTTCTAAATGTGGCTCCATACACTGATGTGTGGGCTTAGTATAGAGCATATAAAAAGTCAGCATCAGTCCTGTTAATATTCTGTAAAAGGTTTGTAAATGTACTGTATGGCTCCAGTGAGTCCAGGAAACACCTTGTAAATATTTATAACATAAAACAAAATTATTCTCATTGGAAACATTAGACTATGCTTGTAAGATAACAACAATTTTGTGTTTTTTGCTTTGAAATACCAAAATATACAGTGTTTATGGCCTCTGCAATTGTATTTAATGCTGTAAGCGTCTGTTTATTGGCAGCTCTGGAGCAGATCCAGGGCACTGTAAATTGGATGTGCCTCTAAAAGGCAATATTGATGCAGAGACACATCTTTTAAGTCTGTGAGTGGAAAATAAAGATGCCCCTGGCTGTCACCCTTAGTAGCCTATTAATGTTCCATAAAAAAGTAAAGGTAGTATTACAAATATCAAGAAGGTTTCAGGCAGGGTAATTGCTACAGATTCCATCTTACATTTCATTAGATCTAATAAAAGAGGCATTAGTGTTATTACCATTTTCACTGGCAACACATGGCAATTCTGCATCCAGCAAAAGAGATAAAATATAATTGCTAATAAGAAGGAAACAATTAGGAAAGCATAAATAAGTTGTCTAAAAAAGTGTTTATTTATTTATATACAACACACAAATTTATTGTACTGCAGTAAGCGTATCAATAAATTAAAAAATATATATTTCACATGGCCTACAAAGATAAAGCAATTCATACTTAGAAA
This sequence comes from Gastrophryne carolinensis, assembly GCA_027917425.1. Lineage (NCBI taxonomy): Eukaryota > Metazoa > Chordata > Amphibia > Anura > Microhylidae > Gastrophryne > Gastrophryne carolinensis. The sequence continues at coordinate 253,643,701 of CM051238.1, forward strand.
ATGAATTAGCAATTCCTCAGTAAATGATTTTCCTCAATGACCCCCAATCCTTCTCTTACAGCAAGACTGCTAGACTCCAGGCTACAGGACAGACATACTGAAAGCCATTAGCTGCTTCTGTGTCTGCAGTAGAAGTCTTGTGTCTGTTCCGGTAATTTTAGGGACATGGGATCCAAGTTGAGTATTACATTCAACAATGTTATGCAATGTTTTAGGTAAAACTAAGAGGCCGATTCATTAATAGCGGCAGGTAGCGACAGTTGAGCAACTGTAGCAGTATTTTCACAGCGCCCGCTAGTAGTCGCTGTGCTTAGCCGTTGTTCGGTTGTTGATAGCGACTCAGTCGGTGTGCAGTAATGTTGAATATGGGGTTAGGAGTCGCTATTTGACAGGTTCCGCGATGTATGGGTGCGCATGATAGCGACTGGTCAGAGCGACCGGCTCCCACCATATTCATCAAAAAATCACGCTCAAAAAATTCAAGCGCTGTGAAATGCATGTTTAAACCCCAGAGCGCTGGCGGCGATGTGTTAAAAGTAGTTTTTTAACCCCCAAACCACCATATTTTTGAAAAAAAAAAAAATGTTTTAAAGAATTTAGTAATATGAATACAATAATATCAGACCTGTAATATCAATTCTGCACAAATTTTTTTTTTACCTTAAAAAAATTATCTAACATGGCAGAAGTGGTCACAGAATTTTTCACATTGAAAAAAAAAAAACCACATTAATAACAATTAATTATGAATATTTAAAGATTGTTCCATTGAAATGCATTGGAGAGCGCCAGGTAACGAGAGGTCATACCTGTCGCTGTTCAAGGTCGGACGCTGGCGCTGTGGGGTGAGGCTGGAATAATGATGAATGAGTGACTATCTGGCGCTATCTCAGTCGCTAAGCAGGATTGGCTTGATAAATGTGTGATTGTGGTGGGGAGCCGGCGTTCTCGTGGCGGTGACCGTCATTGCCGTTCACTCACCCGTCGCTACCTGTCGCTATTCCTTCATAAATAAGGGCCTAAGATTGGCCTTTAGTTTTGGGTAATGACTGTGGAAACATTTTCCTTAATCTTCACAAAGAATCAATGAGGTAACTGAGTTTCCTACCAAATTGCACTTGGTAGGTAAGGGTCTTGTCTACTCAGTAGGAGACCTTCCACATCTCAACAAATCAGATCAAAAATGATTTCATGTTTTAATCCCTTGTACTTTATTTATGTGTTTAAGTCTTTCAAGAAACAGACAGTTTCTCCATACATAGGCTTCTGCACACTAAAAGACAAACTAAAAAAAATACAGTTAGAGCTGCCAAGTTATGTGTAATAAACATGAAAATACACATAAAATTGTAGAGATACACTTATTCAAATTATGATGTCTGCCCTCTACTATGAAGAAAAAAGAAAGATTCTTTTTTAGCCAAAGTTGGCATATTTGGGCAATTGCGGTATTTTCTTGTGAATCATCCGGCTCTGTGCTCCTAGTGTGAAACACGTGCGTCTTATACCAGATCATTTGTTTAGCGCTAAATCATCCTGTTAAAACAATAGCATAATTGCTGTAATTAGCGGTGTGTTCAGTAAGCAGTGTGCATGATTTCGCAAACACCTCATTGTCAGCATAATGCGGTAGCAGAGACTGGGGGCCTGATTTATTAAGCTCTTCTGCCAGACAGTGCCATTTCAGTGCAAATTAGAGTAGTGCAAAATATGATTTATGCATTTTTTCAGCATGTTGCTGCACTGCTAATGTTTTATGTGTTAATGTGTTTTAATGTGCTTCTTGTAGTGCAGCAACATGTGCAAGTGTGAAAAAATATATTTTATTCTATTTTTTACTACTCTATTTGCACCGATGTGGCACTGTCTTGCAGAAGTGCTTGATAAATTAGGCCCATTATCTTTATCATCTTTTATATTTGAGGCCTCTGTAAATTTGAATTTACAAATTTCTGTTTGTATCAAAATAATGTACTTTTATTTTTAGTCATTTAAGGAAGATATGTGGATTAATATTCATTCCAGAGTACTGCAGTTTTAGAAAAAATATTTGGAAGAGTGCACACCATACAAGTACTGGTTTTCAAAATGCAAATGTAACCAGTACTTTTGTGGTGTGCCTACTTCCAAAATTTGGAAGTGTTAGCAGGAGGTATCCAAGGAAGGAGCACCTCTGGGTGTTTTTGCATCATTTTCCTGGATGATTATTCAGGTGTGCTATTACCCTATCTTTGCCCTATGTTTAATTTTGCAAGAGTACTGCAGTTTAACATGAGAGCCAATATATACCCTTTAAAGCAGAGCACACGCTGCAGGGGATGCGGACATTCTAATTCCTTTTGCCAAAGCCCTGCATGTAAACAGAGCCATTTGCCTAGCATTACATATGCACGGCAAACTGCTCTGATTGGACAGGGAAAGGCGAGTTTGTACAGGTGTTCTGGGGAGTGTCACACATCGGGGCATCCTAATTTCGGGAAAGTCAAAGGCCCTTATTTATGAAGGAATAGCGACAGGTAGCGACTGGTGAGCGGCCGGTAATGACGGGCCCCGCCACGAGAACGCCGGCTCCCCACCACAATCACACATTTATCAAGCCAATCCTGCTTAGCGACTGAGATAGCGCCATATAGCGACTCATTCATCATTATTCCAGCCTCAGCCCACAGCGCCAGCGTCCGACCTTGAACAGCGACAGGTATGACCTCTCGCTACCTGGCGCGCTCCAATGCATTTCAATGGAACAATCTTTAAATATTAATAATTGTTATTAATGTTTTTTTTTTTTTTAAATGTGAAAATTTCTGTGACCACTTCTGCCATTTTAGATAATTTTTTTAAGGGAAAAAAAAAATAAAAATAAAAATTGTACAGAATTGATATTACAGGTCTGATATTAATGTATTCATATTACTAAATTATTTTAAATATTTTTTTTTTTGGTTTCCAAAAATATGGTTGTTTGGGGGTTAAAAAACTACTTTTAACACATCGCCGCCAGTGCTCTGGGGTTTAAACATGCATTTCACAGCGCTTGAATTTTTTAAGCATGATTTTTTGATGAATATGGTGGAAGCCGGTCGCTCTGACCAGTCGCTATCATGCGCACCCATACATCGCGGAACCTGTCAAATAGCGACTCTGAACCTTGTATTCAACATTACGCCACACCGACTGAGTCGCTGTCAACAACCGAACAATGGCCAAGCACAGCGACTACTAGCGGGCGCTGTGAAAATACCGCTACAGTCGCTCAACTGTCGCTACATGTCGCTATTAATAAATCAGCCTCAAAATCCTGGGTTTTGTTCTGCTTTAAAACAGTGTTGCACAAGTTTGCTTTTGCCCTGGCTGATCCCAGTTGCAGCCCCCACCAGGACCGTGCCCACAGGACCGATGCCTGTTGATCTTGAAACAGGTGCATTCTGATAGCTTCTTAATAACACCCCAGGGCTCTATGGTTTATCAGTTGTGCACTGACTTTGGGCCCTGTGCTTTATTTGTTCTGGTGCTCCGCTCCATCACTTTCTCTGATTCCGTATGTGCCTTTGAGGGATTTTTTCTGCCTTTCCCAACCTCACCTTTGTCCACTTCTTACTGAATTTAGTATGCCTGCCTCTGCCTGTATCACCTCTTATGACCTTTTCCTTTTCTCAACACTTCCCACCTATTCTCACTTCACCTCTGAATGCCTCATTTATGCACATCTGACATCTCCCAGCCACACATCTTCTCTCCTGTACCAACCTCACCTCTGTTCGGCTCTGCCCACCTTTCCCCACCTCACCTGTTCCTATATCATCTTGCATCACCTCTGCTTACTTTACCTTTTACATCTGCTCACCTCCACCCACCTCTGCCCGCTTGACCTCTGCTCATCTCTTCCTGCCTCATATGTGCCCACCCTTCTCTAGCCTCACCTCTGCCCATCTCTTTCTACCCCACCAATGCCACCTCACCTTTTCTGTCAGAAGGTACAGAATAGCTGGGGTGGGCGGCTAGGGAGGCAGAGATTGAAAATTGGCATGTCCAGGGGGTATGCAGTACCCTGTCCTTACCACTGCTCAAAGATTTGTCCTATGCTGGGTCTGTTCATATACCATCCTTGTGAAGTGCCTTCTTTTTTTACTGTATTGTATATTGTAAATAGATAGCTACTGGCATTTAAAGCAGAATTCCCGACAGCCCATAACCCCCCACCCAGCCACCCTACCCTGGCACTGAGGCACAAGAAAAAAAATCCTTACCCGATCCTCAGGCCAGCGCCGTTCTCCTGGCCATATGCATCAGCCGCAGCCCATTCACTATTGTAATTAAGTGCAATAGTGCAGTTACTTTCTTATTTTATTAGAGAGGAGTAACATATTTTGTGACTAAAGTCTGAATTTGCCTTTATTTACCTTATTTCTCTCAGTTTCAGACAAGATGGCGGCACCCAGTATCCGGAGGGCTGGGAGAGTGGCGCTAGCCTGAGGGTCTTTTTTCCTCATCTGGCCTCAGTGCCAGGTTAGAGTGGCAGGATGGGGATGGGGTTATGGGCTTTGTTATTTCATTTTTGTTCACAATAAACACTAGGGTTGATTCAGTACCAAGAGTATATTTTACTGTTATTGTTTTTTCTTAGTGCAATTCATCACCACATTTGTATGTCTAAATTATGATGCTAAATTGCACTGATGAAAAAAAAACATGAGAAAAAGTTTTTTCTTTTAAAAAAAAGTGAGTAAAAAAATATGGGGCTGAATTAACCCTACTGTTTCCTGTCACCTTGCTTACATGTTGCAGCCTCATTATTCTATCCACCCCCTGTTCCCTGCGTGGGGATCATCACAAACAGGATGAGAAACTTAAACTTTAGGCGGATCTGCAAGTTAAACAAATTACAATACAATGTTTTAAGATAAGAAAAATGTTAAAAGCCCTGATGTGAGTTCTGTAACTTCAAAAATCTTGTTTGACAATGCTATACTTTTTCCACAACGCCAGATAAAGTAGATTTTTCTTAGGTCTCGAGTAAAAGGGCAAAGTCTGTTATCTCCAGCTGGCTGCCACATGCATTTTGGCTGTGACAGAATTGGAAACAATAATTTATTATGAGCTTTGTTTTCCCATTTCTGCATCTTCCTGTCACCCGAAAATATGCAGTGATAAGTCACTGAATGTTTCTGTCATTTTTTTCCTTGATTTATTCCAAAAGAATCTACATTTGTAACATGTCTTCCAGGTATTTTCTAATGTAAGTTTTGAAAGTAAACTTTATAAAATAACTTTGTCACTGTTGAGTCATGTGCATGATAACGGTTCCTTTGTTTTATATGGCTATATTTATTTACAATTTTTATTTATCTGCTCCATTTCTATAGTTCATTCCTCCATTCTGTGGAAATGTTAGATATATGTTACAGCATAAACATTTACACTCAACAATTGTACCCAATTAAAAAAACAACATCAACATTGTAGATTAAAATGATACCCCCCCCCCCAAAAAAAAAAAAAATTATATAGCCCCACACCACACAAACTTTGAATTGACTATTGTGAGAAATAGGATCTATACATGTAAGGAGTGGTCCCAGGATCTAGCAGGTTGTCTATACCCCCAGAGGCTGCCCTTGCATGAATGCATTTAAGGTAACCTGATATTGTGTTGTATTTATGTTTGTAATCTACTTACCTGCCTGTAGTCTGCTCTTAGACCTGTATATGTAATATTTCCACAGTATAATATGTCAGTAATAACTGCCCAGTGTACCTATCACATTAAGAAATATATTTAAGTTGACCTCTCTTTTTGCCTTAACCGAAAACAGTAGGTTCGTGCCCTGGGCTGAGCTGCTTAAACAAACTGTGATTTAGGAAAGCGTGTTGCGTGTTCCCAAAGGCTGTTGCTCAGCAGGCTCACGTGATTTGCGTTTTCTCACAGGTAAGATCAAAAAAAGTTCTATACAGTCCTGCAGTTCAGGACCCCAATTTTTAAATTCTCCATCTTTTTGACCTGGTTGTATGGTAACCAAATTAATGATGTACCCTTAGATACTAGGCTAGGGCAATGGGTGGCTGCTAACCCATATCTATAGATGCTTGTGGTGGTTAACCCAACTGTCACAGCTAGAGGGGGGTGGCCTGATGCTTACTAACCCCTATCTTCTTTTTCATGTACCTCCCGGTTTTACCACCTGCATATATTCAGTATTACAGAAAGTAACTTACCTCGCAGCTGCTCCCCAGATCAGCTCCAGGCAGCGGTGAAGTTGCCTGGCAAATCCCAGGTGGCGTCTCTTCCTAGGATCTCAGCTTTTGGGATGAGGCAGGCTGCGACACCACTCAGCTCCCCGCATCAGGCATTGCAAGGAAAGCCCATGTCAACCTGGCTGAAGTAACAGCTGACTGGAGGGTGAGTAATTTGAAATAGCAAGCCGCTGATCATATTATTCATTGTGTGTGCTGTTCCAGCATCCATTGTAGTCTTTGATCTTCTGACAAAGCCTTGTTGTTGAGCCTAATTTGTCAGACCATGTCTTCTACTAAAGCCCTTTTGCTGAATCCTGCCATTTCTAACCACATCTGCTCCCAAGCCCTGTTGCCGACTCTGCCACATTTGACCACATTTGCTGCCAAAGCCCTGTTGCTGACCCATCCCTGTCTGACCACATCTGCTGACAAGCCCTATTGCCAACCATGCCACATCTGACCATGTCGGCTGCCAAATTGTGTCACTTTACCTGGCCATGCCAGCTTCTGTGTTTGGATCACTTGTACCATCAGCACTGGCTGCCATCACAGGTTAATCCCTTAGCCTTGCTGTTTACACCACTTGGGGATCCCTAGTTTCTGATGGCAACTGTCACGTGGCCCAACCCAGGCTACTCCGTTGCCAGCTCCAGGCTCTGCTACAGCACACGTCACGTCTCAACAAATACAACATCTCAACTGAGGTGCATGACTACTGATTGTTCTTTTTTGGGGGCATAAATGACTATTGTATGCTTGTGCGCACATAGTATTTATTTGTTAAATCTCCCAGTTCACCAGATTTGCTAGCTCTCCTAGCAATTCCACAGTGCATACACAGGCATTGGTAGCATCCCCTAAATTCTTCCTGCTGCTGCATGCATTCAAGCATGCACAGACAAAAGGAAACCGCCAAACAGATGCTTGCCACTACTATTCATACAGCATTCTGTGCTGCTCATGATTATGCCCAGCGTACAACACTGATTGGAAAAGGCTCCACAAATACACCAAGGGAATCATGCAAAAGGTAAGCAGAGCTATTGATCCAGGGAATCCTAAATTGGGATGCCCCAGAGGTAAGAAGCAAAACCCAGGAAACTGCTGTTGCTGTTTTTTGAGCAGATGACACGGATATATATTCTGCAATTCCGGGATTTCATGCAGCTGCTCCTGAAATAGCTTCAGACCAATTTATGACAAGAATTCTGTGGTGTGTTTATTCAGAAAGAGGCATCTTATGTTGCCTGCAAGAAGCACCATTAAACTATTACTAACTTTGTAAGCCCTGCATTCTTATTGCGCTAAGTGTAGAGAAGTGAGACTTGCTAGTAAACAATATGCTTTCTCAGAACACAGTCTAGAGCACCCCTGTCCAAACTCTGGTTGCCTTCAAAGGGCCAGTTAATGCAAATGTAGCTGTTCAAATATATAGTTACAGACACAGAATAATTTCGCCCAGGACAGATGAAGACAGGCACTGAAGTATTTTGCCTAGAAGAGATACAGATACTGAATTATTTTGCCCAGGATTGCCAAAAAGCCTTTTTGCCTAGACAGATGCAAAATTATTTTTCAGAGGACAGATGCAGACGAGGAATTACAGATGCAAATACGGAATAATTTTACCCAAGTTGCTAACACTGAATAATTTTGCCCAGGACAGATGCAAACACTGAATATTTTTTCCACAACAGATGCAGATGCTGAATATTTTTTCCCAGTATAGCCACAGAATTACTTTGACCAGGACAGGTGCAGACACGAAAATATTTTTCCAGGGCAGATGCAGACGCAAAGTGCCCACTCCACCTAGGATCAGCTAGCAATAATCCATGCATCAGATGTACTGTAGCACCCAAGTTGGGTGAGCTAGCCCCCCCCCCTTGTGTGGTGGGAACTGGTTGCACAAAAACACTGCACTATACAGTTGGAGGGCTGCATCAGGCCCCCAGGCCTCAAGTTTGAGAGATTGACATATGTGCTCTAGAGTAGTGGTTCTCAACCTTTTTTATGCCAAGTATCACCTAACAACAAACAGTTGCAACCAAGTACCACAGAATGGAATGGGGGGATTGATTACCAATGTTACCAAAATAAGTAGGTCACTGGCCTTGGAGCACTTTTTTAAGCAAGAAAAAATAATGTTTTACTGTTAAAATAATATACCAGACCTATGAAAGTGACTCTGTTGGTTCACCCTTAAACATTGCTAAGTATCCCCTGGGGTACGCGTAACACAGGTTGAGAAACAGTGCTCTAGAGGGTGGTGCCAGTCCAATGTCATATTGTATACACCAGGGTAGAGAAACTGTAAGTATATATATATATATATATATATATATATATATATATACACACACACACACACACACACACACACACACACACACACACACACACACACACTAGTAAGAATATTTTATTTATAGTTTAATGCTTTACATTCAGGAAAATAAAAAAATTCAAGCCTTATGAGATTTATGTAAAGCATGTCTTGTCTACCGTAATTCATATTTATGCACACAGCTTTTGTTTAAAAGAACATATCAAGAATGTTGTTTAAAATATATTGTTGAATTAACCATGAAAATATACAGCAACTGAATTAGAATATAAATAAAATTGGTTTTATTATCATTCATTTTAATCTCGTATATTGATTGGATCATTTTTAATTCATAGCCATGCATATATTTATTAGAATCCTTTAATACACGATGAAGGTGGTAACATGTGGAAGAAGTCTGTTTATATATTTTTTTATATTAAATTATAAAATCAGTAAATGTTGTGATTATTTTCTTCTTGTAAAATGAATTGACAGAGTATAAAGAAGTATATGAGGCCGATTCAGTAATAGCGCCAGGTAGCGACAGATGAGCGCCTGAAGTATCGCGCTATGAGCGCCGCGAGCGTACGCCGCGGTCGGCTGCGATTCGCTATAGCAGGCCTCCTCAGTCGCTACTTGGCGTTGTTGGGAACAATGCCTACATTGGTGCATATGATGTTTCAGATCAGCTTTGTAGGCGCTGTCATTTTGACACACGCTATTGAACACAGCGCCTGCGCGTTTGTTTGCTGTTGGATTGAAATCAATGTTAGGACCTTCAGTAGTAAACACATTGCAACATGTTTCTTTGGTGATTTTTTTTTTTATTTTATTATTTTTTTTGGTGCAAGTAAATAAAACAAATAAAGGTGGTTTTTCATCATGGTGCCTAAAAAAGAAGAAAAAGTGTAGTTAGTATTTATAACTAATTTTGGTTTTTAGCATTTATTTACATTTTTAATTTTTGGTTTGGGACAGTTTTGGCCAACTTGCACAACACCCCTAATTGTTATGTTGGTCAACTCCCCCCCCCCCCCTTATAGTGGTTTTGGTCATCTTACACACCCCTTATAGTGGTTTTGGTCATCTTACACACCCCTTATAGTGGTTTGGGTCATCTTACAAACCCCTTATAGTGGTTTGGTTCATCTTACACACCCCTTATAGTGGTTTGGGTCAACTCCCCCCCCCCCATAGTGGTTTTGGTCATCTTACACACCCCTTATAGTGGTTTGGGTCAACTTCCCCCCCTCTTATAGTGGTTTGGGTCATCTTACACACCCCTTATAGTGGTTTGGTTCATCTTACACACCCCTTATAGTGGTTTGGGTCGACTTCCCCCCCCCCTTATAGTGGTTTTGGTCATCTTATTACCCACCCCTTATAGTGGTTTGGGTCAACTTCCCCCCCCCTTATAGTGGTTTGGGTCAACTCCCCCCCCCCCTTATAGTGGTTTGGGTCACCTCCCCCCCCTTATAGTGGTTTTGGTCACCTCCCCCCCCCTTATAGTGGTTTTGGTCATCTTACACACCCCTTATAGTGGTTTGGGTCATCTTACACACCCCTTATAGTGGTTTGGGTCATCTTACACACCCCTTATAGTGGTTTGGGTCAACTCCCCCCCCCCCCCCTTATAGTGCTTTTGGTCATCTTACACACCCCTTATAGTGGTTTGGGTCATCTTACACACCCCTTATAGTGGTTTGGGTCAACTCCCCCCCCCCCCCTTATAGTGGTTTTGGTCATCTTACACACCCCTTATAGTGGTTTTGGTCATCTTACACACCCCTTATAGTGGTTTTGGTCATCTTACACACCCCTTATAGTGGTTTGGGTCATCTTACACACCCCTTATAGTGGTTTGGGTCATCTTACACACCCCTTATAGTGGTTTTGGTCATCTTACACACCCCTTATAGTGGTTTGGGTCATCTTACACACCCCTTATAGTGGTTTTGGTCATCTTACACACCCCTTATAGTGGTTTTGTAAAAATTATGATTGGAGCCAACAAATAGTTCCCCTGTAGTGCAGTACTTGGATTATAGTGAAGGGTAGTTAGCTTACCGCAAAAAACGAAGTGATCATGCTTTCCCTTAGCTCAAAGCCAGTCTGGGTGTCCTCACTCGTTTCTGCGGGCAAGTTGGGGATTTCGGGCACCAGTGCTGTTTCTTCAGGGGGTTGGATTCTGTGGCATATGCAAAGATTGTGTAGCACACAGCATGCGAGGATAATCTTGGAGACCTTTTGTGGACTGTACAACATCTCTCCTCCTGGGCGTGCCAAACACAGAAAGCGCGCTTTCAGCAGTCCAATGGTTTGTTCCACAATGCTTCTGGTTTTGCGATGTGCTGCATTGTAGCATTGTTGGGCAGAGGTCTGTGGGTTTCTGACCGGAGTCATGACCCACGTTCTCTGCCCGTATCCCTTGTCCGCTGTGGAAAAAACACAATGAGAGAGACAGCAATTAGTACTAGTACATGTTGTTTTTTGCAATTTTTTAAATTTAGCTTACTAGGCCACGTATTTTAAGCCAAATACTTTGACATGGTTAGTTATTTACCCAGTAGCCAGCCAGCTGGCATTTCGTTGTTCTCGAACTTCCGGCACAGGACTGACTGCTGGAGCACGTAAGAGTCGTGGCATGAGCCGGGGAAGCCAGATCTCACGGCCCGCAGCTTCATGTCATGGTCACAGACCACCATGACATTAATTGAGTGGAACTGCTTTCTGTTCCGATAATGCAGCTCCTGTGCACGGGGAGGGCGGAAAGGGATATGTGTACCATCCACGCACCCTAGCACATTCGGAATCCCTCCCATGCGATAGAATGCATGTTTTATTTGGGCAACCTCATCCTCAGGAAACTTGATGTAAACAGGGATCAGGTCACAAATAGCCAGTACAACCTGTATAAATATGCGGCTCATTGTAGCCTGGCTGATCCCGCTGAGGAGGGCAGAGGTTGCCTGGAAATTCCCTCGTGCCACAATATTAAGTGTGGCACATAGGTGTACTATGCCTGGAATGGATTGGGTGCGTTTGGTGGATTGCTCGATTTTGGTCTTAATCTGATCATATAGGGACTGTAGTGCTGCACGATTCAGACGGAAGCGGCTTCTGATCTGCTCGTCACTTAAATTCCACACTGAAAGACGGATGCCAAAGGATCGGGGTGCCCTAAGCCTCACAGCACCCCCCTCCCTGGCCTCCTGTTCTTCCAGCATTCTCACACATCCCTGCACCCATAACCCATACATCACCCTCTTATCCATCTCACACTCACTGAACAGATATACAAAAGAAGCAAAAAAAAAAAAACCACAAACACACCACACACACAAGCAAGCGCACTCCTCACACACTCACTACAATGCAGCTCACCACAAAACCAGAAGTATAGTGGTCTGAACCACTGACTGCTGAAAGTTTGCTTTCTAAGTTAGGCACAACCAAGCCTCACTTGCTGTATGCTACACAGTATTTGCATATGCCAACAAAATCAATCTCCTAAAGAAACAGCACTGATGTCAGCAATCACCCAACAAGCCACAGAGAGTGAGGACCAAACCCAGCCAGACACTAAAATGAGCTAAGGGACTAAGGGACCAAACCACCACACCACCACACCACAGCCTTTGCCACAGTGTAACAATACCAGAAGGTTGTCAAATCCAGCCATTTATACTTAACTTGGGAAAAGGACAGGTCCGCTTTGCCGCCTTTTGCGTTGCTCTGCTATTTCCTGTCTGCAATTAGCTGACCCAGGTGTGCTTGAAACGGATTGCGCATGCGTACGCTAAAACATACTAGCGTACGTGAGCAGATACTTGCGTGCTTTAACGGACATGACTGAACATTCTGTGGTGGACCAATGAAAGGTAAGCTGCTCTTAATTTAAATAGCCGTTTGTAGAGCCACATTTCACAAGTGTTTAATATACCTGAGTACATTGTTGTCTTTGGTTGTGTGTTGCTCTGTAATTAGTTAATTGGCTACCACACATGGTTCACTCAGTGCAGTGGAGCTGTTGCTACAAGCACCTGGCCAGTATGTGTGAAGCAATTAAGTGGACCTGTTTGTGATTGGATGTTAGAGCACATAAAACCCGCACACCCCCAAAAGAGGTTGATGCCATTTTGTAGTCTGTATGTGTGCTTGTGTGTTGTATAGTGGTGTGTGTGTGCAGCTACAGGATGGAGTCAAATTCTGGACATCTGCCGGCCACAGCTGGCCCAAGTAGGAGTGTGTTAGGTGCTGTGCGCAGACCTCCCTTAAGGAAAAGGGCCCAGGCCCAAGGTGAGCCTGCACCCAAGGCCAGCCGCCCATTTGCCAAGAGGGAGCCAGAATTTAATTTAGTGGATAACAATACTCTTGTGCGTCTTACCCTGGCCAAATGGGAGCTAATATTTGGCTCCCAAAGCCAGTCTATAGGCAAGCAAGAAAGGAGCAAATTGTGGGATGCCATTGGGGAGGAGCTTACTAGCAGTGCTCAATACCCACGTAGTGGCCCATCCTGCAAGAAACGCTTCTACACTTTGAGAAGGGCCCTTATGCAAAAGATGAAGCATGATCTTGAGGTTGACAGTGGGACCATCCAGGGTCCAAAGAGTACCTACAGGCCATATGAGGAGATGCTGAAGGCCAAAATTCCACTCATTTGGCTGCAGGGTGTTGATGCTGGGGATGACACCACAGGTTGGACTGAAGGTACACATTTTGTGCATATTTTTGACTGGTAATGTTAATGTATGTGATTTGCTTTGTCTCTTTCTGGGCAACTAACAGTAGGACATGTGAAGTAGTACATTATACCTCATAAATGTTTTCCTTTCCTGTCTGTTGCTTTCTGCATAGGTGCACATGGTGATGTCCTGGATTTGGCTGAGGAGGACACCCCAACTCCTGCACTTCAACCAACCTCTAGGCTAACCCAGTCCATTGAAGGTATTTATCACTAATTTATGGGCTGGTTTTTTTAGGACAAAATGGGTGTGGGAGCACCTCAAACAATAGCTTGTCCCACTTTTGAGGATTACTAATATGGTCCTGGTGACTAATTTCATGCCCACTTTAACCCTCTCAGCAACTAACTAACAAGGCCCTAACATGTGTAGCTATGTGGGAAGCCAGAGATGTGTGGGCATATATCTGCATATACATGTGGAAGCCACACTGGCCTTGATTAGTGAATATTAGTGATTGAGCTGCTCACACACACCTTTATTCATGGTTTATTTTGTGCCGCACATTACCAATGGCTAAATTTTTTCTTTGCTTTTGCCTAGCTGCACCGCCATTGCCACCAGCATCTCCTCCAGAGCCAAGCTACTCTTTGGATGCCGGTAAGTGCATGTGTCAACCTTGCTTTTTCCGCTTTAACACAAGTGCATGTCTTTGATTCCTGTTTTTTCTTTGTAGGCCAAGTCACTGCTTCATCTTTGGACACCACTTCCTATGTTGCAGGTCAACAGGACCCTGTTGGTGTGTATTGCCCCAAACACTGTATCCTTTATGCTGTTTATGTTACACTGGTTCTATTTGGTTAGTGTAATAATCTACATGTTTGCTATGTCAACTTGAAGATGGCTATTTTTAGTGGATTTGCCATCCCCAGGCTCATTAGTAAACTGTTTAGAGTGATTGCAATGCATTTTTTTTGGTCTATTAAAAGACAAACATTCACCCGAGTAGTGTTATGAATATTTAGAGACATTCATTGTGTATTTTAGTTGGCCGGAATATAGGAAGTGGCTGTCCGGAAAGGGCCCTTCACCGTGAGGCTGCTAGAGATGAGGGTAAGTTGGTTTTGTTTGATTATCTAGTAAGGATGTTTGCAAACCTTTTTTTTTAATTTATTAGTCCAGCTTGTGTTTAAACATGTATTTTCAAGGGCAAAGCTTGAGTGAGGGCCTAACTCAGGACATCTGTGAGATGGCGGGTATGTGTAATTTGAGCAATGTGTCTGTTAGTGTTTGGCCCAATTATTGGCTAATCTTCCTCTTACATACTTGTGAGCAATCTGAGTTTACAAGATCCCTTTCGGCTATTGTGTAATCTGCCACTTTGTCGAGGTATGGCCTCGATAGTCTATCCATATTAAATTTGAGTTTTGTCCACTGACCTACTAACATGACTTTCCTGTTTAGCATATGCCAGCTTGCCCCATCTCTCAGATGTGGATTTCCCCCTTTCTGGCAGCCAGACCCCGGAACTACTTCGGGCGGACAACACTGAGGTAACATGGCTTATTTTGGGGAACAATAACCACATTGACATGTCCGTGGGTAGTCCATGAACCACCGTGTAACATGTTATTTCTTTTGTGTTTTGGCAGGAGGCCATACCTGAAAGCCAAGCTGTGCTGTCTGCCCAAGTGCCATGTGGCCAAGCTACAGAGGCTCAAGCAAGGGTAAGTTTGATTGTTACACTTTGGGTAAATGATTGGAAGGGGCATACCTGCATTGTTTCAGCTTCACTACAATCTTTTCTTTTGGTTTTTTAGGCCGAACACACAAGAAGAGGAGGTTTGGCCCCGACAAGTGCAGAATTTTATGAGCTAGGGGTCCGGATGCTGGAGGACTACAGTCGCCAACAGCCGCGTGATGGAACTAATGAGCGCATTGCGGCGTTGGAAAATCAGGGGCTGGTGGATCGGCAACAAATTGCAGACCTGCAGCGCCAGCTCCATGATGTTCAACATGGGCAACAAGCGGAAACAAACAGGGTACTGGATCGCATTGCACATGCCATGGAGCAATCGCTACAGCGCCAGGACCAAACTTTGTTGTTGATCCATCAGCTGATAGAACAGCAGTCTATTTTTTTTACTGCACTGTTGTCCCCCAACACCACCCCTAGCAATGAATCACAACCTCCCAGGCCACCAAGCCAAGAATTTTGATTTTTTATTTATTTTGGTTAATTTTGGGAGTATAAATGTGAGTACCCCACCTCAAAATTGTGTTTTTTCAAAGACATAGCTAAGAACACAGTCAGGGATGAGTCTCTAGATCTAGAGATGTACATGTAGCCAGAAATGTATGACACACATTGGTGACCATATCTTACTATGGTTTACACATTAAATGGCTACAAAGGTACAACAACATTTACAAACTAATGGGTTGCTAGACACTTAAACTATGCTTGACAAGGCACAACACACTGTAATTAGAAAAATACAAAATATTTATTATTCCTCAAGGCGGCCAACAGGGCCAACATTCCGCCGCACAGCGGCAAAAACCATCCCCCCAACCCTAACGACGCCTCTTCTTGGCCAGCAGCATAAGGCGAAGACGCCGGATAGACTGCCACAGTCTGCGATGCTCGGTTTCACAAGCTGTCGAGAGTATAAAAAAACCATATTCAAAACATAGAATGTGAGATCAACATACACAGATGTAGCAATGTAATGTAATTGCCTCAAATTAGCTGACCCACACATTCACATTGTTGGCCACTGGGCCCTTATTTGTTACCATATGAGTACTAGTGGCTGCCTTAAATGTGGCTACAACATCCCAAGCATACATTTACTCTGAACTCTTGGGAATAAATTAAGGTCTAAGTCCCAGTGTGTACATTTCTTTGGTTAGTTACAGCCAAACATCAGGGCCTAAGTCCTAACGATTAAACTGCTTGGCCCAAGCATATTAGAGGTCACCACCTTAGCAGGCCAATTTGGTTTGGAACAAACCACAATTTTACACTATGTGGCAAAAACAAGAATGTGAGCCAACAATCAAGCATGCAGACATGCATTTAGGATTGTCGGACAAACACATGTAACCTAGATGTGTGCTTAGAAAAGACATAGGTACATTGTAAATGTCTCCAGAATTAACAATAAGACATAGGGGTCCCAAGTCTTTAGGCATATGAAGTGGGATGTACCCACCATCGCAGCTGTGGCTGGGGCCCGTGCTGCTGGCCGTCCCGGGAGCTGGGGTGGGGAGGATGGTGACCGGCTCCGTCTGCGTGGCAACATCTGTCAGGAGAAAGCAAAAGAGAAATTTGAAGTTGAGTGTAGAATCTTACTTGTAGAGTGTGCAACATGTGTTAGCCGGAGCAACTTACAAAAATAACACATTTGCTAGCCCCCATCATGGTGTGGCCTGAAACATAGGGGTGGTTGGCAGTTGGATTGCACTGTAGTGGGGTTTGTGATGTTAATGTAAATTAGAAAACCATCTTGTACTATGGACCAGGAAACATGTGTATGTTTAAAGTGGACCAACACCCAGGATTTATACTATCCTGGGTTTTGGTCCACTTTGACGGGGCACCCCGATCGGAGAGAGAGCCCGTCCGCCGCAGCCTCCCGCGCGTCACTCTTACAGGGCGCGCGCCCGCGCAGGCCGTTCACAAACGGACAGCGAGGGCCTCTACAGTTGCACGCGGGAGGCGGCGGCGGTGGCTTCCGCCGCCCCCAATTAGGTAAGGAGTTTGTGGGCTTTGGGGGTGGGGCCCGCGGTGAGGGAGGTGATTGGCCAGGGAAGCTTATAGATTCCCGGGCCAATCACCAATGGGTGTTGGTCCACTTTAAGGAATGTCATAACATATGGAATGTGAGGGATAACAACAAACACTTACCACGACTATGCCCGTGGAGAAGGCCTTGCGCAAAACTCCTGGAGGTGCCGGCTATATGATGCGCTGCAAATTATAGAGGAATGGCAAGGGCTAAGTACAAATGGCCACATGGAACCTGTCACAGACTAACACTGACTAAATCTGCACTCCCCAGGGGATGAGCTGCCACTTGAAGCCCAGGGAGGGCTCTGAGGAGGAGGCGTGGAGCCTCGGCTCCTCACACTCTGATCTGAAGATCCACCACCCAAAGGGCCACCCTCCTCCCTCTCACTCCCTGCTCCTTCAGGGAGTGTGGGAGAGTCCACATCTTCCACCCCACTTGGACTCCCCACTTGAGAGTGGCCCCTTGGCTGAAGTGACTCCTCAGAGTCAGAGTGTGAGGAGCTGAGGCTAGATCCTGCCAGCCCCCCAGCAGCACACTCCTCTGGGGCGTCATCCCCTTCCTCCCCTGGGTCCTCTAAATAGGACATGCGAGAGGGACCCTCCCCCGATGACTCCCCCGAGTCCGCCTGTCTCGTGCGGGGGAGGAATCCCTTCCCACGTTTCCCCAGGGGAGGACGCTTATCTGTGTTGAGGGGGTGAATAAAAAAAAAAACAATTGCAACCCAAAATGTACACAGCTTAGAATATTTTTTCCCAAAAAGTATAAACATAGCATCAACTTCCACATACCTGAAGCGTACGCATCATATAGCCGGTACACGCCTTCAGGGTCCCGGCGCTTGAAGTCCGACCACTTTTGCATTATGGCTCGGACACTGAGCCTGGTGTTGAAGCGCCGGGACACTGTGGCCTTCAGGGCAATGCGCTTCTTCCCCCCAAGGGCATAGTCATACTGCTTGATGCAGAAATCCTATGAGAAATGACATAAATAAATGTTATCAATACATGACATCAGAACAATGGCCTAAACATTTATACTGAGAACAGATTAAACATATAATCCAAGGCAAAAATACTCACTTTCACTACCTGCCCGTTTTTCGCGGCTATCCACCCTCATTCGTTTCATTTTGGCAGGCCCAGGGGGGGGGGGGTTAGGTGGGGGAGGGGAGGGAGGTGGGGGAGGTGGGGGAGGGGTGGGGGGGCCAGAGTCAGAGGAGGAGCTGGGGAGGCGCAGGATCCGTCTCCTTGGCAGCATGGTGGAAACGCAAAGGAGGAAACCGGAAGTGGATATGACGAAAGCTAACCAAAAAAAAAAAACGCTCCGCGCACTAAGAAGAAGCTAATATCCGCTACGTGCAAGCAAAGTTGCGCTAATAGTAGATTTACGCATTACAACAAGCTATTGGCCAAGACGCAATTAATTATTAGCTTGATTTAGCTGGGTGTTCAATATCCTGTAATGCATAGGTCAGAGCAAAAACAGATCTGGTTGATTAAAAATTAAAATCGGATTGCTAAATAAAATAAGAACACAATATAACTATACAACAACATGATAATGTGGGACACAGGAGAATGCATAACGGGTTGTTATGAGCTTGTGCGCCTGAAAAAATCCTGCTGAATGTGGACATATGCACACTCTGAACTACAGTGTATTCATTAAGAACGACTGGGGTTGCTGCAAGTGAATTCAGGAAAAAATGCAGAAAGGCACATGTATGAACAGCACAGCGACGCTAGCGCCGGCACATAGCGAATCCCAACAGCGACTGCACAAACACTGACCACCACAGATTCAACAAGGACAGGGCTGCAGAATAGCATGGGCGCTGAAAATTTCAATGAGCGAACGTGAGCGCCAACCATGACTGACTAAAAAATAGCTTTACAAGCCATGGGTGTTGTGAAAGCAAGCTAATTTGAGGCTAATGTGTTTTGTGTGAGGAGATGCATTTTATATTTCACTCACAACATTCCAGTAGAAAAATTACATCTTTCACCAAAAAATAACCAAAAACAACACAGATTCATCAGACATATCCTAAACAACATGTGTTTCATTTTGGGCAAAAAACAAAACCACAAAACCCACTAAAAAAAACATTGTAGTGTCTGCCATAGAAATGTATGGGAGAGCGGCAGATAGCGAAAGGTCTGACCTGGCGCTGTGATGGGATTAGCAGCGGCGCTGTTCGCTGAAGTCCGCTACATGATGAATCCAGCGCTAGCTGACGCTTTCGCCAGCGCTAGCCTCATTTAGCGTGATAAATGCGTGATTGTGTTCGCAGCATGGCGTTCTGGAGTCGGTAGCTGCTGATAGCTGCCGATACCTGGCGCTATTTAGACACTGTCTGACGCTATCACTTGATGAATAAGGCCCTATATGTTTATCTTATTTTTAGGCCTCTGAAGAAGTGACATTTTAACAAAATGAAAATAACATCTCTTCAGGATACAGTGATGCATGAATTATTGTGAGGCGTTTTAGAGAACTGTAAGTAAAACCTATGTCTGTATAGAGAATGTCTTTTATGATATGGTTTTAAATGTTGACAAAAAGTAAAATAATAATTTTAACCATTTAAGTGGTTATGTTAGCTTTATAGTTAGAAACCCCCTTAAAAATAATCTTCCTTGGGCGGCACACTCGCAGGAGTGATCATGAGTGGTGTAGAGGTGATAGGGGTATCCTGCTTTTAATTCCCTTCTATTTAGAGGTTGAGAATGTTGCAGAGTGTGAGTGCTGGGTGTAGCAAAGTCAAATCAAAGCCAGAAAGACATTTGTGGTGTAACAGGGCCTGGCTTTACTGGAACATGGGTGCAGTAAGAGAAGGTCACCTGACATGGTAAAAAACATACAAGGAAAAAATAAGTCATAGAGATCACCTCAATGTACAGGAAACACAAGATGCAGTGGAGAATATACCACAGAGACTACAGAAATATATGTAACAGGGCCATTTACTGTTATAAATGTAATCTGCATTAACCTAGAAATATAGATGCAGATCACTTACAGAGACAAGCTCTAAGCTGTTGCACATAATTTCCAACAGAGAAACCAGTCCAGCTATAAAGGGTTTAAAGGTCAATCAATATAAGCCCAGAGTGGGGACAATCCCCTCGATTCAAAGAGCAAAAGTTGATTTCGGATCGAGAATCGTAAGTTTGGGTGGGTGTTAGTCATTTTTTCCTGTTTTTTTGGCCATTTCCGACTCGCACGAGCCTACGTACGAATTCGTATATGCTCTTACGATCCTCGGAAGTTCGTTCCTAAATTTTAGGATCAAAACGTAAAACTTAGGATCAAAACGTAAAACTTAGGATCAAAACGTAAAACTTAGGATAATCGGATGTGTTTAGGTGTGATTCAGAGAACAGTTTTCCAACCTCTAAATACGTTTTAAAAGAAAGCCACTGCCGACACCTTTTAGCAGTCGGATTGCTGTTCTTGAACAGGTTTTTTGGCTATGTGGAGGAGTCTGCGCGTCTTGAGCTCCAATGAACTGCATGTATCAGCATGGCCGAGGCCATAAATTGTATAGCAATGCATACCTGATTGATGTATGCCTTATAAAAGCATTTTAATGTGGACCTTAATTAGTCCTTTGCATGTAAACCTTTATTTTGCAATACATCCATATATTTGCTTTATTTAAAGAAACTTATGTCCTTTGTTAGTTATTTTTAAATTGATGTACTAGAATAATATTTTTAGATTGAATTTATTGGTGTAGTTGTTTACCTTTGCTTTGTTTAATTATTTTAGCTCATCTTTGGTCAGATGCATCACACTTACTGAGGAGAGGAGAGCGGGATAAAGTGCAGGATGTGGGTTACTGCTGTATTTTGCACAGACACAGCAGAGCTGGGGGCACGGAAAGGTCAGAAATCAAAGAATGCAGAGCAACACAGTCACAAGGCCCTTTCTGTTTGCAGGCTGCCCGATAATACCTGACCCGCCATCTTGGCTGTTTCTAGACTCATAACATGCAGAAGTTGCTGGGTGTTTTTTTATATTTGAGAGCAATCTGTATGGAGAGGGTGTGGGTAACCACACACAAAATTTTAAGTTGTACCATTTGAAGCCAAAATATTAAAATTAAATCCACAAGTAAAAAATGCAAGTTAACTAAAAATTAAACAAAGTAAGATTTACTTATGCAAATGCATTCATTAATGGTTGGTTACTACAAAATGAATGAAATAAAGAAAAATAAAAGACCAAATATTTAGAATGCACTTTAATGAGGTAAGTTTGTAGTGCGCAGGTGCAAGATCAGAAGGATTTACGTCCAGACAAAAAAGGAAAAAGGGCAAAACCAATGTTGCAACCTGAGAAATGAAACGGAAAATTCAGGATGGAAACTGACATAGGTCTGATTCTCGAACTGCCATACGAACGGACGTACATTTTAGGATAGAAACGTATTTGCTTATAGAATCACTCGCAAGTTCATATGAACGCACAAGCGTACGGGAAATATAGGATGATCGGCACCAAAATCAAAGCTGTTACATGTTTCTTTGAATCGACCCTAATATCTGCCCAATAGGACTCCTGCCCACAACAATAGTAACAGTAACATTAAATAAGGATGAAAAAGACTTTAGTCCATCCAGTTCAGCTAACATAGAGAAGACACTTACTCATGGTCAGTTACTGCTTTTGATAAGTTGCTCAGGGTACTATGGGGAAGGCTGATGAACAGAAACAACAATATTAAGGTCGATATAGGGGGTGATTTGAATCCAGATCACAAAATGTAGCCTATTTCTGTTTTAAAACAATGCAACATCTTTTTGAATGTACTAGACCTATTTTCTTTGGCATTCAAATACTTGTTCTTTCTAACTTTTTCTGCATGTAACTGCATGCTCCAATGCTTCTCTCTCCTCTTCCTTTCTAGTTTTCACTAACTGAAATCAAGTAATGCAAGACCACTGTTAACCCCTGTCTGACATATGGCATAATATTACATCATGTTCAAATGGAGGTTCCTGCAATATGTTTTGCATAGGTTGGAGGGTTCAGTTTTAAATTATTCAAACTAACTAAATCCCAAACCTTACAGTGGCGGGAAGGGGTTAAATATGTTGTTGCACAATATAAAGTGTAAAGCCTATTATTTCACAAAAATGAATAAATACTGAATAAATAACAAACTCACATAAACACTGCATTAGCCTTGCACTGTATTGCCCTGATGGGAGGCCCTGGGTAGGTGTCTGGGATCCTCTGGCACTCTGGTGGGCCAGACCAACACTGAGGGTATAGAAGGAGCATGCAGGGCAGGATTAAGTGTGGTGGAGAACCCTGGGCACAAAATCTGGTGGAGGCCCCAAATAAAATAATAGTCCAAGTAACTGATTGGTGGTTGTCTGGCACCTGCCTGCTTACTGGAACGTCATATTGAGTCCCTTGTGCCACCCTTGTGCGGGTGCCTCCTGCTCAGGAACTCCTGCTTTGCCATTCTGGGTTGGGTATAGTGTAGTTGCCCAGCTGGTCTAGCAGAAAACAGTCCCCTGCAATGAGCTGACAACAGTTGCGCTTGGTGGCTTATGAGCAGTGAGCGGCTGCCAATTGACAACTCTGCACCCACCCCCCACCCATCAATGCAGCGACTTTGCTGCTCTAGACTCTACATCCTGCCTGTGGTGGCTTTGGCTGCAGATTTGGAAAAACAAAAAAAGGGGCCCCCACTTCCTCCAATAGCTTTGTTGCCAGCCCCGAAGCCCGTCAGACTGAAGACTGAAGAGCCTCCTGGACCAGACTATAACCCAAAGGTTGGTGGGGCCCTCTTTGAAGGGCAAGTGGTGGAGGCCCTAGGGCACACGCCCCTTGTAACCCTCTCATAATCCAGCCCTGGGTGCAAAAGTTAACAATCTTTTAGAGAAAAATTGGAGAGTAAGAAGTCAGGCATGGAAATCCATTTTGGTGTACACCCCAGTAGTAAGTTGTGTTGACCAACCAACTAAAATTAATATGTTTTATTTTCATGGTTACTGACCATCTCTGCTGGGCTGCTATGTTGAATACCTTTTCACGAGCCTGGATTTTTATGAAACAAGTTTTACCTAGCTGACTCACTCACACATGTGGCTTAGATTTGCCCTTTATCGGGCTAGAAAATACTGCATCTAGAAGCAGTCTGTGATGAGACAGAGCTTGCCTCGGGATTCAAGCCTGTGAATGAGAGTTTGGAAAACTGGTGGAAGAGATCAGGGGGCCCAGTTCCTCCCTCTATTCTAGCTTCTGCCCAAAGTGTTAATACTGAGTCAAATAATCAGAGAAAAGTTGAAATGGTTGGTTAGTGGCTGGGTAAACAAAGACAAATGCAGCCAATAATAGGAACCTGGGTTGGTTCCTTTTCCAAATATACCCACTACCACGCTATAACTAATAACAGTTGTTACATTTTATACATAGATAGTTAAGTTAAAAGGAGACATTCATTTTCATAACATACAAATTCGATAAAAAGTCCTTTGTTTTATGTATCTCAATTTCATAGTGTAGACATTCAATCTGGTGGTTTTAGACCAGTTTCTCCCTAGGCCGGGCTTTTTCAACCACTGTGTTAGACTAATAAAAGAGCATTAAAAAGGCATGAGGAACAATTCATTGTATCATGTGGTCTGTGTATAAGTCACCTTAATGTGTGAAGTAATGATAATTTTAGCATACCTGTAATTATCAAATGTATGATAACAAAAGTAAAAGGACATTATTCCATTGGTTGAAGAAGCAAAGACCTGTGAATACTAGAATATTGGTATTCTGGACAGATAGGAAACCATAATTACTGTAGGCAAGCTTAGATGTAAAGCTCTGAGATCAAATTAGGATTTTTAAATCACCTTACCTAGTTTGGAAACTTTCCCCTGTATCGTCCGGGAGAGGCTGATAGAAGGGAAAAGACGGTTTTATCTTGCCCAAGCCTCCGGAGCCCACACTGGCAAAATGGCTCTCCCCGTGGTGGACTAGTCGCTGCAGGCTGTGGTGGAAGTGAGGCCCCTCTCTCCCTCCAGTTGACACTTAACTGTGTGGGAGGTGCATGTGACTGACGTTAAAGCCAAAGGTAGAACACATCGGCACATGACATCACTGCGCACACCCCAGTGGGCCGCCCATCTCCCGTGCATCCAGCCATTCCTACCATGGAAGGCCAGAGCGTCAGGAGGGGCAGTCAACATGGGGAGCACTCACACAATCTGCCTGTTTTTAGGTATTTACAAGTGCCGCATTCCCCACAGAAATAAATAACAGCCACTTGGCAGCAATCTTGACTGTGTAGTGAATGAGAGACTTGTGTCTGCATGTTCCTGAAAAAGGACTATACAGTGGACTTGTTATAACAGGTCATACTTTATGTCGAGATTAACCCAGATGAGAAGAACTGTGGTCTCCTGAGTTTGTCATTGCAGTTAGCTACCCCGATTCTGAATATATATATATATACTTTGTTCAGCACTACAGAAGAATATGTAAATAAATAATAATTTATATATATATATATATATATATATATATATATATATATATATATTACAGCCAGTATTAAGGGCTGCCCACTAGATGAAGCATTCACTAGTTTTTCATTTCCATTACCAACACAGAGAAGTCTGTTCATTTATCATATAAATCCATTAGTATTTTCCTAAAAGGCTATGAAGTATAATTTAGGGTGAAAATATTTATTGCGTAACGCAGTTTAGTGTATTTTCCTTATTGAATTCTATTTTATTTCTATTTTGCTGAACCATTGTGCAATTCTCTTTTTCCTTTGTAAGCATAAAATGTTTGCATTTAAATCCTGTGTTGAGCACCTTTTTATCTGAGGCAAGGACATACACTACCTAGTCTATAACAAAATGTACAAATCATGTTTCACACTAGTCATTTCAACATTTCCCATTATCATATAAGGTTGTCATGGCAACCAAGCTGTCAGGGGTATTACAAAATTCTGCAAGAACAACTAAAAGGTGACTGAATTCTATCTTTATTTTTAATATAATACAAAATGATACAATTTCCTGTGGAAACTACAAAGCAAACCGATGTACAGTATTGATCACTTACTGTATTCAAATATTTGTGTTATTATGCTGTCAACACAATGCTTCCATAATTGTTTGGGATGTACTTGGATATTCATGATATTTACTGTGTACATTACCAAATCCAGATGAGAAACTATCCTTAATAGCTCAATGGTCTTGGTTGGGGGGGTGCACTACCATCCAAAAACTAAAAATATATAAGAACTTCTTTAGATGTTTCCTTAGGTACAACTGGGTCAGGTGGTAGTGACAGTGGGCCCATCTGTTGGCAGGGGTGTGTGTATTTGTATGGGTAAGAGTAACTATTAGTAAGTAGTAACTAGAGATATAAAAATATGTTTACTGGCTTAAAGAGTGTCTTGGATGGAATGTCAGGACAAGAGGTATAGATAAGAAATTTGTATTTTCCACCACCAAAAGCTGCCACCTCAGTGAGCACTTAAGTTCCTCTCCATCATGACATTTTTTAACTCAGGCGGAGAGGCAGCAATGTCACAGAATGGGTGGCTCCATCACTGCCATTTGTTTGCTAGCTCCCAGCAACATCGGGGTGCAAGACACTCTTTCCTCAATTATATCTGGGTTCACACAAGGACCAGATTTCCTTCTCCAGCTATCCATGCAGCCTATTCATCTGCTGTCCTTCTTGGTCCCCACATTAAGTGTTCCTGCTGCATTTTTAACAGTTGCTTTGACCATCAACCATCAACACACACACAAACACACACACATTATTATATATATTCCGGTGGTGCCCAGCCCCACACAGTTATTCCGCCAGTCACCCCTGTTTGCTATCTTGACAGTGGGTATATGTGATTCTCTATTGCTTCTCCCCTTGCAGGCACTGGCACACTCCATCATGGTTGTGGTCACCAATAGATTCAAAGGGGTGATATTGTTGTGGGGGTTTGAGAAGTTAGAAACATCTAAGAACCACTTTGACCTCTAGGCCAGGGGTAGTATATGACTCTCTCAGCACCCCCCCCCCTTCCTCATGCATCACAATTTGAAACACTTCTACACCAACAGATGCCTTAACTTGAACAGCCCTATGTATTGTGTGCCTTTAGGTCCACATCCCAATAAGCCACTGCAGACCTCAGGCATTCTTGTAACACTCCTGTGTCACACATACTGTTGGCAACCAGTAGGGATCACCATCGATACTGTCACTGGTCACCCCAGTCACTTATGGTTATGGTGACTTACGTATTGCAATGTCCAAAGAGGGTGTTGATTCAAGGCAAAGGGTCACTTAAATACACAGCATTTATTCCCTTGCACATAGTTACATAGTTAATATGTTGAAAAAAGATATATGTCTAGCAAGTTCAAACAAGGGACACGGTTGGCTAAGGGTATTTGTTATTATCTACAGATAACAGCTAATAGTAACAGTTAATGTTTTTTCTTCTACATCCTTCTGATCCTTTATGGAAGCGTCTCCTGTGGAGATTGAATCTTTTTTTATCCAGGGGAGGGAGTGCCCTCTTAGAGAGGATTTTACATGAAATTGCTTTCCCCCATATTTTTTGCATTAGCCATTTATAAATTTATAGTTAATAGTTAAAAGTTAAGTATGTCCTTCTTTAGATGTCGGCTCTCAAGACTAAATAGATTTAATTCCCATAGCCTTTCTTCAAAATTGAGATTCTTCATCCCCCTTATAACTTTGGGCTCTTCCCTGCACCCTTTCCAAAATCAGGGCATCCTTTATGTGAACTGGTGCCCAGAAATGTACGGATGAGGGTGCACTAGTGCTTTCTAAAGAGGCAATATTGCATCCCTATCCCATGATACCATGCCCCCTTTTAATGCATGATAATATCTTGGTAGCCTTGGAAGCAGCTGCTTGACATTGCATACTGTTATTTACCCTGTGGTCTACCAGTTCCACCAGATCCTTCTCAAAAAGTGACTTACCCAGATCTACTACCCTGAGGACATATGTGGCCTGCAGATTATTAACCCCCCAAGTGCACTACATTTATCTAAACATTACTTAATTTGCCAAGTGAGGCTGGGACTGGCTAACAGGGTTACCAGGGAAAAAACCCAATGGGTCTTCATCACCAAACCTGAACTATGTATAGGTTATTTGTGGCATCCCAAGTGCAAACACATAAACCATACAGTTTGGCATGTTTGTGTGTATAGGCGCTGAATGTAAGCCAGTAATAATTGTATCTAGATGTTGTGTGGATCAGCCAATTCTACTGGTGGGCCCCAGGCATCCCAGTCTGACTCTGGCCAAGTGGATGCCTGATGCTTGTGAGCTTCTTCTAGTGGTGTCATTTGAAAAAATGACAGTACCCATAATTCCATCTTCTATATCATTTATAAACAAGTTAAACAATAGTGGGCCCAGCACTGAACAACTGGAGACTATCCAGAGTAGGTATCATTAACCACAAGTCTCTGCATGTAATACACCCATGAGTCAGGCATTGGCAGCGGAGCCAATCCACACACTATGTGCCCTTTATAAGGAGACATCTGGAGCCTATATGAACCTTGACTCCCTCTCAGGCTGCTGGATTTAACTCTCTGCTGCACTGTTACTGAATTAACCCTCTGTTGGACTGCTTACTTGTGCATGACCCTCAGCTACCCTCCAGGACTTTCAGATCGGGACCCAGGTCACATCCTCCAGCCAGTTTTTAATAGTTACAAACTGTATTTTCTAACTTTGAAGACCTCAGTTTCCACAATTAACATCTGAGGGACACTTTCAAATGCTTTTGCAAAATCTAGAAAGGCTTCTACTCACCTCTTCATAGAAGCCAAGCAGGTAAGTCTGTCAGCTTATTCTGCCCTTATTGAAGCTGTGCTAGTTGTCACTTATACTAATATTATGCAAGGTCACATGATTCTATGTGTAGTGTGTACAGCACCTCGAGCAATTTACTCACTATGGATGTTAAGCTTACAGATCTGTAATTACCTGGAGAAGACCTAGGGCCCTTGTTAAACTTGGATGCCACATTTGCCTTGTGCCAATTCATTGGCATTATACCATTTTTAGGTGTATCTTTAAAGATGAAGAACAGGGGCAAAGAAATTATTTAGCCACGTTTTTAAAGAACACTTGGGTGAAGTTCATCCAGTTCTGGAGTCTTATTAACATTTAAATTATTTAGTCTTTCTAGGATGAGATCTATGTTTAGCCAATTAAGAAATTTGCTTTGGTTATTTCCAGCAGTGGCATTGCCTATATCAGGTCCTTGTTCCACTTTCGAGTACAAAAAGCTAAAGGATTCCTTCTCCTTATCCACCGTGACCATTTTCCTATTATCACTAGTTAGAGGACCTACATGTTCTGATTTTGTTTCCTTGCATTTAAATATGTAAAGAAATATTTCGTGTTGGTTTTGCTTTCTTTAGCAGCCTCTTTCATGTTGCACATTTGCCCTTTATATTTCTTTTTACAGGCTTTATTAACTACTTTATAATTCCCAAAGGTTACGGCTGAAAGCTCAGCTTTATAATTTTTAAAAGCCATTTTCTTTTTATTTATTGTCATTTTAACTGCAGGTGTTGGCCAGGAGATATTTAATTTTAGTATCTTATACTTGTTACCTATGGGAATATATTTTGCAACATTAGTACTCACAATTGGTTTAAAGCACTCCCACTTGGCATCTGTATCTTTATTCATGAACCGAAGATACAAGTCTATTTCCTGGAGGGCAGTCTTGAACCTAAGGAGGTTGGCCTTCTTCAAATGTAGTGTTTATGTACTCCCAGATATAATAATATTAATTGTAACTTAGCACCAGTGCCTTTAGTTTTTGTTTGCATAATAAGACTGGAACTACATACTATATAAAATAATGTAAGTTCATAGATTTCCACCACAGCCATCTATTCAACTATTATGAAGCCAAGCGGCATGAGGGTTCAGTAAACTGAAACTATAGCGAGGAGATAGGTCAGTTAGACTCACATGGTATGCCTACACCCCTGCCATTTATGTTCATGATGTCATTGTATTACAAAGAAAATGTTCATTGCCACATTCATTGAGTATTTGTCTAAGAATCCGGCTAAAAATCCGGCTTACTAGCTGCATATAGAAGTGGTAACACACATTATTACTTTGTGGAAGCAGATTTGTATTATTTAATTGTATAATGTGTGCAATAGTCTACTGGCTTCTATCATTTATGGATAAAACTGCATTGAAAAATGGTCCAATATTAAAAATATACAAAAATATCCTAGATAGCAAGAGGGAGGGGAGTTAGATATACACCCTGCAGTAACAATAATTCAGGCCTATTTGTTTTTTTTAATGTAAGACGAATCCGTGGTGACCAGTTTTGAATGTCCCATTCTTCTTTTAAAATGAAGAACTGCTCCGCTCTTACAGCCTGCCCCTCCAGGTGGCCTCCTTTGTTATTGCAATTCTTCTGAGGTGTGCAGATACTTTTACCGATTATATAATCCTTTGGGCAGATGTTAAAGTGGTTAATGCGGATGCTCCCCACTGGCTGGCCCAGGTAACATGCATGGAAAAAAAGCAGATCCCCCTGAAAAAAAAAAAAAGAATATTCTACTTGAAAACCTGGATTTTATTCCTAGTGGAAGAAGAAAACAAGAGCTTGGGGCAACTTTATGATGCACATTTTTATGGAGGAATGTACATGAATTTCTCTTTTCAATGTGTAAAACTGATCAAAAGTGATTAGAAATGTTTAGATGAAGTTATTGCTGCACAAGGCAGACTTACCAAAATCTTATAATGAACTATTGTCCTCAATAAATAAATGATTGCATTTTTGAATCATTTGTTTAATTTTCCTCTTTTAGAACATTAGTAAAAATCCAGTGTAGTTTTAGGTAAAATGTATGTAGAAATATAGACAATTTTGTGATGCATGCATATATGCATTTTGGGAAAAGGGAACTACTAATATCAGCTGCATCTATTTTAGGCATCTCAAAGGCTACAAGGGCTAACGGAATCTTGACAAACTCTTTTTGTAAGGCTGCATCAGGTGTACTGAGAAGGGGCTAGGAAGAGAAGGCCAGGGAGCCCTACTGACCCCCGCTGGTGTCAAGCAGAACTGCAGTCCCTAACAATATGGGGTTAATTCATCAAGGGATAGCGGCAGGTAGTGCCTCGTAGCGGCAGGCAGCGTCTGGTGAACACTGGAAGCTGTACACAATACAACATTTATGAAGACGATTCTGATGAGCGACTCTAACAGCGCCATGTAGCGTACGATTCATCCTTACAGGCAGCTCAGCATATACCGCTGGCGCGCTAGCTTCCAGAGGGCCAGGTATTACCTGTCGCTACCTGTCGCTCTCATATACAGTTCAATGGACGTTCCTTTTCTTCAATTTAAACAGGGTTTTATTTTTTTTTCTCTCAAATAATTGTGTCACCTCTCCTGGCCTAGAAAGAGTTATTTTTGAAAACTTTTTTGATTTTTTATATTTTTATAAAGAATTGTCATTACTGGTCTGGCATTAAAGTATTAATGTCACAATGTTACAATAATGTAATTCCATGTGTTTTCGCTTTGTTACTGTGTTCAATATCAGACTTTACTCACACAGCGCCTGGCGGTCTACGCTATAGCGACCAGATCCAGAGCGCCGACGCAGTGTGTGTCTGTTTTTTTGCTGAATATGGTGTGAGTCGCTGAGAGTCGGTCGCAATGAGCTGGTGCTACCTTTCACTCCCTACAACGCTGTATCAATGCCGGGCAGGTTACTACAGCGAATGAGACGCTCTGTTGCAGCGCCGATAGCCGATCACAGCGTGTACTAGCGATTGCTCTTAGCGCCTCTGTACAGACGCTCATCTGCCGATACCTGGTGCTAGTAATGTATCAGCCTGCCAGTTTTAAACCATGCAAACCAGTGTTCCAGATCTGCTTGTAACTTTTGATGCAGTTTCAACAGAGAAACAGGCAACAACATATAAACCCAGCCTTATAGCGGAAAACAAAAGCCATCGTTTAGATTCCAGGGTCCAGCTGCTGGCTTTCCCCTGGAGCATCCTAAACCGTTGTGTGAAACCCCCCAGATCGCCCATACAAACTCACCTTTCCCACGGTCCTGCAGGGCATCCCAAATCGGGATGCTCCAGGGGCACAGAACAAAACCAAGGATAGTCAAAATCCCAAGTTTTGTTACACTTTAAAGCAGAGTTTCATTTTTTTTAGTTTCAAGGGAAAGTCCACTTTTCAATGGCATTCTTTGTGTATTAATGCCAAAATGATGTCCTCGGGGTCCTGAGCGATATAGGTTTTTTGTAATATTTAGCAAATTAGCATATTTAGCTTATTTAGCAAATATGTACCACAACAAATCCGTTGGCCAGTGAGGTTGGTATCCCATGAAAAATGCTTTATTGGTATAGCTGAAAATCAGTATCAAAGTCCCAGCAAACAAGGGAAAGATACAGAAAGATCACAGCATGAGTCACATCTCTTTAAAAACAGCGGTGACTGCTCCTTTCTCCCCCGTTAAATGGCCACCTTCTTTGGCTCGCTGGATAAGTGAGTGGTCCCTGTCTTCCAGGAGGAAGGGCATATTTTTTCTGGCCTGCCTCCTGCCCATTTTCCTTGCATTGTGGATGTTTTCTTGCCTGCCTACACCTTCGCGATGCATATACTTTCTTGGGACACGGTCAGTCAGTGATTAGATTGGATGTGGATTGTAGCTGGTTTGCTACCGATCCAGAGGGACAGGGTGATCTGCCTTCAGACTCCATTATGCCTGGCCTATATGTCGGGGTGATTGTAACCAATTGCACAAAAGTTTGGGTGAGTGCCTTCCCTTATGTATTTATTGTTCTTACATTGTTTTGGTGTTATGATTTGGGGCAGTTGCCAAAACGCATCAATGCTTTTCAAGAGATGTGAGTTATCTTTCACATGTTTGGAGGAAATCTAGTACTGATTTGAATCTACTGTATACCCAATAAAGCATTT
Organism: Gastrophryne carolinensis; assembly: GCA_027917425.1. Classification (NCBI taxonomy): domain Eukaryota; kingdom Metazoa; phylum Chordata; class Amphibia; order Anura; family Microhylidae; genus Gastrophryne; species Gastrophryne carolinensis. The sequence goes on from CM051238.1 coordinate 253,675,774, forward strand.
TTTATTGGATACCAACCTCGCCACCCAACGGAAATATTGTGGTGAATGTTCAATTGGCTGTCCCATGGCTGTGATGGGTGTTTTAGACCCTAATATATGCAGCATGGTATATGCAAGCTGGCGACTACCTTGTTTGTTAGCAAAAGTCTGTACACCAAGAGAAATGAGAGTCCTGTACACCCAAAACACTGCTGCTGGGCATGTGAAAGGTTGAGTAAGCTCCCTCACTCCAGCAGCGGCCATACCAGCAGTATATTGTGTGTATGGGACTTACAACTCTCTTCTTGTAGATTTTAGGTATCTTGTAGATTTTAGGTAATGAAAACTGCTTTTATAAAACACATATTTGCTATCATAAGAAAGAAAAATGACAGATAAGCTCAGCACCTTGAGGACATCCTTTTGGCCTGCAATAATATACACTTTCAAGAGGTGCACTTTTCCTTTAAGCTTGATTTTCTTGAATAATGCTCACTGTTTCCTTGATTGGTGAGAAGAGAAGAACACTGGCATATTTGTTACTCTGTGCACACTGAAAAAAAAATATTTCGAGTACAAACTTGATAGTCCGCACTTGTAAAATACATTTCATTTATAAAAGCATTTCACATATCTTACTTTAATTAGTAATGTCAAGATGTACCTGGTCTTTCTGATATTAATTATTTTATGACAAAGAACACATTTAATGCTGTAGGCATAGCCCCATGGTAAATTAAATTACATAAACAAGTACAGAGTGACTATAGTAATAGAATAATTGATACCATTCTCAGATGCGCCATTAAAATAAACCCTTTTAAGCAACAAGGCATTTTACAAATGCTTGTCAGGAAAGCAATTCCCAATAATGTAGTCATAAAATGCTCCTTTTTCATTATAGCAGACTTATTGTATTTGATTTTCCACATATACAATAACACTCAAATGAAAATGCTGCAAGCTGTCCCATTTGATATTCAGCTGAATATCTGATAATATCAGTCACCGTGTTTTTACCACTGTTAAGGAGAATGGCTATTAAACTTGGCAATGAACAGCTTATATGGGTGCTTTACATGGCAGATCCCAGACTAATGCAGATCCCAGACTAATGTACATAAACTGTATATAACTGTATATATATATATATCTGTAATGGCAGAGGCGGGATGGCAATATGTGTACCAGGACAATAGAATAAGCATTGCCACTGTTGCCACTGTTCTTTGGGGAACCCTTTTCAGGGAACCCTTAGTGTCCCATAATTTAATTCGAAAAGACGGGAAGTTTGCAGAGAGAATTGAGCCAATAGTAAGGGGATGTTAACCCTAGATGTCACCCTTGCTACACAGGGAAAAGTGGTAGGGCCCAGAGCATGGGAAGCCAGTCAGAACTAGATGGTTGGTTCCAGTCCTTTATATATAAGAATGGACATGTCTGGGCAGAAACTGAAGTTTATCTAGGAAGAAAAGAAGAGCCCCCCTCCATGAATAGGACAGGGAAGGGGCGATGTGTGTGCTCCCTGAGGCCATGGAACCTGGATTCAGGCTGAGGGACTGAAGAATCAAACTGGACTGACATCCTGGAGACACTATGGACTGGCTGGCCGGAGTGGTACCCTTTGTAAAAGGAGTGGGGCAGAAAGGCCTTTTTGGAGCTCTCCCCAGGTGCCTTGATAGGAGGACACTACATCGAGCTAGAGTCTTGTAGAGTGGCCCAGAGTAGTAAACATTCTGGAAGAGACAAGGTGAAGGGCCGTAATGTGTGTTCCTCAGGTGCCTTGCAGAGAGCTGTAACCAGGTGAGTGTCAACTGAACAGGAAAAAGTGAGATTCTGATTGCCAGGAATCCAGCTGTGCGAATTACTGTGCCTGTGAACAAAGATCTTTTGTTGAGCTTGAACCTGCTGCCATTTTTCATCTTCAATTGGACCTATACTCAACAGGGGCATGCTTTTGGCTTCCTACTGGAAATTAGTGAGTACCTTACAAACCCTTCCCCTAGTCCACAAGTCACCTACCAGCTGCCCCTAAAGAACACCCGAATTACATTGAGTGTTCCTGTTACATATGTATATGAAAATAGCAATTAAAAAATCAGTGGTGCACAAATACATATTTACAAACATTACATTATTATTATCATCATTATTGTACCATCATAAATTAAAACTGAGAAATTGGCAGTAATTACAAATTCCATTTCGCTAGCGTGAAGGCAGTATTATAGGCCAGTCAACTGATGGGTTTACACAAAGAGTTTAATTTCACATGTGTGCTGTTTTGACAATAAAAAAATAGTAATTGTTTCTTAGGGTGGTGAAAACAATTTACAGAAGGAGATTGAAGAGCCACACTCCATATCATAAAATGTCCTCTTTATATATATTGTTAAAAGCATCTCCATACAGTAAAGCAGCAAGCCTTTAAAATCAGGCAAGATTATAGACCTTTAGCAGCATGAGTGGTCGGGGGTCCTCTGCTGCATTTCAGACTACACTACAGGTCCATAATCATAGATAGAGGGACATCCCTCCCCCCGAGACAACCACATAAATAGTAAATTATAAATCAAACTCTCCAATCTAGTGTTCAGGTCCGTCCAGTGCCACCAGTTCCCATTGCTTGGTCATGATGTCTCCCATTCTTTGATATCACATTGAATGGGTTTTTGAATCCTATATGTATGGTTTAGCGGTAGCTACAGGTATAACATTAACCCAATATTAATTTAGGGGCCACCTGAAATTAGTATTTTTTGTATTGTCTTGTATTGTGTTTATATATTGTGTTTTTTTTCACTACCTTAGCACTATATATGTGCCTTTAGGATACCTCTGATATGTTCATACATTTATATATACATTTTTTATTGGTGATCCCATTTGTTTTGTTTAATTGCATTAATTGTTTGATTTTAGTAATAACTGGTTGTCATATTTTTGAATATGTATTAAATTAATAATTAAGTTATTTTGCATATGTATGACAAAGGTTAACATGTCAAGGTGTTGTGATTGGCCGGCCAAGCACTTCCTGATTCTTTGCTCGCGCCTGTAGTTCACCTTGAATATCGCCGCACCCCTGGCCTTTTTACATTTAGGCCCATATTGGTGCGGCTGCTAGTGGTGGCCTGCTGTGTGGGTGTTGCCCTTTCTGGGTGCTGTGCAGTGCCATCGCTCACCCCCACCCCCCTCAACAAGCTCTGAATCACCCCTGTTGAGTGGATTGAGTGCAGACTTTTTCATTTCATTGTTATTGGAATACATATTTACTACATTATTAAATATACTGTAATGTCAGTATCATTAGTGCATTGGCAATAATAACGCAGCAAGGACCCTGTCTCTCAGCATTCCAAGTGTGAACAAGCTCAGCAAGCTACAATGTTAGCGATTGCTGGCTTACACATGCTGGGAGCGCTAAGAGACAGTGGGGGCTGTTAGGGATGAGCAAACCCCCCAAAGTTCAGGTTTGGCATCTTCAGCTGATCACTGAAAAAAGTTTGTGTTTGGGGACCAATGGGGGAAATCAATGGGGTCGAATTCTGCCTGTGGGGGCACCTTGACAGGTGTCCCCACTTCTCATCCACCCGAGGAGAAGGGGCACCTGTCAATGAGCCCCCAGAGGCAGAATCACCCCACAAAATGTGGGTCCCCATTGATTCCGGGATTAAAAAAAAAATTGTGGTGAGTGTGGTGGGGGGGGGATGTTGAAGCAGCAAAAGCTGTTGTAACTCACCTGAGTCCCGCAATCGGTTCCTTGTCAGCAGTCGGTGTTCCTTACAAATGGCCTTCAGCCGGGGCCACAAGAAGTTGGCAGCCGCTCCCATGAATGAGGACAATCATCCTGGCAGTGCTGGCACTAGGAATGTCCTCAGTCATTGGAGCGGCAGCCATCTTTCTGTGGTCCCAGCCAGAGCCCATTTGTAAGGAATGCGGACCGCTGACAGGAACCGATTATAGGGCTCAGGTAAGTTGTTGACACTTTAGGTAAAGCTGGTTACTTATCAACCAGCTTTTCAGTGTTCGGGCCGAACTCAAACATTGACTTCTGTGAACCCGAACCCAAGCTTTGAGGTTCCAGTTTGCCCAACACTAGTGGATGTGAGACCACATTTGGTCGTAGTCATTGAGGAAGAAAATAAAAAGGCAGGGCAAAGTTTAGAGCCCTATTAGAGCATTTACAGCACACTGCAGAGATTGCAGAGGAGAGGTATATGCTTCAGGTGAGTTTTATGCTGCCTTATTATTGCCATTGCTTTAAGGAAAGAAGCTTGAGAAGTTATTTAGCATATTGACAAAGGCTATGCCTGTTCACTATAATGGGTTTATATTGTCATTCCTTGTTTTTCATGGGTGCTGCAATATGAAATGTAGACAAAGAAACCTTAATGCTGACACAAAAAAGAAAAGGTTTTTTTTTTAAGGTTCACCACACAGCCAAATGTGAGTCTCTGGAGGCAAATGCATGTTTGAACTGGAAGTTCCATGTCATCCTTTAGCTTTTGGGTTATACAATAAAAGATGAAAGGTAATGTATTTGTTTCTATTTAGCATGCACTGTTTTCTTTCTGTATTTTATTTTTCACAGAAGCAGTCGAGAAAGGTCAGGAAAAGTGGGTAAACATTGGTTAATTAGCATTGTGTATGAAATAAAGTGACATGTAGAATAAAGGCAGTATGCAAATTAATTTTCCAAACATTTCTCGCCATGCCCCGCGGTCTTCGCTGCAGCACGTACTGCAGCAGTCTTTTGTAGTCCTGCCAGCACAGTGTTAAAAAAAATATGGCTGTGTAATATCAGGATGTTATCTGTGTCTGTGGAGTTGTTGGCCACAATGCTTTGACTTTCTTTTGATATTTGCCAAAATAATAAAACACAGTTCGGTGACTTTGTTTTGCTTTTGTTAATTGATGACTGAATGATAAAGAAAGGTTCCTGAGCTTTCCTTTCAGTAGTTCAGCAATTACAGAAAGCACATATAATGCAGAACGCGATTCTATGTCTCCTATGTCTCTCAGCCTGAAAATGAAAGTCTAACTTACAGGGCTTACATCTTTGTATACATGTGTAAAACAGAGCACAAACAAATCTAAAAGGAAAAAGAAAGATCTACAATAATTCAAAAGAAAAGTCCTGAGTCATACAAGTAAAGTGATACACAAAGTTATTGTTCCCAACAAGCTACTATAGCACTTCTGTGGATCTCCTGCAATATCAGTATTGCACTAGAGTATAGCCTCAATGCACTTATTTTGATCTTTGGATTTCTTGATTCACTATGTTATCCGTCATTACCTCACTATTGTATATTTCCTGTATATTCCAACCAGGTGACTATTAAAATATGTCCTGTTCAGCATACATGATAGGGAGGGGAAATAAGTAATGCTCTGCATCGCAACATGCCATTTTGCTACCTCATGTAGTCAACTCTTTGGATCCCATTCTGATAAATTAGCCTAACGGTGTACCTTATTTTCAAGTCTCAACACTGCACACTTTCACACTTCACTATCTGTAGTCAGCAAGTCCTGTGTATCAATGAGTTTCGACTGTTTCCATCTATTGTAACGGTAGTATCGGGGTTAACCATCAGTAGTCATGGTCAGCTTTAATTGCAATCCCAATGTCATGGTGTCAACTTGTCTCAAGCAATATCACAGCACACAGGTTTGGTAGCCAAGAGTAAGGGTTAATGGGACTGTAGCATGAGGAGCCGCCAAGATGGTAGCACGGCAGACAGAGATTCAACAGCAAGCAGGATAAGTGAAAGGATCAGCTTATTTTATTATTGCAGGGTCATGAAGAGAAAGTTTAATGCTTTATTCCAAGTCACGGTCAAATACATAGTTCACAGGCCAATAAACTTGCATACCTTTGTAGAAAAGCCAATACAGGAACACTCGCTTCATTCGGATGTTTTAGTAAAAGGGTTAATCAGGCTTTTGTCCATCAGCATAGAACACAGGTACACTTGCTTAGCAGAACATATCAGCATAAGGGTTAATCAGGCTTTTGTCCATCAGCATAGAACACAGGTACTCTTTCTTGTCAGCATGTTTCAACATAGGGGCGAGGCAGCATTGTATTTCCCAATTTAATGTAAGCCTTTTTCCAGAGGGAGATTCGGGCAGCCACCTGTCTACTGAGCACCCATTCATAGTTGAGACTGTCTATGGGGTATCCCAGACTGGAAGATGGGATTGCCCATTGTTAGCAGAGGGGCCATTGAGCTGCCTGCAATTAAAACACATGGGGAAACTCTATTCCATAGCATCCAAGCCTGGACCATTCCCTAACAAAAGAGCTGCTCCCTCACACAACAGTGACTGTAGTACAGGGTCAGGGGCAGCCACACCTTACTGGAATCTAGCAGCGGCTTCCTCCTCCTGGTCTGTCAGTCCCTTTGGATCCGCTCTACTCCTATGGGCCGCCTTCTCTGTCACATCCACACTAGGACCCCCCTGGGCTTCTTCCCACCAGGGTCCCCTCCTCTCTGCATGCAATTCCCCACACCACACCTCAGTCTTCTCTCTCTATATCTGCAACTCAGCACGGCCCTGCTTCACTACAGCCACATTCCCCTACTCGCTTCCAACTGCACCCAGTCCTTGTCTCTGTAATAGCCCCAACAGATGTCTTAGGCAGGAGGCTACACCAGTCTTCCCTTTAGCATGGTTAAGGATGATCTCCCTGTATGTCCCCCTGACTTCCACTTATAAAACTTCTGCTCAATAATTGAGCATTGAGTACCTTGAGTGGCCTGTGGTTATCCCTCCAAAAAGCTCCCAACCAATCTCTGTGGTTCACTATTGTTCCCCAAATGTATTTTATGCCACCTGGCTCATCCTAAAGGGCAACTCTGAGCTTGAATACAATTCAGCTTCTCTCATTTGTGTTTGTATACCCCCATCTAGTGACCAAAGTGGGAATAGCAATACCCCCCCCCCCCCCCAGAACATCTGTAAACCTTACCTTAATGCACTCTGCAGGCTAATGGGCCGCTTTAATATGAATGTGAACAGTTTACCATACATTTCTGCACATCATCAACTGATTTACCCGACCTGCCTGATTCTGCAATTTAACCTTTTTGAGGCAATCTGTATGTCACATTTTTGGGTCTGGAGCAATCTATGCACATTTTGCTTATATATTTTTGTGGGGCCGGGAGGTGGGATCCACATGTACTCTCCATATAATGCATTCTCACTCTAGATGCATACACTCTCATTTTTTGGAGATCATATGAACATAAACATTTTCTCATTGTTTCATCCATCTGTTCTATGGCTTCTACAGTCTCTTCACTTGATCTTTTCAAGCTGAATGTGAATTTCAAGAATTTTCTCAGTGCTGAAAGGGGCTCTCATAATAAGAAAATTTGGGGACCCCGGCCTAAGTGTTGGAATGAAAAAGAAATAAATGAAAAAAAGATGGAATGAAAGAAATATGGAGGGAGGGTAGGAAAGTGGAAAAAAATGGGAAAGATGAAAGTAAGGAATAGTGGAAGGAGGGATGAAAAGAAAGAAAAAGAAAGGAGCTCAGCAGCCGGATGCTGGTAGCTGGCTCTGGGTCCCTTATGCTTGCGCCTGGGCCCCTCTGGGGCACTCAGGCCTGAGACACCAGGTCTGCCCCTCCCCCCCAATGGCGACCCTGCTCCTGGGACTAAGCTCTCAGCGTTGTAAGATTATCAATTTAAGTAAAACCTAATACTACCCCCCTACCTCCATTATTTTGTAAAACTATCTCATGACAACTATACAGCTGGAAGGCAGAGGGAGAGTCTTGGAGTGCTGTTACTAACTGGGATATGCTAGGTGCTTCTGATGCTAGGATAAGATAAAGCTTTATTATGTAGCTTAATCAATCTTGGTTAAGCAATATTGGAATGGCTAATTTTATATAAAAAGAACTCAAACTAAGTAGAAAGACAGTTAATCTGCAGGTCACACAATATGTTGTGACTATACATAGGAGCCAGGGTTTTATATTAGCAAGGATTCATTTCAATTTCCTAATAAGCCCGTAATAATTCTCCCCATTCAATAGAAAGACGGAAAATAAGATGTATGTCTTACTGACACCTGCGGGACAATACTGCATTTGCATGTTCTACAATACAAAAAAGAATTGTATATTGAAACATATGATTAAAGTAAAGATTCCCTTCTCCTGATGAAATGTGCCCTGCAGATGTGCAGCCATGTGTAGAAGTAAACCTTTAAAATTCCCTTTGCAAAAAAATAATGATCAAACACATTGTAATAGGGGGCAATGCACAAGTATGTACAATGACAAAAAAATGGTGACTTTAAAATTCAGGAATATAACACTGCAGAGGTTCCTGCACTGGGGTAAATGAAAACACATATCTATCACTTTTAGCAAAAAGGGTGATAATCTAAAATAGACAGCTACAGTCAACTGGTTACCTATGTGTAAACAAAGGTCTGTTCACTCAAGTAAATAAAATAAATGAAAAATGCACATTGCCCCTGAATATCGAGGTGTCATGATATTTTGCAGCGTTTCTGTGTACACATGCTCTTGTCTGGTCTGGAGGTACCATGGTTGTACACTGCGGCATGTGCACACATACACTCATGGCAAGTGGGATTTGCTGCTAAATTTTTATTGTGGGGGTTGGGGAGTAGGCGGTAGAAATCAGGTCCATTTAAATGTACAAAGTTTCTTTCGAAACTCTGGCACTTGCTGGGGGAGTTAGTTCACGGTACTCTCTTCTCACTGCTTGCTTGACGTGCATTTCATCATTCAATGATGTTGTCAAAAGACTTTTACAATGACATTAAATGACTAAATGAATTCAGAGCGGTATAATGAGGCAGTAAGACCATTTTTTATAACTGTTAACACAAAGACTAGCCACGAGTGCTGTGGCTAACATTCAATATCTATCTTTTCCATTTACCATCCCCGATCCCCTTTATAGCACACTATCTTTTGTATATAGAAGTTTTTTTAAGTTGTTTATGAAGGGTGTGATTCAGCGTTTTTGTAGTGCAGCTGTATTCCCTATTTCAGAGTGTGGTGTAATATTGCATGGCAAACAGTATTGCAATAAATTGTATAGCTGCCCCTTGTTTAAAAATGTTTTGGGACAAATCACAATACACAGTAATGACCCGTTTAGACAAAGCGATTATCGAGTGAGAAATCGCTAAAGTGACTGCAATTTAGCGATAATCACGTTGTGGAAGAAGCCGAAGCAATCAAGCAATGACCGAGAATTGGTTAATCGGTCAGCTGTCGTATCGTTTCAGCTAACCAAAAATTTCTCGTTCATCACTTCAAAAAAATGTTTTGCCATTAGTCAGCTCAATCGCAGAAGATTTGTATGGCTGGTCACTCACTGAGCAAACAGCCAATAATGCTGAAACCCAGTTATAATGGCTAGAGGGAAATGTTTGCATACCGGCATGTGTGTTATCTGAGTCTGTGATTCTGTTAGGGCAGTATTGCCTAATTAGCTGTTTATGTTCTCCTAAAAGAAAATGGCTGTTAAAGGTACCAGTGCAGTCTCATTAGCACACAATCTATCTTTTGACCTGACTTGTCAGATTTAGCATAATCTCTTTGTAACTAGATCGGCAGTTACTGTTAATGTCACTGTGAAGAGGAAGCCATTTTTTAAGTTTTGTTATCTTTTGGTTCTGATGTCACCCATAGATTTTGAACAAACACCTCACTTCAAGAATAGATTGGCAACTCCATCGATCTTAGCAGCACCCTTCTTCTCAGTCATGTGGGGACTGCCTGCCACTCAAAAGGGACCTGTATGTTTGGGAAGTGGGACTGCATGGCAATTACTCCTTGAGTCGGCCATTAAAGTAGACCAACACCTGCGCGGCCAGAGCGTAATTACCCATGTGAGCACCAGATGGCCATTCGGAATGCTGTATTCCCAGCGAGTATCAAGGCTAAAAGTAAGAATTATGGGCGTTCTGGGAGGTTATGTGTGGGGGGATCCCACATTCTGGATGTGCTTCACCTTCAAAAGGAGTGCTTCACCTTCAGTTGAATTCTATTATACTGTAAGTACATGTCTCGCATGCTACACAAATTCTTAGAATTTGCTATAAGCCGGATTCGCAGCCTCACTGTGAATGCTTGTTTTTTAGTGGAAGTGAATTCGGAAACCGTGAATTTGTGATTCCCAGCCACGTCCTCAGACATAAGCAATCGTAATTTCTTGGCATACAAATACGGTTTAGCCGAGCATTTGGGGTATTGGCTGTCAAACTAGGCTGGTAAGCTGAGTTTGTAACTTTTTTCAGCCGTATGTGGATTCCATCCATCTCGGTGTTCCAGGGACATTCTGGCATACCAGCAGTATTTGTTTTTGAAATCCTTCACTGGCCCCCACCTGGGACCTGTGACTTACCTTTTCCCTCTTGGTTCCTGTCAGGACATCCCATGTAGTGTGCATGTATGTAGTGTGACTTACCTTCTACCAGTTTCTTTCCGCGGCATTCCATGTCGTTTGCTTCCACTCACTGTCATACACCTTCTGTTTATGTCCTTCTTCCACCTCTATTTTCCCACACCCTGACACCAACCCACACCCTCAACCACCCCTGCTTGACCTGCTACACCCTGCATTATGGAGGTTGCTTTAATAAAGGACACCACACAGCATTTACCTTTTAAACCTTTTTTTTATTTACAAAATCCTTAGCTGTTGAAACTTAGAGGCCGATTCATTAATAGCGCCAGGTAGCGACAGATGAGCGACAGTAGCGGTATTTTCACAGCGCACGCTAGTATTCGCTGTGCTTGGCCGTTGTTCGGCTGTTGACAGCGACTCAGTCGGTGTGCGGTAATGTTGAATACGGGGTTAGGAGTCGCTGTTTGACAGGTTCCGCGCTGTATGGGAGCGCATGACAGCGAATGGCTATAGCGAACGGCTCCCAGCATATTCATAAACAAATCACGCTCAAAAAATTCTCGCGCTGTGAAATGCTTGTTTAAACCCCAGAGCGCTGGCGGCGATGGGTTAAAAGTCATTTTTTAACCCCCAAACAACCATATTTTTGGAAAAAAAAAAAAGTTTTTCAAAACATTTTGTAATATGAATACATTAATATCAGACCTGTAATATCAATTCTGCACAATTTTTTTTTTTTTTACCTTAAAAAAAAAAATCTAACATTGCAGAAGTGGTCACAGAAGTTTTGACATTAAAAAAAAAATAAAAAAAAAATAATAGCAATTAATTTTGAATATTTAAAGATTGCTCCATTGAAATGCATTGGAGAGCGCCAGGTAGCGAGAGGTCATACCTGTCGCTGTTCAAGGTCGCTCCCTGGTGCTGTGGGGTGAGGCTGGAATAATGATCAATGATTCGCTATCTGGCGCTCTGTCAGTCGCTAAGCAGGATCGGCTTGATAAATGTGTGATTGCGGAGGGGAGCCGGCGTTCTCGTGGCGGTGACCGTCATTACCGTTCGCTCACCATTCGCTACCTGGCGCTATCCCTTGTTAAATAAGGGCCTTATTCTTTTTTTTTTTGGTTGTAGTTTTTTTTTTTTTAAATCTAAATTCGACTTGAAAAATCTCAAAGATCTCTTGCCTAATAATATGGCACCTGTAAAGACAAAATAAATGCATGTCAACACCTGCTGAAACTCATGTGTGTTAGTTCCCCCTGTTCAAGATCCCCCACCACACTGTCATTTGCCCTTTTAGGGCGCCACCCTCCGCCTTGACGCCATCCCTTCATCTGCGCCTGTAGTGACAAATGTTAAAAGTATTCTGCTTGTGTAGTGGTCTGCTTGAATTATTCTGCACCCACCTGAGTCTGGCGCAGTTCCTGCCTTGGGTGGCCCCATCACAGCATATTCACCTGGGTCCGATGAGTCTGTAAAGAGAGAGAAGCACAAGACACCAGCACCAGGCCTTTGAGGGCAGTGCTTAAAGGTGTGACTATGCCCAAGCACAGAAAACACCATAGCCCCTAGAGCCCGGAAGACAGGCATGGCTGAAGGAGCTGCAGCACCTGGCCAAGTCACAACACTCCCAGCCCAAGGCCTTGACCGCAACCCAGTGCAGACCCCACTGCAGGCCCACACTGTGGAGCCCCCTGCAGAGCCCAAGGTGATGCTCATTCCCTGGTCAGTAGCCTGCAAACCACCCATTCCAGGAGTGGACACAGTAGCTTGGCCTCCCCCAACACGATACCCAGCATTGGCCCCGCAGATCACTCATGCTGCACCCGGACACCTACTAATCAGTGGCACATTCCCTCTAGTGGTAAGAGTTGAATACAAAATGGAGATTGGCCCAGGGGGAGGTGCCCTACCACAAACAGTTGGCACAAACATGAGTTTCCCCATGCATGCCCAAACTGCGAGTGCTTACCTGGGACACACGTTTGGCCACATAGCACACAGATAGGGGTTCAAGGAAAACTCCTTCTTTGGCAGGTTTTTGGTGTTCTGCCTTATTGTTTTTGTCTTTTGGAATGCAAAATAAACATTTGTGTTAGGATTTTGCCCCCATACTTGTGATTTATTTATCAGCTTACCAGCTAAGGAATGTTTTTGGCTTACATTGCTTGCCTTGCAGCTACCACCCAGCCAGCAGCCCGGCCTACACCTGTGCCAACACCTGTGCCTTCAGCTGCACCATCTGCCATGACTCCCCCCGTACCCATGGCCTATACACCTGGCCTATCCACCAGCCACCATCACAGTGGTGGAAGCCAAGACTCAGATGAGGTAAATATACCCAAAGGCCATGCATTGATCCGCCCAATTTGTGGGGCACTGGGTATATATTACACAAATAAATCAAATTAAAACAAAATGGGGTACAGCATAACCACACAATACATGAAAACCAAAAAAAAGGCATTAGAAAAAAGAGGAATCAACCAAATGCTAGGCGAAGTTGTGGAGGCCAGTACAGGCCAGGATTGTCTTCACCACTTTATCCGGTTTATACTGAAGCAAGCTCCCTGTATGGTCCAGGCACCTGAAACTAGATATTAAGAGACCAAAGGCCCGCTCAACATGGTTGCGGTGGTGAGCCTGGTTATATGACTCCTGGGCTGGTGTCTGGGGCATCAAAAAGGACGTGAGGAGCCAGAAAAGCAGGGGATAACCAGAATCACCTAAAACAAATCAAAACCAAAATTAAGATCCAAACATTAAACCAAAAGCTGATAAAAATAAATAAAATAAGAGAGCTACTAGTAAGGGGAACCACTAGGGAAAATGGGCGAAAAACAACAACCACCCCAAAAAAGGAAACATAAGGATATAGGGGTCCACAGTTGTAAGGAGAAACAAATTTACAGGGGCAATACACAGACAGTTGGCAATTAAAGCCCATGGTAAGGTGCAATGCCAGGACAAAGGAGTTAAACTAGAGACAGGGGGAATGGGGACTAAAAATAGGCATATGAGCACAGTAGTGCAGAGGGAGGCCAGGGAGACAAATAGGCAACAACAAGAAAATACAACACAAAATAACTAGGGGGACAAGATGACAAATACATACACCAGTGCAAATGCAAGGCTAACAGTTGAAATGAAGAGCAACTACAAGAATACACACACTTACCCAGAAGCCAACAGTCACTCAGCTTACAACTCTAAAAACGGGTGTATAAACTTGAACTTGAAGCTGGTTTAGGGGAGCTGAAACATGGGCAGGCTAAATATAGGAGAGTGTCCAAGAAGGAGGACCAATGTGCATCTAAACATACCAACACAATCAGTGACAGGTGCGTGCAATCGATGGTGCCCATGACACTTGGCATATTCGCAATTTAAAAAAAAACAAATCTCATCGTGTTTCAGGCTGCCATGCTGTCAGGAAAAGAGATGTATTTCTCCTGCCGGGCAGCCATTTCCTTGAGAGATGTATTCAGGGTGCGGCTCAGTGAAGGCTGAGACATGCCAACAGACAGTGCCCTTCCCTAAAAATTGAAGGTAGCCAGCCAATTTGGTCACACCCCCAATTGTATGCCCCTTTCTTGTGGCGGTGGCCAACCATGGTCACAGCTATGAGTGAAGCTTCTCAAGAGAAGTCGGGTCAATTTGCACATCAAAAAACACAGCCCAGAATTACACAAATCGAAAAAAATTAATTAGCTTTATGCAATGCATAACGTTATTTTTCCTTCCTTTTCACAAGTTTTTCATACAGGACCGGTAAAGAAAATAAGTTGATGGCTGCAGGACAGACATATTTAATTTGTATTTCCTATAAGAGTTTTTTTGTATGTGTTTGTTTTATTTTGCCCTCTAGAAAGTCAAAGCACAGCAAGAGTAAGAAGATTAAATCTGCTAAAGTCTGTGATAACACTGCAATCACTTCCAAGGAGCTGCATGAAGCTTATATTGAAGAACAATCTTCAGCCTCAGCAAAATATAAGCAGCTATGGCTAAGGGCATTGGCACCTTAGTCTAAGAACCTTATTAGCAGCTTACGTTAAAGAAAAAGTCCATTCTAGTGCCAAAGCTCGGAACAAAAACGGTCACACTTGCTTACATTTACTTCCAGCAAGGTAGCCAGTCATGTTTATATAGTTGTTTCTCAGTGTTACCAGTGCTTGTTATGTGTCAGAAAATATCACAATCCACATCATTTTAATTGACAGACCAACTGGAAGCAGCAGCATGTTCATGGAAGCCTGCAGTTGGTTTTGTGGAAGACAAGAGAGCAGGCAAACCAATCTCTGGTGGTGCGTGGGCATAGTACCCTGACCTCCCAGAGCAATGGGAATGCAGTCATTCTTCATAGCATTAGCAAATGATAAGAGACAAGGCGCAGAAAAGGATGATTATCTAACTGCTAGGTGGAACGTCTAAAGGAAAAGCTGAAATGATTGTAGGTGAACTTTCAATAGAACTGTCTGATCTTTGACTTCAGCTGACATTTTTTTTTTGCATTCTGCACATATACCCCTCGATTCAAAGAGCAAAAGTTAATTGATTTCGTATCGAGAATCGTAAGTTTGGGTGGGTGTTAGTCATTTTTTCCTGTTTTTTTGGCCATTTCCGACTCGCACGAGCCTACGTACGAATGCGTATATGCTCTTACGATCAGCGGAAGTTCGTTCCTAAATTTTAGGATCAAAACGTAAAACTTAGGATCAAATCCTAAAACTTAGGATCAAAACGTAAAACTTAGGATCAAAACGTAAAACTTAGGTTAATTGGATGTGTTTAGGTGTGATTCAGAGAAACCTCTAAACGCGTTTTAAAAGAAAGCCACAGCCGACACCTTTTAGCAGCCGGATTGCTGTTCGTGAACAGGTTTTTTGGCTATGTGGAGGAGTCTGCGCGTCTTGAGCTCCAATGAACTGCATGTATCAGCATGGCCGAGGCCATAAATTGGATGGCAATGCATACCTGATTCATGTATGCCTTATAAAAGCATTTTAATGTGGACCTTAATTAGTCCTTTGCATGTAAACCTTTATTTTGCAATATATTTGCGTTAATTAAAGAAACTTATGTCCTTTGTTAGTTATTTTAAAATTGAGGTACTAGAATAATATTTTTAGATTGCATTTATTGGTGTAGTTGTTTACCTTTGCTTTGTTTAATTATTTAAGCACATCTTTGGTCAGATGCATCACACTTACTGAGGAGAGGAGAGCAGGATAAAGTGCAGGATGTGGGTTACTGCTGTATTTTGCACAGACACAGCAGAGCTGGGGGCATGGAAAGGTCAGAAATCAAAGAATCCAGAGCAACACAGTCACAAGGCCCTTTCTGTTTGCAGGCTGCCCGATAATACCTGAGCCGCCATCTTGGCTGTTTCTAGGCTCATAACATGCAGAAGTTGCTGGGTGTTTTTTAATATTTGTGAGCAATCTGTATGTAGAGGGTGTGGGTAACCACACAAAAAATTTTAAGTTGTACCATTTGAAGCCAAAATATTAAAATTAAATCCACAAGTAAAAAATGCAAGTTAACTAAAAATTAAACAAAGTAAGATTTACTTATGCAAATGCATTCATTAATGGTTGGTTACTACAAAATGAATGAAATAACGAAAATTAAAAGACCAAATATTTAGAATGCACTTTAATGAGGTAAGTTTGTAGTGCGGAGCCGCAAGATCAGAAGGATTTACGTCCAGACAAAAAAGGAAAAAGGGCAAAACCAATGTTGCAACCTGAGAAATGAAACGGAAAATTCCGGATGGAAACTGACATAGGTCTGATTCCCGAACTGCCATACGAACGGACGTATATTTTAGGATAGAAACGTATTTGCTTATTGAATCACTCGCAAGTTCATACGAACGCACGAGCGGACGTGAAAAATAGGATGATCGTGAGCCAAATCCAAGCTGTTACATGTTTCTTTGAATCAACCCAATAGAGTAGACCATTACTATTAACTTTTTAACGTCCTATTTGGATGGATGCAACAGCAGGGATTATCTTTACCAGCAAACATTTATTCATAGGCTTACTGTAAATGTCCTAGTTATTATTCCTATGAGTTAACCCCTACTCCCTCAGTTGTAGATATAACCCCCTTCCCATGCAGCATAGAATAGACAAGTGACTATATTGCGCAATGTCTAGATCTCAGCTGTTGTATCCCAGTTAATCCTAGTAAATCAATAATTACACATTTAAAAGTTTGCACATAAAGTTCTGTAATGATGACATATTATTTATCAATCAGTTACTATAGTGCTTGAAGAAGCACTATATTAAAATCCCTCAGACCTTATTTTATTCTTCTCTCTTTTTGCAATTAATGTAGTTCTTGCAGACTACATTTCAAAGCTTTCGAACACGTGCTATGTGTCTTTGGAGTCCATTGGAATTTAATAACTCTCTTTTTACCAGCCTCGCTAAAAATTCAAAAACCTCACCTTCTCTTGGCTCTCCTACCTCTCAGGCTGCACTTTCAGCTTATCCAAATACAACACACTCTCCTCTTCTCACCCTTTATCTTTCGGGGTACCACAAGGATCAGTCCTGGGACCCCTACTATTCTCAGTCTACATCTATGGCATTGGCCAACTCATTAAATCATTTGGCTTTCAACACCACTTCTATGCTGATAACTTTCAAATTGACCTCTCAGATTTCTCTTCTCTTCTATCTCGAGTTCCTGACTGTCTAACAGCTATATCATACTGCTCCCTCTCCAACTGAACATGGACAAAACAGAGATTGTCATTTTCCCACCATCCAACACTTCCCAATGTATAATAATTTATGTCAATGAACTGACTATCACAGTAGCGCTTCAAGCCTGATTTCTTTGTGTTATACTGGACCCCTCTCTTTCATTCAAACATCACATTTAGTCACTAGCCACCTCCTATCAACTCCAAATCAAGAACAACTCCCATATCCATCCTTTCCTTACACCTGACACCACTAACATTTTAGTGCACGCCCTGATCATCTCTCGGCTAGACTACTACAACACACTCCTCTGGGGTCTACCGGCTAACAGGCTGCCACCCCTCCAATCTAGTCTCTTCTGCTCATCTCATCATTCTCTCCTCTCACCTTTCAAGTGCTGTCCCTCTCTGTCAATCACTACACTGGCTGCCAATATACGAAATAATTCAGTTCAAAATCCTAAAACTAACCTACAAAGCCCTCTACAGCCAAGCCTCTTCCTATATGTCATCACTAGACCAAAGATACCAACCCAGACATATTCTCTGATCTGACCATGACCTCCTCATGTCTTTAACCCTGATCAGCTTCTCCCACTCTCGTGTCCAGGACTTCACATATGCCACCCGATTCCTCTGACATGCCAATCCAACACTCTTCAACCCTCAAAACCTTCAAAAACACCCCAAAACCCACCTATATAGACAAGCTTACTGTCTGGCCTAACCGAACCATATTTCAGTCTTGTCACCCTTCAGAGCATTTGTACCATGTTTAGTACATGCTCTTTGTGACCCAACCTCTTATCTCCTCCCTCATCCTTTAGACTCTGCTCACGTACTCCTGCATCTATGTGTTTTGCTGCATTTGACACATAATACTGATTTACTAAACTCTTGGCTGTTTGTGAGTTAAGCTTTGCAGGGGTGCAGCAGCGTGTGTAAAATACTGCAGTGAAATGAGCAATTTTTGTTGCACCGAATGAGGGAACAGCTGACTATCTGCCAGCATTTTGCTGTGTTAGGTATTTACTAGAAAAAACTGGTTGGGCAACAGTGGACAAACTACTGTGGTGGATTTAGTTAAAGAAAAATCAAGAAATCTTGCTGAAATAACATTTTTACAGCTTATAGGATTGGTCTTAGAATGTACAGTATGTGTGGTGTCTCTGGAGTGTCTGGTTTGTTTGGAAAGCCTTAAAAAATGTTGGGAAAAAACGTAATGTGAAAACTGTTTTATTACTTGTTTATCCAATATTAGTTAGCTGTTTGATCTTCACACTCGATATATCAGTGAAAGATGTAAAAATGATATAAAGAGACTCACAAAAAATTACATTGATTCCTATGGGGTTCACCGCTAAGAGCTAGAGAACTGGAAAGGTGTTCGCCAGCATTCACCCGGTAAGATCAACCCCTTTGTCTGGGGAATAACCCACTTTTACCACAGTAAATGCGGCAAACTGGCTAAAACTCAGCAAATGCCCGGGAAAAGCTTAGTAAATCAACACCTGTATGTATTATATGCATTTGTTGTCACATTTCTGTTATAAATGACTTATAATGCCCTGTGCATTATAATTATGTTACTCGTCCCACCCTCCTGTAACTCATACTTAGTACAGCACAACACAATATGGAATTTGATGGTGATTTATAAATAATAATAATACATTTTTAAAGTTAAAAAAACACCTATAGAAATGAATAGTGAAAAGTTCAAGAAAAATTTCTATGATTTCACAGTCTAACTACTACCCAGTCTCACCTTAGGTTGTATGTTGAAGATTTCAGAATGGCTCTCGCTGAAAACTGCAAACTGAGAAGGTTAAATAGCCAACATGCGGGGCAGTAAGCCTAGTCCCCAGGCATTACCTCTTCCAAGTACCAATGACCACCACCAACAAAATAAGTTCAACAGATTGATGACACCCCATTTGGCAAATCCAAATGGCCATCAGCATTCCCTTGTCCGGCTGCCATTTGGGGAGGGATTGCCGTAAGTGGTATTGCTGTGTATCGGACTGTCAAGGCGGGACATTTGATTTAGAATGCCCTATGTTGCCAGTGTTAGGGCCTTTATAGAGGCCTTTATAGAGGAAGTCTGACTTTATGTCCTCTTGAAAGGAGTTAATTTCCTCTAAAATTAAATAGTTAGCTGCTTTTAAGCTTCTGTTCTCAGTTTTTTAAATCACTGGTAAGACTTTTTATTCAAGAATATCCAGCTGACATGAGTAATTACGAAGCATAAATGAATCTGTCTCACCATTCAGAGGTTGCTGCTCCTTAATTAGAGCCTGGGGCATATTGGCATAGTTAGCACATCTTTACCAGTTACGAGATGAGCAATTATATCCCGGTGGGCAATACATTTGAATATACAGAGCTACTTTTTCTGTAGCATGCGAAGGACAACCTTAATGTGCAGAAGTATAACAAATGGCAGGCTCACTTTATACACTAATCAGTAGTTCAGGGAAATTACATACAGTAGCTGTTCCTGGAGCTGCTACCACTCATTGTAATGTATGCACCACCCCACACTTTTGTTTGAATACATAAATCCAATTGTTCAGCAAGTTATATGGTACAAAAATACTTATTTAGGGGGTCTATTGAGAAAGATAACATTCAGTAAAAAAATAGAAGCGTGCTATTTTCACCTGGTGCTGAATCATCAACTAGGTGGACAATGAATGAAGGTAAAAGCACTTTTGTAATCCAAAAAACTAGTGTACTTATTACACCTGGTGCTGAATCACTCCTTCAGCTCCGAATTAGGTGTTTAAGTTTGATACTTTTTTTTTATAAAAAGGAATATTCATTTTTTTTTAAACTCTTTATTTAGTTTTCAGATAGTACAAAAAAGGATATCAAGAAAACTAAAATAGCTTCACACATCTCCTCCCATCTCTATAGTGAGATTTCAAAGCCTTGATGGGCTGAGAGGAGTAACCCCCTGCTCCCCCTCTACACAAGATCCTTTGGGAGGTTTGGCTTCTATTCACCATTCATAAACTAGCACCTGTGTTAAACCTCATGGTAACCATCTAGGTGCAGGGCTAATCTGTGGGTTACTTCACATTTCAGGCATGACACCTTAGGCACTAGGTTCTAGCACTCTTAATGTAGGGATGGGATGGGCACACCGCCCTGCCATAAGATGAGGAAGTGATTAGAAAAAAGCGATGGGAACGGTAGGGTGTTGAAAGGGAGTATGTATGGGGGAGTATAGTCGCAGTTGCAGTTGAGAAAGCAGATAAGGAGCTAAGTGAGGTCACATGTCAAGTGCTGGACACCGGGGGGGGGGGGGGGGCGGGGAAGGAAAGCCGCCAAGCCCCAGAACATATACCAGGGAATCCATAGGGAATCCATACTGCTCAAAACCGTTCCTCCCTGTCTTGGGTAGCTGCTGTTAGCTCCTCCATCTCCCTTACTCTGTCAACTTTGCAGATCTAGTCTCCCACTGTGGGGGTATACTCGGTCTTCCAGAATCTAGGGATCAGAACCCTAGCTGCATTGCTCAGCTGCCTCAACACCGATTTGTTATATTCTGTCACACTACAGGTAGTATAGTAAAGCAGCATGAGAACCGGGCAGCATGGGACTTGTGAGATAGTGATCTTAGCCATAATCGGTGTTACACTAGTCCAAAATGGCATTATCTTAGAACATGTCCAAAGGATATGGAAGAGGAAGCCTTCCTCTATCCCTTCAGCAATTGGGCGATGATCCCAAGAAGAAGGATGTTAATCATTTTGGAGTGTAATACTATCTGGATAGGTATTTGTAGTTCGTCTCTTGTATTTGGACTGAGACAGATGATTTGTGAGCGACAGTGAATATTTTTCCCCACTCTTCCCCAGTGAACTCTCTACTCAGATCTCTTCCCCATGCCCCACAAAAGGGAGGGCCCGGAAAAAGGGCCATTCACTTTTAACTGGGAGTCATGCTGGAGATCTGGTGAAGTTTATAGTGGGCATGCTGACGGTTATGAACTTACTTTAACTTCAGTGCACTAAAAAATTTTTGTAGAAACATTTTGTTTTGATTTTTCAAAAAAAATTACGTACCCTTGTGTAAAAATCACTTACCCATTTTTACTGGTTAGGTGTATAATTTTTCCAATGAAGTAGGTTTGAAAAAAGGTAAACTTTCTTCATCAGATCTTTAACAGGACCCTGAGAGTCTTCCTAGGGGATGATTCAGCACCAGGTGGAAAACATTCAACCATAGTCAACGGCCAACACCAACCAATTTGTCATCAAACCTAAAAAAGACATGACTGAGGTTAAATAATGGAAAGGGGGTGTCTGTCTAAAAAATGCACTGCCCCTCCTTATTACAGCCAAGTGTATATACACACGCGTATGTATACTGGTTTTCTATTTGATGTTGTTGCTGTATAGCCAGGAAATACAGCCATGAATATAAAAAAGTTACAGTGAAAATTTAAATAATAAGACAAATGGTGGCCTGAGACGCAGGCTATAAATATTGTTGTGCTGGTTCTATTATCTGTTTGCACATTAACGCATCAGCTATCAGGGAGATTGTCATGTTTACTAGAGAGAACAAATTAAAACACTAGAATGTAATGAGGTATGTCAGAACATGAAATGAAATAAAGTACATTGAATGGCGAAGAATGAAGCAATACAAAATTCAACTCATCGTGCCTTGAATTTTATGAGTTTAGACTTTTGGATGTTTCATGCTAAGTAAAGGAGAACAATCTAGTACGCCAAAGCTTAAAGTTTAGTACATTGCTCCCCTAAAGCCCCCCTCTGGCAAAAACTATTTGAGAGGGCTTAACTCCATGCAGATGTTCTGAATGAACATGCAGATTCTTTGCTGCAGAACTGCATGGTGTAAAACCACGAGAACACCCGCCTTCTTAGTGAGTTCACAACCCCCAATCTCTGCAGCTAGCTTCACCTTTAGCCAAGCCAAGTTTGCCGGGACTCTTCAACGCCTCGCCGGACACAGTTGCCCCCAGGGCTTGGTAGCTCAAAGTTGTGAACTCACAGGGGTGAAGGCATTTGAACCAGAGGTAAGACTGGGTGTTAACAGGCAAGCCGGTTTTAAATTGGGGAATCAGATAGTTCGCAGTACAAGGGATGAGACAAGAACGTAGTCGAAATCCAGGCAAAGGTCAGTTTGGGTGGCGCTCATGGTCAGGCAAGCTAGGTCGGCAACGGTAGCTGACACAATTGGCTGGGGAGAACATTTGGGCTCATTGACCCATCTACAACCTGTGGGCTGATTGCCCAATACAAATAATTAGGGTGTTAACATTTAGTAATATTAGGGCTCATTGGCCATTAAAACTAACCTCCAGTGGCCACACTGTCTGTAGTGCTGCTGGAGGCATAAGAAGGCCGTGCTCACGTGCACGTGTGAGCATGGTCAGATGAGCCAGGGAAGCGGCTGCGAGCAGAAGGTGCCGCGCGAGCCAGCCCCACCCGAGCCAGCGCCGGCTGCAGATTCGGCCACCGGACGACAGGGACCCCGCAGAATCAGGCAGGTTAGTGTATCGTGACACATGGGAGCAGCCATCTTGTCACACACATAAGCATGGGGGAAGTGCTGTGCAAGCAGCAGCCCACACCAAACAGACAGATTTACAGGTAGCTTGAATATTATATAAACACACACACTGAATAACCAGCTGCTAGAGGATTGTGTGTGTGAGCCTGTGAGGGGAAAGTTGCAACAATGTATCTTTATCACTGTTCACTGCGGACTCCGCATTCCCATTCAATCAATGTAAACAATATGTATCTTATAAATTGATCAAATTATTTCAGCTGTGCCTCAGAGCAATGAGTCATCACAGCTAATGGCTACTAGAAATAAAGCAGGATTTCACTGATATGTGACACAATTTTGACTGTGGGATTGGGTCTTCGTAAGCTGTACTCATGTATGTGGCAAGATGGCCACTCCCATGCAGTTACGCTGCATAGAATCTGCCTGCTATTCCATAACATCTGCATGGGGTTAAGCCATCTCAGATTATGTCACTATTTGCCAGAGTAGGGCTGTAGGGGTGCATGCTATGCATGTTGGATTGGGTATTGTTCTGTTCAGGGACCTTTCAGATTTAGCTTGGTTTTTCTTGTTTGCATATTGATATGTTAGGAAAACGTGTGTAATGCCCAGCTGATCACCAACCTTCATTGAGATGCCAAGCCCTAATCTGACACAATCATCTTCACCGCCATCTCCAGAAAATATATAGTTTTGGGAAAGGGTATTTTGAATGTAAAGGGTTGTTTTTCTTAAAAATATGCAAGCTGTGCATAACAGTTGTATTTTATCAGAAAATATCCTAAAGTGCTGTTTCAGTTTGGGGGAGTCTCCTGGGCAGGGAATGGTGTCTACCAATAAACAAAGGGTACCATTGTAACCGGAAGAAATTGAGTTTTTACATGATTTTATAGAAAAATTTACATTTTTAATTACAAAAAACACTACAAACTGTAGTTTTTTATTTTTTGCACATATTTTACCAAAAAGTATTGAGAATACACAAAAAAAATGACAAACAAGCAGGGCCGGATTGAGTGTGGTGGAGGCCCCTGGGAACAA
This sequence comes from Gastrophryne carolinensis, assembly GCA_027917425.1. Taxonomy (NCBI): domain Eukaryota; kingdom Metazoa; phylum Chordata; class Amphibia; order Anura; family Microhylidae; genus Gastrophryne; species Gastrophryne carolinensis. The sequence continues at coordinate 253,699,483 of CM051238.1, forward strand.
AATCTGGTGGAGGCCCCAGATACAGTATTTTTTTCCTTTAAAATAATAATCCAGGTAAGTAACTGATTGGTGGTTTTCTGGCATCCGCCTGCTTACTGGAAAGTCAGATCGAGTCCCTTGTGCCACCCTTGTGTGGGTGTGTGCTGTTCGGGAACTCCTGATGACAGTGTTCTAATGACAGCTTTGCTGCTCTAGACTCTCTGTCCTGCCCTGTGGTGGCTTTGGCTGCAGGCCGGGGGGGGGGGGGGGGGGGCACTGCCGCCAATAGCTTTGTTGCTGACATCAGACCAAAGACTGAAAAGCCTCCTGGACCAGACCATAACCAAAAGATTGGTGGAGGCCCCTTTTGTAGGGCAAGTAGTGGAGGCCCCAGTGCACACACTACTTGCAACCCCTCATAATCCAGCCCTGCAAACAAGACATTTCATGTTAAATCCCAGCCCAGCTCTAATAAAAACAATGCATAATTTTCATGGAAAATCCCTTCAAAAATCACAGTTGAACATGTGTAGCACAAAAGAGTGAAAAAAGGTCTGGCAACAAAGGGTGGCAAAAACTCTAGGTAGGCTGGCAGTTAGTTTATAGAGTTCCTCCATGACTGTTGGTCCACCTCCTTCTGGGGCCAGTTGGGTGAAATCCCCCAAATTGCCCAAACCACATCCACAGCTAGAGGCAAGTGGGGATGTGGCTGGCTGCCTCGCTGACTGGCTAAGTGCCACGGGAGCTAGGAAAAAGTGAGTTGGGGATATACAAATCAGGGCATCCCAAATTAGTATGTGGTGCCAAAGGGGAACAAAACCCAAAGTTAAATCTGAAGAGCTGAGGGGTCCCCTCAATTACTCAAAATGAAATATAAAGAGATTGAGGGGGTGAAGACACAGTCCAAAGTTGAAGTGCAGAGTGTGGAAATCATTTATAATTATAATCAGTGTCCACTCTCTGCTTTCATCAACAGATGATTGAAGGGTGAGCTAGCACAGGCATCTGACAATAAGTTGGGTGCCGGACACCCTTCAATCTTCTATTATTGCCCGGAGCCCGGACTTGTTCTACGAGACCGGTGAGCTGTTGGAAATTTTTTCTTTTTTTCTCAGCAATGTTACATAAATGGCTTTCCTTCACACCTCATTCAAACCAGTCATCTTCAGTATCTAAAAGGTGAACTTGACTGTCATCAAAGGAATACCCTGTATCTCTCAGATGCACTTCAGACTGCACTTGTTACACATTGGCACATGCTTGTTCACCCAAACTCAGAACTTGCAGATGACATCTTCCTGAAGACATATTTATGTAGATGGTTCCTGGCCAATTAATACAAATAGCAGATAGGTTATCTGTATGTTGCACCTCCAAATCTACCTAGTCTACAGCTTTGTCACATCACCTACTTACAACTCCTATTGGCCCTACATGTCACCACTACCATTTATTTTCTACCCCCAGGGTGACCTCTTGTTAACCCCCCCCCTCCTGCCACCCTAACCTAGTGCTGAATCAGGATGGGGGGGGGTTACATAAATAACATAAATAAAAAACACTCTCCTGCTCCGGAATCCAGCGGTAAAGGTCAGGCGATTGCAGGAAATGATTGGACGTGCGGGAGCACACGCAAGTGCATCGGCAGCCCAGGGAAGATGGCAGCTAGCAGCTCCGCAATTGCCCAACTTTCGCCGCTGGATTCTTATTTATTAGGATTCGTATTTATGTAACCCTCCCGACATGCTACAGCGCTAGGGGAGGGTGTCAGGGCAGGAAGGATTTAGAAAAGGGCCATCCTGGGCTGGAGTGTCCCTTTAAAAATATTAACTGTCAATCTCTTTTTCTACGAAAATGAAACACCAACACTGCCGATGTTTTCGTTTAAATGAAATTTCATATTTTTTGGTATTCAGTTTGAGTTCACAGTATACAGTACATTTCTATAGTGGACATCCTCTGCCCCCTGCTGGTCCTTGAAGGAAAGTGCACAGAACAGTTTTCATTTACTTACTCATTACCTGATCAGACACTGATCATGACCAACTGGGGTTCTGTATCTGGAATTGACAGTAAAAATAAGAATTGAATCTGTTCTATTTTTTAAACAATACAATCAATTTAATCTGCTTTGGTAAGCGTAAAAAACACTAAAGAAGACAATGTGTGGATGCCCAGGCTTTTGGAAATCTAGTCAGCATTTCTATTACCAAGCATCTCATTATAAAGTAGCAAAAGGCTCGGCGGTGTAAAATGCAGGATGTGCGCATTTCTGTCAGGGCTCTGATTACCTGACAGGTGCGGTTGCAGCTGCTCCCGACTTGGCTGGATTGTGATTAGCTTGTCGCATCAACCTTTCTCGCCCCTTGTTTTTTAGCCTAGCTCTGCCTTGCAAATACCTAATGAATACATGCACAGGTAATTCAGTTTTGATGAACAGCCCAATTTTTAATTTCTAGGCCTGATTACTAATGAACTTTCATATATTTGAATAGAAATGTAGGCAAGATTTTTTTAATTAAATGTAAAATGTTAAGGCATTTTATTGATATGCTTTTAAAAAAAATTATATTTGGTGACATCTAGGTCCTGCTTTTTCATTATTGACAAGTCTCAATGCAAGTTCTGTACAAATAAACGTGTGCAATATTAATTATAAACAGACAACACTTTATACCAGTTCAGCCCATTGTGCTCTATGGGATCTTGACCTACAGCACCACGTTTTCATCTGGAGCTGCTTCACCCAGAACGGCCAGTGCTGTGACCTTTTAGGGGCTAGTGTTAAATAAGACACTAGCTGGTGGTCACATCAGCACTGCCGTATTTTTGTTTCTTAAATGGAACGCTGAGGGCCCATTAGGCCAGAAAACTGGCGTTGTGCAGAGTTGACACTTCATAAACTAGACTCCCTAATTTAGATGATATGTTATCGCATTACTAAGACTCATATTTCTCCAGTACTCTATATAGTACCTGGCTTGTATTTAACAACCTGCAACAATCAACAAGAAGGCACCTTGAATATTTGGCATGGCAGAGGGAGCCCATATTGGGACACCTTCTTATTCTCCCTCTTCCCCTCCCACCTGTACCCAGGGGCAGACCGGTAATGCTCATACCAGCTGAAAAGCAGCAGCCTATAGCCTCTCCATCATGACAGTGGGACTTCATATCCACCCTGCCACATTATTTGCCTACAATTCTAAAGCTTATGTCCCACTTATTTAAGCATGGCCATATCTGCCCCTGTCTATGATCTGTCCTACAGTCTCAGGTTTGTAGCACACTTACACCCTGTTCTGGAAGCACATTGGTCAGTGGGGAATGGTGGGGACTGGATATTGACTGGGTAGCTGAAATCCCAAGCTTTAATAGATTTTTGCCCACACTGAAGATGTAACTGTCCTGTAGTGGGGTCTGTGGAAATGTAAAGTGGCTGACTTTGGAGAATGGTGTTGCAGTGGTGTACAGGAGGGAGGTGTTACATGATTACTGATGCTGGGTTCTTTGGCACATGTGTGGAAGAAGAACCCCACAGTAGTGGTGTGGCATTGGGCAGGACACAATTATGGGTCCCCTAATGCAGTTGCTACCTCTGCATCTCCTGAAGTTACCCCACTGCTGCCGGCAGTGGCAGAAATTAGGTAGTCAGGTGTTGGCATGTGTCTGATGGGTAAGCAGGATAAGGCAGGCTCCTGAAGGTGTTGTGTGACAGAGGTGTGTGTGGTCTATGGCAGTCGGGAACAGATGAAAGTATATGTTGCTCCTCCCCAATTCAGGGTTGTGAGGTGGAAGTAAAGATGTAATTAGTTAAAGCAGCTATAGTGCCAAAACACAAATCTTTGTATTAAACCCTGCCTCCCTGTGTAAAAGAAAAAAAAGAGCTTACCTTGCCTGCAGCTGCCACCGTTCAAGTGAGTGGGCTGCACACAGAACTGGGGATGGTGCTCTGTGGAGGGTGATTGGAAGACAGGACTGTAAACCATACTCCATCTAGACCCCAGTTATTTCAAGATATATTGCACACACATGGCTGTTACATTAGAACAAATAAAGTGGACCACTAAGAAAAAATATTAATACAAAAAGAAATCTTCACATGGTCTGCAAAGAACCTGTGTGTCCTGCTTGGAGCTGTTCTCCACATAGTCCATTGTATACTACAGTATTCTAGCAACCTCTCATTCTTTACTCTCAGTCCTGACTCCACTACCGAGTCCTGGCCCGCTATCTAAACTCTGTCAATATCTTTGTCTTTCCACATAGCTAGACATGTTTGGTGCTTAAAGTGGACCAACACCCAGGATTTTCACTATCCTGGGTGTTGGTCCACTTCGGGGTGCCCCGCTGTGTGAAACCCCCCAGAAAGCCCAAAAAAACTTACCTCACCGCCAACAGACAAGCTGCGGCCTCTCGCGCGTCCCTCTCACAGGGTGCGCGCCCTGCTAGAGGGACGCGTGGCGCCATTGGAACGGGAGAAGGTAAGGTTTGTGGGCATCCGGGGGGATTTCACACAGCGGGGCATCCCGATTTCGGATGCCCCGCGGGGAGGGAGCTGACCGGCCTGGGAATCTTATAGATTCCCGGGCCGATCAGCCATGGGTGTTGGTCCACTTTAATACGGGGATAATGAGAGGGTTAAACTGAGCGGTAAATTGGTTCCCAGGCCCTGAATAATAATGATGATAATTTTGTATAAATAATAGTGATGGAGCTACTCCCACCCCCTTTGCTCAGTTTGAATTGCCATGAACACACACAGGGAGGGATTCAGTCACCATGGATCTCTCCCTATGGAGTGTTCTAAAGGGAGGCTGGCAGCTTCCCAGGTGAGTAGCTCTGGCTGCATTGCATGTCCCAACTTTGGGGACTCAAAAATAAGAGTAGGGACCACACTAAACACAGAGTGCCTTGCCGGAGCAGTGTGGCTTCCACATGTATCTGCAGATATGTACAACCAAATCTCTGTCTTTCCACATAGCTAGACATGTTTGGTGCTTAATACTAGATGATGAGAGGGTTAAACTGGGCGGTAAATTGGTTCCCAGGCCCTGAATTATGATGATAATTTTGTATAAATAATAGTGATGGAGCTACTCCCCCCCCCCTTTGCTGTATCTAAACTCTGCCCTGCAAACTGCTCCTTGCCCAGTCCCAGCTTTAGTGCCTATGATCAATTTCCTGGCACCATGAAATGACTGCCTAGCAAAGTCGTTCCTGAGTCAAGAGAGTCCTTCCCATATCTAAATCTTCATTTCCCATAGTACACCTAACCTGGCCTGCTAGGCACTTTTCATTTTGTTATTCCTTTTGTATGGCTCAATGTTGCATTGGGGTGGCAACTTACCATTTCATGCTACTCATTATCTGCAGTCATTAGCTGCCCTTAGATACTTCTGTACTAAGAGAGCAGGAGAAGCCAGATATATATTGGGGGTAGGTATATTGGGGGTATGTATTTTAGTTTGGGGAAGACTTCCACACATTATTGAATACCCAACTGGTGATTGTTTACTTATTTAAGCCATTCATCATGGACCTTAACTGTGTTCTCATGGGAGTTTTGGGACCTTAGGCATGTCAACTACTACTCACCTCAAATGGAGCATGACATTTGGATAATAAGTACAGCTGACATCATTATTACATTACATGAAATATTTCCAACCTTCTAATTTCTAGGTTCAGGATTTCATTTTGGATTTAAATTATTAAATGCATATTGTGGTTTTTTAAACATGTACAAATTGTCCTCTGTTGGCTGTTCAATGAAATCAACAATAAGACAACTGGCAGACTGCCAGTATTAGCTGCTAGGGACATTTTTCATCTGACATCTAACAGATCCAGTTTATAGTAACTGTATCTATTCAGTTTGAAGATAACCTAAGGCAATTTAGAATATTCCAGCTACTGACATATGATAGCTTTTAAACGTTTCAATACATTAGCAAAGCAATTAATGCTAATATGTTTCTGAAGTTATCCGCATATGTATAATTGTTGTTGAAAGGGGAACCTGTCATTAAAGAAAAATGTGGGCTGGCTGAAAATGCCCATTTTTCTGGTTTGTGCTGCAAATGATCTAAATTCAGGGATTTCCCAGGAACCGATCTAGGTATAATGTATGTAACTGGCTTTTTTCTTCTACACATACCTTTTAAAGTGATCCAACATAAAAACACTTTAAAAAAACTGCATGTCCATAATTAATGCCAGTGCCAAAAGATATAGGGCATTAATTATGGACATGCAGTTTTTTTAAAAAGTGTTTTTATGTTGGTATATGTGATTGTTTGTTGTCTTGCTATTAATAAAATTATGTATATTGCGCTTTAGATTGTCAGCTTATTTCTTTGGTGCTCCTGCTTTGTGGTGAAGTGGGATTCTTTCCCCTGAGCCATCTCCTTTGGTACTTCAAGTCTATTGATGCAGTGTAGCACATTTTAGATATTGAGTGGTGCACCCCAATTGTGTTTGGGTTGTAATGATTTCAGATGTAGCTTAAAATAAAGCCTTAAAATAAATTTCAAACTCCACTGGGAATGATTTCTTCACTTTCTGCTCTGGTAATACCCGTAACACTGCTGTAAGCAGAACCTCATATTCTTCATTGACCTCCATGGCTCAAAACCTGGCTATCACCAGAGACTAGTACCTAGAACCAAGACTTACCCCAGCAACCTGGAATCTAAGGGCAGCCCCAGTCTTTACTAGAGCCCCCCACAGGGGAGGATAAGTTGGGCTGCGTGGGAGGCCCAATGTCATTCTACCTGGGAATTGAGGGTCTGAGTAGGCAAGCAGTGCTTCCCTGCCACCAATGGAATGGCAGCAGCCAAATAGCAGAGAAAGGCTCAAATGTAAGCTAAAAGTCATGGCCAAGCAGCAGATTGTAATTGTGATTATGTCAGTAGCAGGAGATCAGGGACAAGCAGCCAGAGGCAACATCAGAAATTCAAGGTCGACAATAGAGATGAGCGAGTAGTGAAATATTCGAAATTTCGAATTTCGATTCGAATAGACCGCGTTACTCGACTACTCGACCGAATATCGAATCCCATTATAGTCTATGGGAAAAAAATGCTCGACACTTGGAAATCTCAATTCGACCACTTGGAGGTCACCAAGTCCACCCTGAAACATCAGAAAATGATGCCAACACTGCTGGAATGCAACTGGGACAGCAGGGGAAGCATGTCTGGGTGCATATAACGCGCCCAAGTCGCACTATTACGCCACTATCACAGCCTCTCAACAATACACTCCAAACACAATATTACTTCTACGTAAAGTGAGACAAGACAAGGAAACCTTCTTTCCTCTACATTGCCATGGACCCCAAGCCAAACTGTACAAAAAAGAAGAACAAAATTCTGCACCCCTTAAAATCACGTTGCCTAATGACAACCACAGATGGCATAGGCAAGGGGGAAAATAAATAGACCCCACCCCTAATTGTCATTGTGTGTGTGTGTGTGTGTGAGATGTGGTCAGACATGTCCTCTTGTGTCATTGTGTCACCCCAGCAGTAAGGGAAGCTTAAAGGAGGAGGTTTGTTACAGTGTGTTACCCCAGCAGTAGGGGAAGCTTACAGGAGGAGGTTTGTTACAGTGTGTCACCCCAGCAGTCAGGGAAGCTTACAGGAGGAGGTTTGTTACAGTGTGTTACCCCAGCAGTAGGGGAAGCTTACAGGAGGAGGTTTGTTACAGTGTGTCACCCCAGCAGTCAGGGAAGCTTACAGGAGGAGGTTTGTTACAGTGTGTCACCCCAGCAGTCAGGGAAGCTTACAGGAGGAGGTTTGTTACAGTGTGTTACCCCAGCAGTAGGGGAAGCTTACAGGAGGAGGTTTGTTACAGTGTGTCACCCCAGCAGTCAGGGAAGCTTACAGGAGGAGGTTTGTTACAGTGTGGCACCCCTGCAGTCAGGGAAGCTTACAGGAGGAGGTTTGTTACAGTGTGTCACCCCAGCACTAAGGGAAGCTTACAGGAGGAGGTTTGTTACAGTGTGTCACCCCAGCAGTAAGGGAAGCTTACAGGAGGAGGTTTGTTACAGTGTGGCACCCCTGCAGTCAGGGAAGCTTACAGGAGGAGGTTTGTTACAGTGTGTCACCCCAGCAGTAGGGGAAGCTTACAGGAGGAGGTTTGTTACAGTGTGTCACCCCAGCAGTCAGGGAAGCTTACAGGAGGAGGTTTGTTACAGTGTGGCACCCCTGCAGTCAGGGAAGCTTACAGGAGGAGGTTTGTTACAGTGTGTCACCCCAGCAGTAAGGGAAGCTTACAGGAGGAGGTTTGTTACAGTGTGTCACCCCAGCAGTCAGGGAAGCTTACAGGAGGAGGTTTGTTACAGTGTGGCACCCCAGCAGTAGGGGAAGCTTACAGGAGGAGGTTTGTTACAGTGTGTCACCCCAGCAGTCAGGGAAGCTTACAGGAGGAGGTTTGTTACAGTGTGTTACCCCAGCAGTCAGGGAAGCTTACAGGAGGAGGTTTGTTACAGTGTGTCACCCCAGCAGTCAGGGAAGCTTACAGGAGGAGGTTTGTTACAGTGTGTTACCCCAGCAGTAAGGGAAGCTTACAGGAGGAGGTTTGTTACAGTGTGTTACCCCAGCAGTAAGGGAAGCTTACAGGAGGAGGTTTGTTACAGTGTGTCACCCCAGCAGTCAGGGAAGCTTACAGGAGGAGGTTTGTTACAGTGTGTTACCCCAGAAGTAGGGGAAGCTTACAGGAGGAGGTTTGTTACAGTGTGTCACCCCAGCAGTCAGGGAAGCTTACAGGAGGAGGTTTGTTACAGTGTGGCACCCCTGCAGTCAGGGAAGCTTACAGGAGGAGGTTTGTTACAGTGTGTCACCCCAGCAGTCAGGGAAGCTTACAGGAGGAGGTTTGTTACAGTGTGGCACCCCAGCAGTAAGGGAAGCTTACAGGAGGAGGTTTGTTACAGTGTGGCACCCCTGCAGTAGGGGAAGCTTACAGGAGGAGGTTTGTTACAGTGTGTCACCCCAGCAGTCAGGGAAGCTTACAGGAGGAGGTTTGTTACAGTGTGGCACCCCTGCAGTCAGGGAAGCTTACAGGAGGAGGTTTGTTACAGTGTGTCACCCCAGCAGTCAGGGAAGCTTACAGGAGGAGGTTTGTTACAGTGTGGCACCCCAGCAGTAAGGGAAGCTTACAGGAGGAGGTTTGTTACAGTGTGGCACCCCTGCAGTCAGGGAAGCTTACAGGAGGAGGTTTGTTACAGTGTGGCACCCCAGCAGTCAGGGGAAGCTTACAGGAGGAGGTTTGTTACAGTGTGTCACCCCAGCAGTCAGGGAAGCTTACAGGAGGAGGTTTGTTACAGTGTGGCACCCCTGCAGTCAGGGAAGCTTACAGGAGGAGGTTTGTTACAGTGTGTCACCCCAGCAGTAAGGGAAGCTTACAGGAGGAGGTTTGTTACAGTGTGTCACCCCAGCAGTAGGGGAAGCTTACAGGAGGAGGTTTGTTACAGTGTGGCACCCCTGCAGTCAGGGAAGCTTACAGGAGGAGGTTTGTTACAGTGTGTCACCCCAGCAGTCAGGGAAGCTTACAGGAGGAGGTTTGTTACAGTGTGGCACCCCAGCAGTAAGGGAAGCTTACAGGAGGAGGTTTGTTACAGTGTGGCACCCCTGCAGTCAGGGAAGCTTACAGGAGGAGGTTTGTTACAGTGTGTCACCCCAGCAGTAGGGGAAGCTTACAGGAGGAGGTTTGTTACAGTGTGTCACCCCAGCAGTCAGGGAAGCTTACAGGAGGAGGTTTGTTACAGTGTGGCACCCCTGCAGTCAGGGAAGCTTACAGGAGGAGGTTTGTTACAGTGTGTCACCCCAGCAGTAAGGGAAGCTTACAGGAGGAGGTTTGTTACAGTGTGTCACCCCAGCAGTCAGGGAAGCTTACAGGAGGAGGTTTGTTACAGTGTGTCACCCCAGCAGTAGGGGAAGCTTACAGGAGGAGGTTTGTTACAGTGTGTCACCCCAGCAGTAGGGGAGGCCCAAGAGCTGAGACCTTTTAAAAATTGTGTGGAGGCCCAAGAGCTGAGACCTTTTAAAAATTGTGTGGAGGCCCAAGAGCTGAGACCTTTTAAAAATTGTGTGGAGGCCCAAGAGCTGAGACCTTTTAAAAATTGTGTGGAGGCCCAAGAGCTGAGACCTTTTAAAAATTGTGTGGAGGCCCAAGAGCTGAGACCTCTCAAACATTGTGTGGAGTCCCAAGAGCTGAGACCTCTTAAAAATTGTGTGGAGTCCCACGAGCTGAGACCTCTTAAAAATTGTGTGGAGGCCCAAGAGCTGAGACCTCTTAAAAATTGATTGTATTAAGCCCAAGAGGTGAGCCATAATTTTTTTTTATTAATACAGCAATTCTACGGCGGTTAAGGAGGAGGAGGAGGAGGAGGAAATGGCACTTCATACAGATGGCACTTCACTCTTGGCTGCTTTCCACTGTTGTACAAGCAAAGTCCGGGTCAATCCACTTGCTGTTCATTTTGATTAGCGTCAGCCTGTCTGCACTGTCGGTTGACAGGCGGCTGCGCTTATCGGTTATAATGCCCCCGGCTGCGCTGAACACCCTTTCTGATAGCACGCTGGCGGCAGGGCAGGCAAGCACCTCCAAGGCGTACAGGGACAGTTCCAGCCACGTGTCCAAGTTGGAGACCCAGTAAGTGTAGGTCGCCGAGGGATCGGGGAGGACAGGGGTGTGGTCTGCCAGGTAGTCCCGCAACATCCGCCGATACTTGTCCCTCCTGCTGATAGCGGGCCCCGCAGTGATGGAAGTTGCACGAGGGGGTGACATGAACGTGTCCCACACCTTGGAGAGTGTTCCCCTGGTGGCTGTGGGCCTGATCGATGTTGTCAGACTCTGGGAGACACTCTCCTCTCTGCCGCCAGCGATGCTGGGGGGGAAAATCTGCATCATGTTCTGCAAGAGTTCCCTCTGGTATTCCAGTAATCGATTCGTCCTCTCCTCTACCGGAATAAAAGAGGAGAAGTTATCTTTATACCGGGGGTCCAGGAGTGCGAAGACCCAGTATAGTTTGTTCTCCAATATCCGGACAACACGTATGTCCCGGGAAAAGCAGCCCAGCATGAAGTCAGCCATGTGTGCCAGACTCTGAGTAGGCATGACGTCACTGCCCCCACCAGAAGGATCATTTTCCATTTCCTCCTCTTCCTCCTCCTCTCCGCCCCATCCGCGCTGAACCAATGGGACGCACACAGCCTGACTGCTACCCTCGCCGCCAGCATCCTCTTCCACAGCCACCTCCACGTTGTCCTCCTCCTCCTCATCCTCCTCCTCCTGCAACTGCCACCGAGCAGCAGACAAAAGTGTGGTCTGACTGTCTACCTGCGTTGCGTCTCCTCCTACCCCCGTCTCCTCTGTGTGCAATGCGTTCTCCCTTATTGCGATGAGCGATTCTTTAAGGACGCCTAGGAGCGGGATGGTTACGCTCACTATAGCGTCCTCGCTGCTGACCTTTTAGTGGACTCCTCAAAGATACGCAATACATCGCATATGTCTGCCATCCATGGCCACTCGTGGTTGGCAAACTGAGGGAGCTGAGTTGGAGGCACGCGTGGATGCATCATCTGGTACTCCATCAATGCTTTCTGCTGCTCACACACCCTGGCCAACATGCAATAGGTGGAATTCCAGCGAGTGGGCAGGTCGCACAACAGCCGATGTTGAGGCAAATGGAGGCGTTGCTGGATTTTTTTTAAGCTAGCAGCAGCTACAGTTGACTTCCGAAAGTGAGCGCACAAGCGCCGCACTTTGACCAGTAGCTCTGCCAGGTTGGGGTAAGTCTTTAGAAACTTTTGTACTACCAAATTAAAAACGTGGGCCAGGCATGGTACGTGATTGAGTTCTGCAAGCTCCAGAGCCGCCACCAGGTTACGGCCGTTATCGCACACGACCATGCCTGGTCCTAGCTGCAGCGGCGACAGCCACATCTCTGTCTGCTGCAATATGGCGTGCCTCACCTCTGCGGCGCTGTGCTTCCTGTCGCCCAAGCTGATGAGCTTAAGCACCGCCTGCTGACGTCTCCCCGCGCCAGTGCTGCAACGCTTCCAGCTAGGGGCTGAGGGCGATGTTAAGGCAGAGGAGGAGGAGGAGGAGGAGGAGGAGGAAGAGGAGGGGTATCACGCTCCCGGAACCTCAATTTACCACTTGGACAACTCCAGCTCTCTTGGTAAGGACCTCAACCCCCAATCTCCGCAGCCAGCTTCACCTATAGGAGCCCCCGCTTGCCGAGACGCAGTACACGCCTGCTCGGGATCGGTTGCCCCCAGGACTTTATGGCTCAAAGGATGAGGTCTTACGGTACAGAGAACTGGAGAGTCCGCGGCTGGAAGTGGAATCGGGTAGCCGGTATGTGAGCGTAAGGTGGAAGTCCAATAGACAGGCAAGGGTCGGCAACAGGAGTGGAGATCGAGGATGGTCAAACTAGCAAGGGTCGGCAACAGGAGTGGAGATTGAGGATGGTCAAGGCAAGCAAGGGTCGGCAACAGGAGTGGAGATCGAGGATGGTCAAACAAGCGAGGGTCGGCAACAGGAGTGGAGATCGAGGATGGTCAAACAAGCGAGGGTCGGCAACAGGAATCAGGATCAAAATCAGGGATAAGCAAATACAAGGAACTAGGCGCTATAACAGGCAATGACAAACTGACTGGGGTGAGGTTATATAGGGATCAGGCATCATTGGCCCTGGAGAATAGGTGTGGTGATTGGTGCAACTTAGAACTTCAACAAGATTGGTGTACAGCCCAGAACTTCAAGGCAGGTGATTGGCCCAGTCCCTGTGGGGCACTCCCTCTAATGCAGCTGGTCCTTTAATTAAAGATTAACCTTCCTCCGGCGGCCGCGCTGAGAGCAGCGCCGCCGGAGGGTATAAACTGAACGTGCTCGCGCACGCGCGCGAGCACGAGAGGCGACGCTGGAGCCGCCTGCTGAGGAGGGAAGCGCGTGCGCGCCAGTCGGAACAGAAGCCGCCGCCCGCCGCGGCCGCCAGACAGGTGGCTGCGCAGCGGGAGCGGGCGGCTGAGGACCCGAGACGCCGCTGGAACGGGGAACCGGTAAGCGGGTAGTGACAAGGGGGGTCTATCAGAACCCGTGCTGGCAATCTTGGGCGGGGGTGGTATGTAGGCCGTCCCTGTTTGCGACCCCGTCCCCGCTTCCACAACATTCACCCAGTGTGCCGTCAAAGAGATGTAGCGTCCTTGGCCGCAAGCGCTTGTCCACGAGTCGGTGGTCAAGTGGACCTTTGCGCTGACTGCGTACCTCAGGGCCCGCCTGATGTTACGCGACACGTGCTGGTGCAAGGCGGGGACGCCACACCGGGAAAAATAGTGGCGGCTAGGGACGGAATAGCGAGGTGCGGCAGCCGCCATCAGGTCGCGGAAGGCCTGCGTCTCCACAAGCCTAAACGGCAACATCTCCAGGGCCAGCAGTTTGGAGATGAGGCAGGTTAAGGCTTGGGCTTGGGGGTGACTGGAGGCGTACTTCCGCCTGCGGTTGAACGCCTGCGAGATGGACAGTTGATGGGACGAGGAGATGGAAGGTGCAGACGAAGATGCGGGGGAAGGGGGGGCTGAAGGAGAAGGCCCCAAAGTAGCCGAGGCAGAGGCAGATGTGGAGGTGTCCTGGCTGGAGGTCTGGACCGCAGTGGCAGCACACAACAAAGGGGAAGAGGCAGTGGCAGCAAGACGGGGCGCAGGTTGTATTGCGTTTGCTCTCTCCCACTCAGCCCAGTGCTTGAATTCCAAGTGACGGCGCATGCCTGAGGTGGTCAGATTGCTCTTCTCAGAGCCCCTACTCAGTTTTGAGTGGCAGATTGCGCAAACCGCGCTCAGTTTGTCATCCGCGCAAACGTTAAAAAATCTCCACACCACAGAAGTACGAGGCCTCGATGGGGGAGCTTCGCGCGACTGCCTGCTGCCGGGAAGAGCTTCGGCCCTGCTGGCTGTGGCCTGCCTTCTCTGTCTGGACTGTCCTCTGCCTCTGGACTGTCCTCTGCCTCTTGCTGCCTTATTCGGTGATGCGCAGACCGCATCTCCACTGCTTTCCCCGCTGGACATCACCCCTGTCCAAGTGGGGTCGGTCATTTCGTCGTCCACCACCTCCTCTTCCACTTCCTCTCTCTGCTCCTCCTCCTGCCCACTGGACATTCCAACAGCCTCCCTTGATGGCAACTGCGTCTCATCATCATCGCTCATGATAGCAGATGCTGGTTCCGGGTCCACATCACTAGCAGATGGCGGATACTCAAGTGTTTGGGCATCACTACAAACAAATTCCTCTGCTAGCTCCTGGGATTCTTGCAGCACATCTGGAAAAGGACCCGAAAAGAGGTCCTGGGAGGGGTCAAGGTTGGGCTGACTCTGTTGGCCAGGTTGGGAGGAAGGAGGGTCAGAGTGAGACTGTGTGGATGACTGGGTGGTGGACAAGTGACTGGAAGCGTTATCGGCCATCCATTGCACCACCTGTCCACGCTGCTCAGGCCTTAACAGAGGTGTACCCCGCCCCCCGCATAACTGTCCCATAAAGGCAGGGAAGCTGGATGAGCGTAATGCTGGCTGCCCCTCACCAGCACGCATTGTATCCCCACTGGCTTCAACGCGGTTTGTGCCCCCACCAGCATTTCCGCGCCCCCGTCCTCATCCACGTCCCTTTGCGCTAGCCCTCCGCATTTCAGACGTTTTACTTTTTTGGCCACGCGTTATGCCAAATATAAAAATATTTTTAAGAAGAACACCTGGCTATACAGCCGTATACTGCCAGAAGGTGAAATGGTGCCTATACGCACCGTGTATAAAACAGTGTTTTGTTGGCACAGAGGACACAAAACAGTAGTGCCAAATATAAATATATTTTTAAGAACACCTGGCTATACAGCCGTATACTGCCAGAAGGTGAAATGGTGCCTATATACGCACCGGGTATATAACAAGGTTTTGTTGGTAAAGAGGACACAAAACAGTAGTGCCAAATATAAAAATATTTTTAAGAAAAACACCTGGCTATACAGCCGTATACTGCCAGAAGATGAAATGGTGCCTATATACGCACCGGGTATATAACAAGGTTTTGTTGGTAAAGAGGACACAAAACAGTAGTGCCAAATATAAATATATTTTTAAGAAAAACACCTGGCTATACAGCCGTATACTGCCAGAAGGTGAAATGGTGCCTATATACGCACCGGGTATATAACAAGGTTTTGTTGGTAAAGAGGACACAAAACAGTAGTGCCAAATATAAATATATTTTTAAGAAAAACACCTGGCTATACAGCCGTATACTGCCAGAAGGTGAAATGGTGCCTATACGCACCGGGTATATAACAAGGTTTTGTTGGCACAGAGGACACAAAACAGTAGTGCAAAATATAGTTTTGTATATAGGTGCTAATACACCACTGAAGTCTTTCTGTCCCTATTCCAGCATCAGCAGCTACCCCTCACTAAAGCAGCCGTTTTGAGCAGAGTGTATATAGTTTTGTATATAGGTGCTAATACACCACTGAAGTCTTTCTGTCCCTATTCCAGCATCAGCAGCTACCCCTCACTAAAGCAGCCGTTTTGAGCAGAGTGTATATAGTTTTGTATATAGGTGCTAATACACCACTGAAGTCTTTCTGTCCCTATTCCAGCAGCAGCAGCTACCCCTCACTAAAGCAGCCGTTGTGTGCAGTGTGTATATAGCTAGAATGAGCTATATACTGTTCAGCATAGTAGCCCTAATAAGGGCTCTTAATGACTCTCTTGTCTTCTGGTAGCTGGTATATATGGTGGTAAAAGCGATATTCTGAGCTTCTGGGGCCCTGCCTGCCTACATAGAATATGAGCTATATACTGTTCAGCGTAGCAGCCCTAATAAGGGCTCTTAAGGACTGTCTTGTCTTCTGGTAGCTGGTATATATGGTGGTAAAAGCTATATTCTGAGCTTCTGGGGCCCTGCCTGACTACATAGAATATGAGCTATATACTGTTCAACGTAGCAGCCCTAATAAGGGCTCTTAAGGACTGTCTTGTCTTCTGGTAGCTGGTATATATGGTGGTAAAAGCTATATTCTGAGCTTCTGGGGCCCTGCCTGACTACATAGAATATGAGCTATATACTGTTCAGCGTAGCAGCCCTAATAAGGGCTCTTAAGGACTGTCTTGTCTTCTGGTAGCTGGTATATATGGTGGTAAAAGCTATATTCTGAGCTTCTGGGGCCCTGCCTGACTACATAGAATATGAGCTATATACTGTTCAGCGTAGCAGCCCTAATAAGGGCTCTTAAGGACTGTCTTGTCTTCTGGTAGCTGGTATATATGGTGGTAAAAGCTATATTCTGAGCTTCTGGGGCCCTGCCTGACTACATAGAATATGAGCTATATACTGTTCAGCGTAGCAGCCCTAATAAGGGCTCTTAAGGACTGTCTTGTCTTCTGGTAGCTGGTATATATGGTGGTAAAAGCTATATTCTGAGCTTCTGGGGCCCTGCCTGACTACATAGAATATGATGAGCTATATACTGTTCAACGTAGCAGCACTAATAAGGGCTCTTAAGGACTCTCTTGTCTTCTGGTAGCTGGTATATATGGTGGTAAAAGCTATATTCTGAGCTTCTGGGGCCCTGCCTGACTACATAGAATATGAGCTATATACTGTTCAACGTAGCAGCCCTAATAAGGGCTCTTAAGGACTCTCTTGTCTTCTGGTAGCTGGTATATATGGTGGTAAAAGCTATATTCTGAGCTTCTGGGGCCCTGCCTGACTACATAGAATATGAGCTATATACTGTTCAACGTAGCAGCCCTAATAAGGGCTCTTAAGGACTCTCTTGTCTTCTGGTAGCTGATATATATGGTGGTAAAAGCTATATTCTGAGCTTCTGGGGCCCTGCCTGACTACATAGGATATGAGCTATATACTGTTCAACGTAGCAGCCCTAATAAGGGCTCTTAAGGACTCTCTTGTCTTCTGGTAGCTGGTATATATGGTGGTAAAAGCTATATTCTGAGCTTCTGGGGCCCTGCCTGACTACATAGAATATGAGCTATATACTGTTCAACGTAGCAGCCCTAATAAGGGCTCTTAAGGACTGTCTTGTCTTCTGGTAGCTGGTATATATGGTGGTAAAAGCTATATTCTGAGCCTCTGGGGCCCTGCCTGACTACATAGAATATGATGAGCTATATACTGTTCAACGTAGCAGCACTAATAAGGGCTCTTAAGGACTCTCTTGTCTTCTGGTAGCTGGTATATATGGTGGTAAAAGCTATATTCTGAGCTTCTGGGGCCCTGCCTGACTACATAGAATATGAGCTATATACTGTTCAACGTAGCAGCCCTAATAAGGGCTCTTAAGGACTCTCTTGTCTTCTGGTAGCTGGTATATATGGTGGTAAAAGCTATATTCTGAGCTTCTGGGGCCCTGCCTGACTACATAGAATATGAGCTATATACTGTTGAACGTAGCAGCCCTAATAAGGGCTCTTAAGGACTCTCTTGTCTTCTGGTAGCTGGTATATATGGTGGTAAAAGCTATATTCTGAGCTTCTGGGGCCCTGCCTGACTACATAGGATATGAGCTATATACTGTTCAACGTAGCAGCCCTAATAAGGGCTCTTAAGGACTGTCTTGTCTTCTGGTAGCTGGTATATATGGTGGTAAAAGCTATATTCTGAGCTTCTGGGGCCCTGCCTGACTACATAGAATATGAGCTATATACTGTTCAACGTAGCAGCACTAATAAGGGCTCTTAAGGACTCTCTTGTCTTCTGGTAGCTGGTATATATGGTGGTAAAAGCTATATTCTGAGCTTCTGGGGCCCTGCCTGACTACATAGAATATGATGAGCTATATACTGTTCAACGTAGCAGCCCTAATAAGGGCTCTTAAGGACTGTCTTGTCTTCTGGTAGCTGGTATATATGGTGGTAAAAGCTATATTCTGAGCTTCTGGGGCCCTGCCTGACTACATAGAATATGATGAGCTATATACTGTTCAACGTAGCAGCACTAATAAGGGCTCTTAAGGACTCTCTTGTCTTCTGGTAGCTGGTATATATGGTGGTAAAAGCTATATTCTGAGCTTCTGGGGCCCTGCCTGACTACATAGAATATGAGCTATATACTGTTCAACGTAGAAGCCCTAATAAGGGCTCTTAAGGACTCTCTTGTCTTCTGGTAGCTGGTATATATGGTGGTAAAAGCTATATTCTGAGCTTCTGGGGCCCTGCCTGACTACATAGAATATGAGCTATATACTGTTCAACGTAGCAGCCCTAATAAGGGCTCTTAAGGACTGTCTTGTCTTCTGGTAGCTGGTATATATGGTGGTAAAAGCTATATTCTGAGCTTCTGGGGCCCTGCCTGACTACATAGAATATGAGCTATATACTGTTCAGCGTAGCAGCCCTAATAAGGGCTCTTAAGGACTGTCTTGTCTTCTGGTAGCTGGTATATATGGTGGTAAAAGCTATATTCTGAGCTTCTGGGGCCCTGCCTGACTACATAGAATATGAGCTATATACTGTTCAACGTAGCAGCCCTAATAAGGGCTCTTAAGGACTCTCTTGTCTTCTGGTAGCTGGTATATATGGTGGTAAAAGCTATATTCTGAGCTTCTGGGGCCCTGCCTGACTACATAGAATATGAGCTATATACTGTTCAACGTAGCAGCACTAATAAGGGCTCTTAAGGACTGTCTTGTCTTCTGGTAGCTGGTATATATGGTGGTAAAAGCTATATTCTGAGCTTCTGGGGCCCTGCCTGACTACATAGAATATGAGCTATATACTGTTCAGCGTAGCAGCCCTAATAAGGGCTCTTAAGGACTGTCTTGTCTTCTGGTAGCTGGTATATATGGTGGTAAAAGCTATATTCTGAGCTTCTGGGGCCCTGCCTGACTACATAGAATATGAGCTATATACTGTTCAACGTAGCAGCCCTAATAAGGGCTCTTAAGGACTCTCTTGTCTTCTGGTAGCTGGTATATATGGTGGTAAAAGCTATATTCTGAGCTTCTGGGGCCCTGCCTGACTACATAGAATATGAGCTATATACTGTTCAGCGTAGCAGCCCTAATATGGGCTCTTAAGGACTGTCTTGTCTTCTGGTAGCTGGTATATATGGTGGTAAAAGCTATATTCTGAGCTTCTGGGGCCCTGCCTGACTACATAGAATATGATGAGCTATATACTGTTCAACGTAGCAGCCCTAATAAGGGCTCTTAAGGACTCTCTTGTCTTCTGGTAGCTGGTATATATGGTGGTAAAAGCTATATTCTGAGCTTCTGGGGCCCTGCCTGACTACATAGAATATGAGCTATATACTGTTCAACGTAGCAGCCCTAATAAGGGCTCTTAAGGACTGTCTTGTCTTCTGGTAGCTGGTATATATGGTGGTAAAAGCTATATTCTGAGCTTCTGGGGCCCTGCCTGACTACATAGAATATGAGCTATATACTGTTCAGCGTAGCAGCCCTAATAAGGGCTCTTAAGGACTGTCTTGTCTTCTGGTAGCTGGTATATATGGTGGTAAAAGCTATATTCTGAGCTTCTGGGGCCCTGCCTGACTACATAGAATATGAGCTATATACTGTTCAACGTAGCAGCCCTAATAAGGGCTCTTTGGGACTCTCTTGTCTTCTGGTAGCTGGTATATATGGTGGTAAAAGCTATATTCTGAGCTTCTGGGGCCCTGCCTGACTACATAGAATATGAGCTATATACTGTTCAACGTAGCAGCACTAATAAGGGCTCTTAAGGACTGTCTTGTCTTCTGGTAGCTGGTATATATGGTGGTAAAAGCTATATTCTGAGCTTCTGGGGCCCTGCCTGACTACATAGAATATGAGCTATATACTGTTCAGCGTAGCAGCCCTAATAAGGGCTCTTAAGGACTGTCTTGTCTTCTGGTAGCTGGTATATATGGTGGTAAAAGCTATATTCTGAGCTTCTGGGGCCCTGCCTGACTACATAGAATATGAGCTATATACTGTTCAACGTAGCAGCCCTAATAAGGGCTCTTAAGGACTCTCTTGTCTTCTGGTAGCTGGTATATATGGTGGTAAAAGCTATATTCTGAGCTTCTGGGGCCTTGCCTGACTACATAGAATATGATGAGCTATATACTGTTCAACGTAGCAGCCCTAAAAAGGGCTCTTAAGGACTGTCTTGTCTTCTGGTAGCTGCTATATATGGTGGTAAAAGCTATATTCTGAGCTTCTGGGGCCCTGCCTGACTACATAGAATATGAGCTATATACTGTTCAGCGTAGCAGCCCTAATAAGGGCTCTTAAGGACTGTCTTGTCTTCTGGTAGCTGGTATATATGGTGGTAAAAGCTATATTCTGAGCTTCTGGGGCCCTGCCTGACTACATAGAATATGATGAGCTATATACTGTTCAACGTAGCAGCCCTAATAAGGGCTCTTAAGGACTGTCTTGTCTTCTGGTAGCTGGTATATATGGTGGTAAAAGCTATATTCTGAGCTTCTGGGGCCCTGCCTGACTACATAGAATATGAGCTATATACTGTTCAACGTAGCAGCCCTAATAAGGGCTCTTAAGGACTCTCTTGTCTTCTGGTAGCTGGTATATATGGTGGTAAAAGCTATATTCTGAGCTTCTGGGGCCCTGCCTGACTACATAGGATATGAGCTATATACTGTTCAACGTAGCAGCCCTAATAAGGGCTCTTAAGGACTCTCTTGTCTTCTGGTAGCTGGTATATATGGTGGTAAAAGCTATATTCTGAGCTTCTGGGGCCCTGCCTGACTACATAGAATATGAGCTATATACTGTTCAACGTAGCAGCCCTAATAAGGGCTCTTAAGGACTCTCTTGTCTTCTGGTAGCTGGTATATATGGTGGTAAAAGCTATATTCTGAGCTTCTGGGGCCCTGCCTGACTACATAGAATATGAGCTATATACTGTTCAACGTAGCAGCCCTAATAAGGGCTCTTAAGGACTCTCTTGTCTTCTGGTAGCTGGTATATATGGTGGTAAAAGCTATATTCTGAGCTTCTGGGGCCCTGCCTGACTACATAGGATATGAGCTATATACTGTTCAACGTAGCAGCCCTAATAAGGGCTCTTAAGGACTCTCTTGTCTTCTGGTAGCTGGTATATATGGTGGTAAAAGCTATATTCTGAGCTTCTGGGGCCCTGCCTGACTACATAGAAAATGAGCTATATACTGTTCAGCGTAGTAGCCCTAATAAGGGCTCTTAAGGACTGTCTTGTCTTCTGGTAGCTGGTATATATGGTGGTAAAAGGTATATTCTGAGCTTCTGGGGCCCTGCCTGACTACATAGAAAATGAGCTATATACTGTTCAGCGTAGTAGCCCTAATAAGGGCTCTTAAGGACTGTCTTGTCTTCTGGTAGCTGGTATATATGGTGGTAAAAGGTATATTCTGAGCTTCTGGGGCCCTGCCTGACTACATAGAAAATGAGCTATATACTGTTCAGCGTAGTAGCCCTAATAAAGGCTCTTAAGGACTGTCTTGTCTTCTGGTAGCTGGTATATATGGTGGTAAATGGTATATTCTGAGCTTCTGGGGCCCTGCCTGCCTACATATGAGCCATATACCGTTCAGCGTAGTAGCCCTAATAAGGGCTCTTAATGACTCTCTTGTCTTCTGGTAGCTGGTATAGATGGTGGTAAAAGCGATATTCCGAGCTTCTGGGGCCCTGCCAGCGACAGCCTGTCTTTCCCTGCTGTGAGCGTCTGTCCCTCACTAAGTTCAAGCTGCTAATGCTGACGAAGAGGAAGTGCTGAGTTTTGTATATTCGAGGTCACATGGTTTTTCCAGCCAATGCGTGTAGACGCCGTTTTCGCGATGCCAGCGTCCTCCCAGGACCTGTCCCACCCCCCCTGCATGGTGATTGGTGTAAAAAACGCGCCAGGGAAGGTGGGAGGGGAAACGAATTGTGAGTGCGCCATCGCCGCTGTACTCGATCGAAATCGAGTATGACGAACAGCGTAGTATTCGATCGAATACCGGCTCGGTCGAATACTACTCGCTCATCACTAGTCGACAACAAATGGAGGGAATGAGGAGTAATAGGCAAATTGGAATGCCCTCTAGGAATCTTTGTTACCAAACCAAAAGTTAAATATGACTATGTCCTGTTTATTCTGTTAAACATGCTTAGTGGGCAGGAATGGCAGGAGGTATTTTTTATTTACAAGCACCCCATCCTCTACTTAAAGGAGCACTATCGCGAAAAATGGTCTAATGATAAAAATTCATATAAATATGCTGGGTGGCCGAGGAGGGGCCACTTTTCACCAGGTATTAAGAAATAGCCAGCCAGGCTTGTTTTTCCTTCTTTTAGTGAAAGGAAAAGGATTACCTGGCTTGACAGGCTTTGTCACCCGTGATAGACCAAACCTGTCACCCCTGGATTTTATTCCTAACATGAGAAAATAAACAACAAGCTTGATGGGAGCTTTATTCAGCTCAGGTGTATAAGTGACCCCTCCTCTCATTACCCTACGTGTTTATAAATATTTTTAATAATACACAATTTCAGGATAGTGCTCCTTTAACTCCACTGCTTCATCCTGACCAGATGAAAGAGCACATGTCTGGCTGGCACACCAAAAGAGAAATCTACTGTCAGGTAATTTAGCATTGCTGGCCTAGGGGGTATCTTTTGATTGGGGTAGTCAATCAAAAGCCCTTTATGCCCTGACTACAGGGCCAGGCTATTCCTCATCCTAGTGGCATCCTGATTTGGGATGCCCCATATTGTGCACGTGTTTTAAGAGTTGTTTGTATTATAATGTAGAACCAAAATTTGTATGTGTTAATTCTACCTCTTATAAGCTTTATTTGTATTCTGCATAGTGACCCCCCATGTCCCTCTGAACTCACGTATTTTACGCGATCCCATAGTGCATGCACAGCTCAGATTAGGCATCCCGGCTCGGAGAATCGTTCGGCTTATGATTTTGATTCTGAAAAAAGTGCACGTAGCCCTTGGATCTGGGATGCTGCATAATAATCAGCTCTCTGTGCTGACAGCAATGTGATGAATCTGGGGAGGGGAGGAGGAGCAGGAGGAGGGAGGGACCAGCAATCCTGTCCCGCTCTGCAGAGCTGATTGGGGGATGGGATGAAAAAGAGAATGTCATTGGCTGAACCTGTAAACTCCGATATCTCGGCCTCAATCTAAAAATGGAAAACCATTTAGGACAGTGTCAAATATAGCCCAACACAATGGTGTAACGATAACCTTTGCCTACAGTATATCTTTAAGTCTGCCAGAAACACAGGAAACGCAGAGCTGGGATGTTGCAGCCAAGCACACATGTTGTGGGATCGAGTAGGAAGGTGAGTTTAAAGAGGCACAGTGAGAGATTCACAATGAGGGGCAACCTTCAAAGAAGACCCAATCATATTTATGAGTTTTGGTCCTCTTGAATTATAGCCCATAAAACACTTCTGTAATTATTAAGGCGTAATTATTTAAACCTCATATCTCAGTTTCCAAAGTTTTATACTTTTTTTGGACCTATAGTCTCCTAAAACGATATTTTGCTAGGTGTACTTCTAGCGAACTTTCATTAATAATAACTTGCAAATGTATAAAATATTATGCTAAATATTTGAAACTCTTGCCTTGAAGAATAAAGGTTTGTTAAAAAAAAGGAATTCTCACGAGATCTGCCCTAAGTTGAGCTAGAAAGAAGAAGTCTAATAAAAGTTCCATCTAACAATCTTTTGTGCATTAAGGGTAAGGCCATTATCTTCCATCCATGAAAGTTTGCTAAAAGGAACTCTCATTAGGACTTTCTCATAGAATTTGGAGGGATCTCAGGAGAGTTTTGTTCACCAACTTTCATGCATCAAGGCCCCTGTCATAAATGTGGAGCGGGTTTTCTGTTCATTTCATCCCACACAGATGACGTTTAGGTACAGAAACCTTTATTAGGGATTTCCTCTTATTTCTCTGGAATGAAGCCTAAAGCAAATTGCTTTATGCCCTTATCAGCTGAGTCTTCATGAAGTTGTGGATGCTGCATCTATTCACGTTTTAGTATGTTTGAACAAATAAATCAAGGCAGTTGTATAAAGAATCCCCAACATTTAAAGCATCTATAAGACTCCAGGGGCGGACGATTGCCTTCCCCTGGGTCAACCTAAATTGGGAAGCCCCACTGTGTGAAATGCCCCTGGGTCACTGCGAACCTCACATTTTCCCTGACTTCCACAGTGAAGTAAACAATTGCAGCCACATCTCAAAGCGGGACGCCCAACAAAGAGGGAGATCACCGGCCCTAGAGTCTTAGTGGTTGCTCCTTTTAAAGGTTAGCCTTGCCGAAAAGGGGGGTACATCATTATATAATAGATACAAAATCCTCTGGTATGACAAAAGTAATCAAATAACTTAAAATAGCAAATATAGCAAAGATTGCATTATTAAAGACAAATAAAACGAAACATTCTCTTTTCAAATAAAACGTTGAATTTGAAAATTACTTTATATGATTAAACTCGTCTCTTCCCAGGGAAGAAACTGGCGATTGTCTGATCATATGGTGTGATCTTAGTTCTGTTTTCTTCTGTTTTCTGATTTATTTTATGCAATTCCTAAATTAGAACATGTGTGAAGAAGTGAGCTTATCCTATGTGGAATATGTGACCTAGGAAACATTTTGTTGAAGTATGAGGTAAATTATTGAGTTAAGGACCCTTAATAATAAATTGAGTATTTAAACATTAGCCTTCCCTGCATGGCAGTTATATAGTCTGTCATCTGACAACATTCACACATGGTGATAAGGAATAATGACAATACTACCCTCTGGCATTTCAGTGATAATAATATCATTTGAAACCTGGAGAAAAGCAGCTGTCTACCTACGTTCTAATGATCCCAAATAGGTTCACTCATTTTATTTTACAAATGTTTTCCAACAGTATTTAGGAATTTAAGAAATATATGTTCCAGACCTTTGCCATTAAGGAACTAGCCAGGTGTAAAGTGATGGATTCCACTTCCACCACAGTGAACAAGAAGCATAGCAAGCCTGGCCAGGTTCGGGGGCCTACTGTACCTTAAAGGTCCTACTTCAGATGGTTAAATATTTGTTCAGTGCTCAGGGCCAGCACATTAGGGGAATATTGGTGTAAAAGGGCCATGGTGAATGTGAGGTAAAATACAGAGTGTAGCTGAGAAGTATTATACTTACCTAGCTCCTGTAGCTCCTGCGCTCCGGTCTAGCTTTGTGTGACTCACGAAAGTGACATAAGCTTTTTTCAGATGTCATATGAAGGAAGCTGACATTGACAATTAAATACAGTACAATACAACGCAATTAACAGAATTACTAATACTTTAGCCATACCTACCAACTCTTCAGGGTGGAAAAGAGGGACATTTGTTAAATGAGGTCACTCCCCCTCATTAAGTAGGTGACATTTTTGTGTGCAGTGAATGGAGAAGGCATGGCCAGGCCGGTGTGACTGATGGTAGAGGGCGTGAGCCAAATAGGGATACCCCCCGTGAATGGAGTTTGTACTGAACATTAAAAAATGAAAAAAGGATACTCACCTTTTGTCCTACGCAGGTGATTAGTCCTAGTCCAGCAATCAACTGATCAGCTGTTCAGGACCAGATACCCTTTTGGTTTGTTTTATTGTGATTGAATCGCCTAAACCTACACAAACTTTGTGTGCAAACAATTAACCTTAAGATTTACCTTCCCCCTTGATGAAGTTGTACCAATAACTGAGGTGCAGTTAGCTTTATTGCATGGAAAGCATTACGTCCATAGGTGTCTAAATCACAAGATCCTAATGGGGTTGATTCAACGTCATTTGTAAAAAGTTCACTTAAGGAGAAAAAAAATAGCAGTGTTCTATTTTCACCTGGTGCTGAATCACCCCTGCAGTGAAATGGAATGACACCTGGTTCTAAATTGAGGGGTGATTCAGCACCAGGTATAAAAGGGGCAATGCTTTTTTGGAGTGAAAGGTGACATTCCCTTTCATTGCCTACCTAGGGGGTGGTGTTTAAGTGAATCAGACCCAATGTCTACTAGATGTGTCTAAGGAAAAACACAATCTGGGGTTTTTACAATTTCAAAGACATCAGGGCCCTCCTGAATTAGGAATAAGGAACGAACATGTCTTCATATGAAACAAACATGTAACATAGCAAACTGAAATTTGAACTTTGGGTGCCAAGGCTTTTTCCTTAGAAACATAGAAAAGGAATTCATTACGAAGGTAAAAAAAACTATTAACCTCACCTGTAAAAGCAACTATAAGACACCTGCTGCAACTCCAGATAACCACTAGATGGAGGCAACAAGCCACAAATAGCAGGCAGTGTGTAACATGTCATTGCAAAGCATAGAAGTCAATCAGTACTGTACAGTAAGGTTGTAAAGAATGTTTGCAGATCTTCATCTTCAAAACGATAAAAGCTTAATTGTGGAATCCAGCCACATTGCAGTGTCCTGTGGTTAGCTGCTTGAATATGACCTGCTGCATGCCGTCACAGTTTTCCCTGTACTATCCCACTCTTACAGGGGGGAACGGGGAGGCTGATTCATCATTAGCGGCAGGTAGCGACAGATGAGCGTCTGTAGCAGGCATTTTCAGAGCGCCCGCTAGTAGTCGCAGTGCTCGGCCGTGAGTCGCTACTTTATAGCGACTCAGTCGCTGTTCAGTAATGTTGAATACATTGTGAGGAGTCGCTATTTGACCAGTACAGCGCTGTACGGGAGCGCATGTTAGCGACTGCTCATAGCGACCGACTCCATATTCAGGAAAAAAACTGCCTCCCAAATCTCTGGCGCTGAAAAATACTTGTTTGTAGCCCAGAGTGCAGGAGGCGGTGTGTTTAAAGTGTGTTTTCAAGCATCTATCAACTAGTAACAACGCGAAAACATGGAATTACATTGTAGCAACGTTGTAACATGAACACTTTAACGCCAGACCTGTAATGTCATTTCTGAGGAAATATATTAAAAATGAAAAAATTATGAAAAACTGCTTTATCAATGCCAGAAGCGGTCACAGAATTATTTGTAATTTTTTTGAAAAAAAAAAAAAATACCCTGTTTAAAGAGAAGAAAAGGTTCATCCATTGAAATGTATGGGAGAGCGTCAGGTAGCGAGAGGTCATACCTGGCGCAGTGCAAGGCTGAACGCCGACGCTGTTCACTGAGGCTGTGAAAATGATGAATCAGATGCTACATGGCGCTATCCCAGTCGCTAAACAGATTCTGCTTGATAAATGTGTAATTGCGTGCCTTGTCCGGCGTTCACCAGTCGCTACCTGTCATTAACCAGCCACTACCTGACGCTATCCCTTCTTAAATAAGGGCCTATGCTAGTTTGTGGGGAGCAGCAACACTGACCACTCCTGCCCAAAGCATTGCGTGATGGGTAAAAGCATCTACATGCATCAGAATAATTGTACTAGCAATAACCTTTTATCCCAGTAGTTAGGCTGTAGGGCAGTTCTCACCTGTAAAAGTAGAATAGTACATGTACAAACCTGTCACCCTAGATTCTTCCTTTTGGAATAATAATAAAACTACACAACCCCTTCATTCATTGCAATGGAGGGGGCATTATCAAAGCAGGGTCATGCTGAGCAGAAGAAATTTGACTATAGCGTTTTTTTTGTCTTGACAATTACTTTAAAGCAGAACAAAACCCTTGCGGCATGGCCCTGAAATCTAAATTTCCCGGGCCAGCTGCTGGCATTTCCCCGGAGGATCCCAAATCAGGATGCCATGCTGAGTGAACCCCCGGATCACTGCAACACTTACCTGCTTCCGGGCATCAATGTAAGCATCCAGCACCCGAATTCCTACATCTTTGGTCTGTGAGCACGCTCCTGCCCCCAGTCATTCACATAGGCCTGGGACAGAAGCATGCGCAATGGTGGGGATGCAGCTGCTAAGTTCCCAATTGCCGAAGCCCAATTTGTGGACAGAGCCAGGTGCTGAGTGCACAGTGTGCACAGTAAAAAGCTCTGATTGGACGAGAGCACATGCATGCACAGTAGGTCCGGGAAGAAGTGAGTTGTTCCGGATGATCTGGGGATTCACACAGCGGGCATCCCACTTTGGGATTAAAGCGCCCCACTAGAGACAGAGTAAATTTTTGGGGGTGTTGTCCCTCTTTAATGTACAGGACACCCAGCCCCCCCCCCCCCCGCCCAAATATTGATGGGCAGGGCACCCAGCTTTCCCCTTGACCAAACACTGATATGCAGGACACCTGGCCACCCCAACCAAACATTGATGTGCAGGACACCTGCCCCCCCAACCAACACTGATGTGCAGGACTCCCAGCTGCCCCATGACCAAACATTAATGGGCAGGGCAGCCAGCTTCCCCCTCCCCCCTCTTTGTCACAGGACCCAGTTATTATTGGCCATGGGGACAGCTGCCCACCCTCTTCTACACCTGAAGACATAAAAGGGCACTGCAAAAACAATCTTAACCTAGGGGTCCCCGAGGAGGAGGAGGGGCTCAGGCGGCAGTTCCTAAGTGTATCTGAGATTCTAAATATTGGATTGTGCAAACCGGCACAAACTGCCTGAATCCCACCCCTACATATACTCACCCCTTTTCCCTGCAGTTCCTTCACAGAGGTGCCCCTTTTTAAAGGAATTGACTACCCAACTAAAAAAACAAAAGGGCATTTACCTTTGTTCCCCACAGCTGATCAGCCCTACTCCAGTAATCAGCAACTCACCCACTCAATCTTTGCCGGCTGTGTCAGGAGTCCACACTCCATGTCAGGATTGCACTTTTCCACCATCAGTAACAGGGGGCATGGACACAAGCTCTCCATTCACTGCAATGGAGTGGGCATGACAGGCCTCTGTATACCCCCTTAAATGCAGTCCCCCGTTACTCATAGCCAAAGGACACAATCCGGACAACAGAAGTGCCAGTGAATAGTGTTCCAACAC
Source organism: Gastrophryne carolinensis (assembly GCA_027917425.1). Lineage (NCBI taxonomy): Eukaryota > Metazoa > Chordata > Amphibia > Anura > Microhylidae > Gastrophryne > Gastrophryne carolinensis. The sequence goes on from CM051238.1 coordinate 253,728,409, forward strand.
GGCCTGAGCGGGATGAGGTCCAGCCCCCTACAGCTGATCAGCCCTACTCTAGTAATCAGTAACTCACCCGCTGGCAATGTTTGCTGGCTGTGTCAAGACACCATTCACCGGCACTTCCATGTCAGGGATTGCACTCTTCTGCCATCAGTAACAGGGGGCATGGACACTGGGAGTGGGTGTGACAGGCCTCTGCATACCCCCTCTATTGCAGTGCCTCATGACTGATGGGCGAAGAACACAATCCGGACAATAGAAGTGACAGCGTATAGAGAGGTCTGACACAGCCCCTGTGGGATGCAGTACAGTTATCAGGGGTGAACTGCTGATCAGTGGAGCAAGACCGATGGAGCTGAGGGGGGGGGGTCAAAGGTTCCGTTGCATTTTTTAGTTGAGTGGTCCATTCCTTTAAAATGATTTTTTTTTTTTAAAGATTTACTTTAAAATGTAAATTGCCACAAATATCTAGTGAAATTTTAGATGTAAATGATGCCTCTAACTATATCTTTTGCTGTCTCGCCACAAATATACCCTATGGTTCATTCTGAAATAAAGCATAGATACAGTCCTGATTTTAGGGTCATAAAGTCATGTTTTCCAAATCCATTTTCAGATGCACTCCAAAGATGGTTTATTAGGGGAAGGGTAGTACGCATTGTCATTCATTAGCCACCAGGGAATGTCCACTGATGCTTGCAAAATGTATTTATTCATTTAATTAAGAGACACACCCATACAAAATAATGGGTGTCAAAACAAATGCACTTTTAGGAGGCGCATGCAGGGTCGTACACAGGTTTTCAGGGCCCCATAGCAAAATTTAATTGTGGGTCCCTCAAAAAAGCAGTTATACTCTATTTGCTCATGCTCCAGACTGCTGGGGGGAGGGTGGTCGCAGTGGGGCCCAGCATGTTTTAATTATTGTCCTGGGTGTGCCATGGTACAGAGGCAGCAGCACTGAGAGCAATAACATTTATGCTGGGGGTTTAAACCCTGCATCACTGCTGTGCTGTGCAGTTACAATATATTATAGCAGATATGAGTCTGCTATTACAATGTTAACAGTTTGCAGCTTTCTGCGATATGTGAGTAATCTCTCCATCACAAGACAGATATGAAGAGATGACTCACACTGCAGAATGCTAATCACTCTGATGAATGTCACATCTGTATGCAGTGCTGGTGTGCTGTCTGTAGGGAGTGCTATTAGTATAGCCAATAGGTTTCACCAGCATACTGTCATGGCACCCCAGACAAAAAACGGACCACACTAGGTGGCCCACAGGTGATGCAAGGTGAGGAAAGGCAGCTTGCACTGGGCCCCCTTCTGCCACAGGCCTGGTAGAAGCTGCCTTCCCTGCCTCTATGATATGTACATCCATGGGAACATGTAATCTTTTCATTTAACCCAGTACTTGCTGACAGAACATAAACACACAAGGGGGGGAGGCAGCTATAACACAAAGCAAGAAGAGTCCTTCAGATACAGGTAGACAACCAAGTCTTCAGCAGAGCAGCTGGTCATTTTGTGCAGCAGAAAAAGAAGCAAGTCCGGTTAGCTGCTTCCAAAAAATATAGCATGTCCTTTATGTATGAAAACCCTACGGCTCGATTCACACAAGCGCACTGCACTTTCATTGTAAGACCAGTGAGATAGCTGTGGAATCGCAAGGAAATAACTGCCCATGTTGTCCTATTGGCCTGTTTTGATATACAATTGTGTTCTGCAGCAATTTAAAATGAAACTAGACTGAGTACCGACAGCCATGTGACCACGCCAGCCAATCAGAGTGCTGGATTTTTCTGGGGGACCAAGTAGAAAGGTACGATTTTTCCTATTCTGTGCCATTAATGCGTAGGGCGCATCCGCAATCTGGAAGCCACCCCGTGCCTGGTAAAACAACCATTTTGTGGAAAAATGGGTGTTATTCTAGTTTAAATTGCCAGCCATGCTTTTGGAGTTGTACTCTATAGGAGGGCAACCGCAAGTGCTTAAAATTGCAGTGAAATTGCGAAAATGCTGTGTAAAACAGGTCTCACAAACATTACTTTATACAGCTTTACACAACTTATTATAAATCCTGATACTAATCCTAATCAAAGGTTGCAGCATACCTGAAAACAAACCAGAAATATATTAGTTAACAGGGCTAGCATTAGGGTTTTGAAAACAGGGTCATTGCCCAGGGCCCCTGAATGTTACTATTGCCCACGGTGTTTGGTGCATTGTAAAAGCTCATTGATGTCATTATAAAAGATGTCAGCCATCTTTTTCATGGGAATCAGTAATCCATCGCATTGTCCCCACAGCCTGTCTCTTCTGCGGCTTCCTTCCTCACACTCTTTTTCCGGTGCACTCCCTTCCTCCTCTCTGAGCAAAGCTGAGTTGCTTGAGGAGGACTTGAGGCCCCATTTTTAGTTTTGCCTAAGGCCACATTTTGTCTAAAACCTGTTAGTATAAGCCAAAACTCATCCAGTTGTATCCAGTCACTGACTATAATTACTAAAAAGGTTCAATCAAAGGTATAAAAGCCATTTTCAGCTGACCTGTGGTGAATGATCAGAGTGCCCCAGTATAGGAAGACATATGAGCAGGAAATGTTCTCATTGTCTACATTCCCACACAAAAGAACAGGGAAAACAGATACACTCAATGCCCCCCTTATGTGATGGCTTACTTTCCAATTTGTATTCTAGTGTCACGATGAAAAGAAGACTCCCAATTAGATATTCTGCTTTGTTTATTTGTAGTACTTGAAATAAACCTGAACAAGACAAGGCGCTACCCCCTACATACTTCTCACACATTTTTTTTCTTTACTGGACGAGCAACAAAGGAAAGCACTTTTCACTCGGGACCAGTGCAAGATATCCTCTAGTTCCAAAAACGTCTTTGGCATTTGATGAATCATTTAACTTCTAGGAGAATAAAAATGATTGAAGAAAAACAAATGGTTACATAGCATGCCTGTATAATTTCTTAAAGTATAACTATTCTTTGAAAAAAACCTATTAATATGTTTTCCTTACTGATCACAAAGATGAGCTTTAAAAAATATCAAGGACATGTAGGGACTAGAGTAGTGTCTTATATTTATATATTATATTAAGATCCCTTATGGGTGACAATGGGGTCGATTCAGAGCCTGGTGAGAATCCTCACTCCTTTTTTAGGAGAGAAAACTGCTATTCACTTTCATTGTCTACCGGGTGTAAACTTTCTCCTGGCTCTGAATCCGCCCCATTGTGTATGTGAAAATCTGCCTATATGAATAAATGAAAATCTGCCTATATACCCTTGAATGAATATACCAAATTATGTAACTTCCTACCTGACCTCAGATTCGCTGGATGTTGTATATTGTCCAATATGACCCTGAGATGAACAGTGTACTAGCAAGATCTGAGAAAAAAGTAATGTATTAAACTAGTTGTAAAGTCTCAAATATACAGTCGGGTAGAATTCCCACTACTATTTCTTTATATAGCACACTTTGGCTACATAATACACTGATCACAACAAAGCCTTACGAATAAGAGTAGATTAAAAATTAATTAAACCCAATAGACTCCCTAACTAAGGACATCCTGTTTCCTCCCACACTGCCGGGTGTAGAACTACTAAGCTGCTGAGTTCCAAGGTAGACATGACACATCTGCCAGTGAAATGACTTTTTGCTGATAGTGAATGTTTTTTGCTTATAGGAGTCTATTTTGTTTTGATAAGTATTGTACCATGTCCTGGGCAATGCTGAGAAGACACTTCCATTCTGCTGATGACTTGCATCACTGACTAGACAAATAAACGTTGGTTCTGAAGCCAGATGAATGTTCTTTGCAAACTCTTCATGTGACAGGTGTGTCTAATATGGCAAAGTAATATATTAATGGTGCAGATATAAATTAGTGACCTGCCAGGGCCCTGATGTATGGCAAGTGCTAGAATAATGTGGAAGGAAATCAAAAGTCTTGAGATAAGAGGTCAAACTGATTATCAGGATAATCCCGTCTTCCACAAGCAGCTGCTTTACCCACTACGCAAAGATAACCTGAAAGCTTTTTATAGCAGTTGCATTGAGATGTGCGATATCTTCTCAAAGAAAACTTTTTGCAAACTGGGTAGTCTTTCCCAACATGGTCTACAATTTCTATGAGTGTTTGTTATAATGGCATGCTAAACAATTAAAAAAACCTTTATTCTACCTGTTTTACCTCTCTTGTCGCAGTGTTACTGCCAGTCTATTCCCTTCACTTCCTGTGATTCCGAAGGATCCCTAGGGGATGTTAGCAGACCTTTTTGCCCCCTGGTTTTAAGCATACACACAACTCCAGCACTAAGTGGTTAATGGCACATATTGTGTTCAATGGGCACGCATGCCTAACAAACCATACTGGCCACTGACAGCCACGTGGGCCTTGGTGTGCTTGGTCTGTGCTCTAATAAGTATTTAGACCAAGCATAGACCCAAAAGAGGCACACCAATATTCCAAATAATTTGGTTATTTATTCCACAGCTACACACAACTCATCACATGATAAAACCTATAAAATACATACAGTTACAAACACACATGGAAGCTCCATATAAAGAGAGGTGTAGGTGGGGGGAGAGAGAAAAAATGTTCCGGTATCAAAAATTCATCCAAAATCAATTACCATGTCATAATTAATTAATAATAATAATGGCCAATCCTATCAATCAAACCCTGCCTGTGATCTGGATCCTTAACATGCAAAAGATTTAAATAAATACACAGATGCTATCAATAAAGTGACCAAAGAAAAACCAATTAATAACAATTAATACTAATCTTAAATACAAAAGTACAAGGGCAAAACTATCCTTATAAGCCAACACATATACAATCAAAAACATATTAAACTTTGAGGTTTGTAAATAAAACAACAATAACTTCCATAAATTGATCCCATCAATACCATCACAAAGAGCCACGCGTTCCTTGGGTCATGGGGCCCACTTCATGAGGTTTCTGCGAATTGGGTGCAGGCTTACCCAACATGGTCTACTATTATTACGAGTGTTAGTTATACCCTTAATCTACCTGTTTTTACCTCTCTTGCATAAGAAGCAGTTTCACTGCCAGGCTATTCCCTTCACTGCCTGTGATTCCAAAGGATCTCTAGGGGGAGCAGATGTCAGCAGATCTATAGTCTTTGGTGCCCCCTGGTTTTAAGCATACACACGACTCTAGCACTAAGTGGTTAACGGCACATTCCAACCTATTGTGTTCAATGGCCACGAGTGGTCTTGGTGTGCTTGGCCTGTGCTCTGTCCATTGTGTTAGGAAATTGTATTAATAAACCCTTACTATTTTGGATTAATTTATCAAATTACTAATTAATAACACTGGGAGCAGTAATACAATGAGAAGTGATTTCTGAGGGTGAGGCTGATGTTCTCAAACCTGTGGATAAACTGACTTTTTAATGTATTGTTAAGCGGACAAGTCAGACCCAGTTCTACATTTGTCCTTCAACTGCTCACTAATGACTGAATAGGAGCACATTCCCACAGCTACTGTATGTTACAAAACTATTGGAAAGCCTTTCTAGAACTATATAGACTGTGTGGCAGCAAAGAAGGGACAAGAATATATTACTATAGCAAACTTACAACAATAACGTGGTCTTTTATTCTTTCAAAGAAGTGCTGCTGCTGTACATTGTGTATTTCCAGATGAGCGTCTGTATAGCGGCGCTTAGAGTGCTCTTAGTAGACGCTGTAAGCGGGTATCGGGCACTGTAACCTAGCGTTGCGGTCTCTTTAGTAACCTGGCCGGCATTGGTGAATATGATGTGTGTTGGGCGCTCTAACAGTATAACACTGCAGCGAGCAAGAGGTCATTGCATCCAGCACTCGGCCCTCCACACCATATTTAACAAAAAACTACAACATATCCACCAGTAACAAAGCGAAAACACATGGAATGACATTGTTTTAACACTCTGACAAGGACACTTTAGTGACAGACCTGTAAATAGAATTCTGCATAAAAAGTAAAAAAAATTATAAAAGTGTTTGTTTGCGGCCTGGAGAGATCACACAATGATTTGAGCAAAAAAAAAAATGAATTGCCCAAAACGCTATTTATACACAAACAAATGAAAGCCCATTGAAATGTATGGGAGAGCGACACTGAGCGAAAGGTAATCCCTGGTGCTCTGGAATCTAGAGCGCCGATGCTATATGCTGAGCCGCCTGTAATAATACACGTGATGCTACATGACGCTGTTAGAGGAGCTCACCAGATTCACTTTCTTAAATGTGGTTTTGCACATTTAACGCTGTGAGGCACTACTTGGTGCTAGCCACTGTGTCCACTGTGTGTAATTCACTTGTGTGTAGTCACTAATATAGTGTTTATTCACTGGTGTATTCATGGTAATGTGTTGTTCATGGTAATGTGCTGTTCACAAGTACATGGATGGGAAAAATGCGGAGAAAGAATTCCATGTGTGCATTAGCACCCAATGACCACGATTTGCACTATTACTATTGATTTACCGTATTTTTTGCCCTATAAGACGCACTTGCCCATAAAACACAACAGGCAGTGTGGCATTCCCCCACCCCATTCCTAATGGGCAGTGTGTCATTCTCCCCTCCCATAGGCAGTGTGGGATGCCCCCATCCCATAGGCAGTGTGGCATACCCCTATCCCATTCCCATAGGCAGTGTGGCATGCCCCTATCCCCTTCCCATAGACAGTCTGGGACGCCTTCATCCCATTCCCATAGGCAGTGTGGTATCCCCCCCTTCCTATTTTCCATATAGGCAGTGTGGCACCCCCCTCCCATTCCCCATATAAGCAGTGTGGCATTCCCCCCCCCATATCATTCCCCATATAGGCAGTGTGGTATTCCCCCCCATACCATTCCCCATATAGGCAGTGTGGTACTCCCCCCTCCAATTCCCATATAGGCAGTGTGGCACCCCCCGCATTCCCATATAGGCAGTGTGGCATCCCACCCTCCCATTCCCACATAGGCAGTGTGGCATTCACCCACCCCATTCACATATGGGCAGTGTGGCATTCACCCCCCCATTCACATATGGGCAGTGTGGCATTCACCCCCCCCCCCATTCACATATGGGCAGTGTGGCAGTCACCCCCCCCCATTCACATATGGGCAGTGTGGCATTCACCCCCTCCCATTCACATATGGGCAGTGTGGCATTCACCACCATTCCTATATAGGCAATGTGGCATTCATCCCCCCTCCCCTATAGGTAGTGTGTGTGGCATTCATCCCCCCTCCCCATCCCATATAGGTAGTGTGGCATTCATCCCCCCCTCCCCATCCCATACAGGTAGTGTGGCATTCATCCCCCCCTCCCCATCCCATATAGGTAGTGTGGCATTCATCCCCCCTCCCCATCCCATATAGGTAGTGTGGCATTCATCCCCCCCTCCCATATAAGCAGTGTGGCATTCATCCCCCTCCCCATCCCATATAGGTAGTGTGGCATTCATCCCCCCTCCCCATCCCATATAGGTAGTGTGGCATTCATCCCCCCTCCCCATCCCATATAGGCAGTGTGGCATTCATCCCCCCTCCCCATCCCATATAGGCAGTGTGGCATTCATCCCCCCTCCCCATCCCATATAGGTAGTGTGGCATTCATCCCCCCCTCCCCATCCCATATAGGTAGTGTGGCATTCATCCCCCCTCCCCATCCCATATAGGCAGTGTGGCATTCATCCCCCCTCCCCATCCCATATAGGTAGTGTGGCATTCATCCCCCCCCCTCCCCATCCCATATAGGTAGTGTGGCATTCATCCCCCCCTCCCCATCCCATATTGGTAGTGTGGCATTCATCCCCCTCTCCCATATAGGCAGTGTGGCATTCATCCCTCCCATCCCATATAGGTAGTGTGGCATTCATCCCCCCTCCCCATCCCATATAGGTAGTGTGGCATTCATCCCCCCCTCCCCATCCCATATAGGTAGTGTGGCATTCATCCCCCCCTCTCCATCCCATATAGGTAGTGTGGCATTCATCCCCCCCTCCCCATCCCATATAGGTAGTGTGGCATTCTCCCATATAGGCAGTGTGGCATTCATCCCTCCCATCCCATATAGGTAGTGTGGCATTCATCCCCCCTCCCCATCCCATATAGGTAGTGTGGCATTCATCCCCCCCTCCCCATCCCATATAGGTAGTGTGGCATTCATCCCCCCCTCCCCATCCCATATAGGTAGTGTGGCATTCATCCCCCCCTCCCCATCCCATATAGGTAGTGTGACATTCATCCCCCCCTCCCCATCCCATATAGGTAGTGTGGCATTCATCCCCCCTCCCCATCCCATATAGGTAGTGTGGCATTCATCCCCCCTCCCATATAGGCAGTGTGGCATTCATCCCCCTCCCCATCCCATATAGGTAGTGTGGCATTCACCCCCCCTCCCCATCCCATATAGGCAGTGTGGCATTCATCCCCCCTCCCCATCCCATATAGGCAGTGTGGCATTCATCCCCCCTCCCCATCCCATATAGGTAGTGTGGCATTCATCCCCCCCTCCCCATCCCATATAGGTAGTGTGGCATTCATCCCCCCCTCCCCATCCCATATTGGTAGTGTGGCATTCATCCCCCATCCCATATAGGTAGTGTGGCATTCATCCCCCCCTCCCCATCCCATATAGGTAGTGTGGCATTCATCCCCCCCTCCCCATCCCATATAGGTAGTGTGGCATTCATCCCCCCCTCCCCATCCCATATAGGTAGTGTGGCATTCATCCCCCCTCCCCATCCCATATAGGTAGTGTGGCATTCATCCCCCCCTCCCCATCCCATATAGGTAGTGTGGCATTCATCCCCCCTCCCCATCCCATATAGGTAGTGTGGCATTCATCCCCCTCTCCCATATAGGCAGTGTGGCATTCATCCCCCCTCCACATCCCATATAGGTAGTGTGGAATTCATCCCCCCTCCCCATCCCATATAGGTAGTGTGGCATTCATCCCCCCCTCCCCATCCCATATAGGTAGTGTGGCATTCATCCCCCCTCCCCATCCCATATAGGTAGTGTGGCATTCATCCCCCTCTCCCATATAGGCAGTGTGGCATTCATCCCATGGTAGTAAAAAATTCACTTTATGAGAAGAAAGTGTCACGCTCTGGTAACTCCATCCCTCTAGGTAAGCCCTCAACCCCCAATCTCCGCAGCCAGCTTCACCTGTAGGAGCCCCCGCTTGCCGGGACGCAGAATACGCCTGCCCGGGAACGGTTGCCCCCAGGACTTCAATGGCTCAAAGGATGAGAGCTTACTGGTTTAGAGGTCTGATGAACCAATGGCTAAGAGCGAGTGTAGCGGAAGTCCAGAGACAGGCCAGAGTTTGACACGGGGAAATCAGAGATCGCAGCGGTACACAGGGAAGAGGCAGCTCGAGGTCAAGGTACAAAGCAGAGGTCGGCAGCGGAGATCAGATCGAGAATAGTCGGTTTAGGCAGGGGTCGGCAACGGAGATCAGATCGAGAATAGTCGGTTCAGGCAGGGGTCAGCAACAGAGATCAATTGAGGTATATCACAAGTCAAAGCAAGGTACAAGGCGCTATCACAGGCACTGAGTGAAAGATGAGGCAAGGCTTTATAGGAACCAACAGGATAGGAGAGAGCGTGATTGGTGCAAACTAAAACCTTCATGAGATTGGGCCAGAACCAAGGGGCGTATATCCCAGAATCTCCCTACCCAGGCTCATTGGCCCAAACCCGGAACTTTAGGGCTCATTGGCCCTTTAAGAACTCCCCTCCGGCGGCCGCGCTGAGAGCAGCGCCGCCGGAGAGAATAAACAGGACGTGCTCGTGCGCGAGCACGTGTACGGCAGCCTGCCCCGCCGACTGGGGACACGCAGAGCACAGGCGTGCCAACCGCCGCAGCCGCCGCGGCTGCCGGGCGGGCGGTTGTGCGGCCGGGACATCGCTGGACCGGGGGTCAGGTGAGCGAATCCTGACATTACCCCCCCCCCCCTTCATGAGGGGCCTCCGGACCCTCACTCGGTCTCCCCGGGTTGTCACGATGGAACTTTTTTACAAGAGCCTTGGCGTGAAGATCTCTTGCTGCCACCCAGCATCTTTCCTCCGGACCGTAGCCAACCCAGTCAACCAAATACTGTAAGGAATTACGAACCCTACGTGAATCTAAGATCTTATTCACTTCATATTCTGGCTCATTATCAATGAGAATCGGCGAAGGACCAGCAAGAGGAGTGTTCTTAGCTGGTTTTAACAACAAAACATGGAAAGAGTTAGGTATTTTCATAGTCGGCGGGAGTTGAACTTTAAAAGACACATTATTCAATTTCCTGGTAATAGGAAAAGGACCAATAAACTTTGGACCTAATTTACTGGAGGGTTGACAGAGCGCAATGTTCTTAGTGGAGACCCACACCAGATCACCAACCCGAAGCACAGGTTCCTGCGACCTACGACGGTCGGCGAATTTCTTATATCTCAACCCAGTAGTTTTTAGAATTTCCAGATGTCCCTCCGTTCCTGAAGCCACTCTTCCAATGCCGGCAAATTGGAAGGTGACCCTGAAAGGGAAGAAGCTCTAGGATTTTTCCCCAAATTACAAAAGAAAGGAGATATCTTAGTGCTCTCACTAGGCGCGTTACTGTAAGTGAACTCAGCAAAATCAATAAATTCCGCCCATTGCTCTTGCGCATCCGCAACATAACATCTTAAGTATTGCTCCAAGGTTTGATTAGTTCTTTCCGTCTGCCCATTAGACTGGGGATGATAAGCAGAGGAAAGAGAGATCTGAATTCCCAACCGTGAACAGAAGTGTTTCCAAAAACGGGAAGTAAATTGGACACCCCCATCGGAGACTATATTAGACGGAATACCATGAATACAAAAAATATGCGAAGTAAATAGCCACGAAAGCTCAGGAGCCGACGGAAGCTTGGCCAACGGAACGAAATGTGCCATTTTACTGAAACGATCCACTACCACCCAAATTACAGTATTTCCAAGTGAGAGAGGCAAATCTACAATAAAATCCATAGAAATATGGGTCCATGGCTCAGCAGGAATTTCAAGAGGAACCAAACCGCCACTAGGAGCCTTGTGAACCCCTTTACTTCGGGCACAAATAGCACAAGCGTCGATAAAGGCAGTAACATCGCGTCTCATGGTTGGCCACCATACATGGCGACGGGCAAGCATAAACGTCTTACGGTTACCCAAATGACCAGCAGTTTTGGCATCGTGAAATTCGCAAATTACATCCGAATGCAGGTGCGGCGGTACAAACTGGCACCCCAAGGGTACATCACTAGGAGATTCATCTTGAAACGGCGCCAAGGTATTGGAGAGATCAGGAAGTAACGCCCCGACCACACAACCCGTGGGTAGAATAGGTTCACCAGTATCACCCCGATCCTTACATTCACCAAACATGCGAGATAGAGGATCAGCTTTAGTATTTCTTACACCCGGCTTGAAAGTAATAATAAAATTAAAGCGCGAGAAGAATAATGCCCAACGTGCCTGACGAGAGTTCAGCCTCTTGGCAGAACCTATGTATTCGAGGTTTTTATGATCGGTATACACGGTTATAGGATGTAATGAACCCTCCAACCAATGTCGCCATTCATCAAATGCCAGTTTAATAGCTAATAGTTCCCTATTGCCAACATCATAATTTTGTTCCGCGGTACTGAATTTACGTGAAAAATAAGCGCATGGATGGAGACACTCAGGGTTACCAAAATACTGTGACAAAACTGCACCCACTCCCAGCTCCGAAGCATCTACTTCAATTACGAAGGCCTTACGAATATCTGGATGAATTAACACAGGTGCCGAAGTAAAGGCCCGTTTCAAAGTTAGAAAGGCCTCACAGGCAGAGGGAGACCAGTTAGCAGTAAAAGCCCCCTTGCGGGTAAGATTGGTAAGGGGTGCTACAATATGAGAAAACCCTTTTATGAAACGCCGATAAAAATTTGCAAAACCTAGAAAACGTTGCAATTCCTTTAACGTTTTGGGTTGGACCCAATCCTGAACTGCTGAAACCTTCCCCGCGTCCATCTCCAAACCCTGGTTGGTAATAACATACCCTAGGAAGGGAACTGTAGTGACTTCAAACACACACTTAGAAAGTTTAGCAAATAATTTATTCTCTCTTAATTTTTGTAGCACCAACTTAACATGGTGTCTGTGCTCCAGTAAAGAATTAGAAAAAATGAGAATATCATCCAAGTAAATGACTACAAATCTACCGAGATATTCCCTGAATATATCATTAACAAAATCTTAGAAAACGGCTGGTGCATTACAAAGACCGAAGGGCATGACCAGGTACTCGTAGTGCTCATTCACATTAAATGCAGTTTTCCACTCGTCCCCCTGTCGGATGCGAATCAGATTGTAAGCCCCTCTCAAATCCATTTTAGAGAAAATTCGAGCTCCTGTGACTTGATTGAACAGATCCCCAATCAAGGGTAAGGGGTATCGTTTTTTTACGGTGATCTTATTCAAGGCTCGATAATCTATGCACGGTCTCAAGCCACCATCTTTTTTCTCTACAAAAAAGAACCCGGCCCCAGCAGGCGAGGTAGAGGGACGGATAAATCCTTTCCTAAGATTTTCGGTAATATACTCCCTCATTGCTTGCTCCTCGGGCAGGGTAAGGTTATAGATCTTTCCCCTCGGGGGAATAGTGCCAGGCAGCAAGTCAATGGGGCAGTCATAGGACCGATGTGGAGGAAGAGTATCAGCAGAGCGTTCAGAGAATACATCGATCCAATCAGCATATGGCTGAGGTAATTCCTGTGGTACGACTTGAACGCTTCTGAGGCCTGTATTAAAACAGTGACTTTTACAATAGTCACTCCACTTGACTAACTCCCCAGCCCGCCAATCTAACACCGGGTTATGGAGTTGTAACCAGGGGTATCCCAAAACCACCGGAGTTTCCGGACAATCAAAGATAAAGAATTCTAAGAATTCAGAGTGGGAAGAGCCGACAATAAGTCTGAGAGGTGGGGTCTTGGTATTTATAGGACCTCCCTGGATAGCCTTCCCATTGATAGCTAAAACTTGTAGGGATCTTTCAAGAGGAACTACAGGGATCCCTAAGGTGAAGATCATGCTCCTGTCCAAAAAGTTTCCAGCCGCACCACTGTCTATAAAGGCGGAAACTGCCTGCTTAGAGGACCCCCAAGACAAATCAATAGGTACAAGCATCTTATTCTGGCGAGAGTAACAAACTGACTCACCCAGATCAGTACTCTCTACCTAGTCTGGGTGCGGAAGTTTTCCGCCGGTCTCCCCTTGTTGGGACAGGACCCTGCAAAATGACCAGAATTCCCGCAATACAGGCATAACCCCTCGGATCACCGACGCTGTTTCTCTTCTTGGGATAAGCGGGTTCTCCCTAATTGCATAGGTTCTTCCTGGGAAGAGAATGAGGTATTTTCCCCACGGGGAACCGGAGACCTATGACCTTGGACTGGCCTGAAGGACGTGGGAGCCCTGACTCTCTCCCTGGCCCTTTCTCTAAGACGTCGGTCTATTTTAATGGAGATCAAGGTCCGCTGGCGGAGGAAAATTGACTAAGGCATCCTTGATGCTTTCCGACAGCCCCACCCTGAACTGACTACACAGAGCGGGATCGTTCCACCTAGCTTCGATAGCCCAGCGGCGGAATTCAGCACTGTAATTCCGCCCTGTAATTCCGCCCTTGTTTTAAGGCCCGAAGCCTATTCTCTGCTGTAGACTGTAAATCAGGGTCAGCGTATAGAACGCTCATAGCGTTGAAGAATGCAGTTACTGATTGTAAGGCAATATCATGACTCGGTAAACTAAAGGCCCAGGACTGCAGGTCTCCTTGAAGCAGAGAAATGACTAGGCCTACTCATTGGGTCTTAGTGCCAGAGGAGATAGGCCTCAGCTTGAAATATAGTTCACAGGAATTCTTGAAGTTGGAAAATTTTGCTCGCTCTCCAAAAAATTTTTCAGGCAGTGGAATCTTCGGTTCGGAGAAATGGGGTGGTACAGAGGAAGTCGGCACTTGACGAGACTCCTGAGTGGCCACTCTTTGAGCGAGTTGGTTGATCGCTGTGGCCATAGCTTGCACCTGCTGTACCAGGTCATCCATGTTTTGGCCTGTGATAATGTCACGCTCTGGTAACTCCAGCCCTCTAGGTAAGCCCTCAACCCCCAATCTCCGCAGCCAGCTTCACCTGTAGGAGCCCCCGCTTGCCGGGACGCAGAATACGCCTGCCCGGGATCGGTTGCCCCCAGGACTTCAATGGCTCAAAGGATGAGAGCTTACTGGTTTAGAGGTCTGAAGAACCAATGGCTAAGAGCAAGTGTAGCGGAAGTCCAGAGACAGGCCAGAGGTTGACATGGGGAAATCAGAGATCGCAGCGGTACAGAGGGAAGAGGCAGCTCGAGGTCAAGGTACAAAGCAGAGGTCGGCAGCGGAGATCAGATCGAGAATGGTCGGTTCAGGCAGGGGTCGGCAACGGAGATCAGATCGAGAATAGTCGGTTCAGGTAGGGGTCGGCAACGGAGATCAGATCGAGAATAGTCGGTTCAGGCAGGGGTCGGCTACGGAGATCAATCGAGGTATATCACAAGTCAAAGCAAGGTACAAGGCGCTATCACAGGCACTGAGTGAAAGATGAGGCAAGGCTTTATAGGAACCAACAGGATAGGAGAGAGCGTGATTGGTGCAAACTAAAACCTTCATGAGACTGGGCCAGAACCAAGGGGCGTATATCCCAGAATCTCCCTACCCAGGCTCATTGGCCCAAACCCGGAACTTTAGGGCTCATTGGCCCTTTAAGAACTCCCCTCCGGCGGCTGCGCTGAGAACAGCGCCGCCGGAGAGAATAAACAGGACGTGCTCGCGCGCGCGCGAGCACGTGTACGGCAGCCGGCCCCGCCGGCTGGGGACACGCAGAGCGCGGGCCCGCCGGCCGAGACTGGAGCCGCCAGCCGCCGCGGCTGCCGGGCGGGCGGTTGTGCGGCCGGGACATCGCTGGACCGGGGGTCAGGTGAGCGAATGCTGACAGAAAGCATGAGAATGTCGCTGTAAATGAATCACCAGCTTGGAAGACAATAAAAGTCAATGACACAATGGAGTAATAAGTTATCTACTTTTCTTAGTGCCATTGACTTTCATTGTTTCCCTAGCTGTTGATTCAGTAACTGTGAGTCTACCAAATTTACAGTGTAAAAAGGAGTAAAAAGTTCTCTATTTTTCTTAGGAGTAAAAAAGTTCTATTGCCTTTCATTTTTCTAGCTGGTGATTCAGTAACAGTGACATGCTCATGCTTTCTTCTCATAAAATGAATTTTGCCACCCTCTAAGTTGATAGAATAGTTCTTTTTCCACCAGGTTGGTAATATTTTAAGCAAGTCTGGCAAAGAGAGCAATAATCCTAACACTTCTTATCAAGTGCAAAGGAATACCACGCATAGCGTCATTCCAATACAAACTGTAGCTGGTACCAGGAACCAGGCTGAAATGTTACATTCCTCTCATATGTGGAATACTCTTCTTGCAGGCGTTCTTCCCACACCTAGCTATATTGCTCTTAAGCTGAAAAGCCTTTAAGACGCACAGATATATAGTGTTGATCACTGTGCGTTTTAGAGATGAAATACAATATCAAAGCTAGTAAAAGGCTTTTACATTAAAATGCTCAGACTTCAGTTGATAAAGGCTACCCCATGTATATTTTACTTATCTGTGTTAAGTATTTTTAGGCCAAAATAACAAAAAATAAGTAAGGTTCTAATAAAAATCTTTGGCTGAATAGGTAAGGATCAGGTCAGGTCAGGACATGGTCAATTCTCGCTCTTTTTGATCCTAATAACAATGGTAGGGGATTATGCTAATTAGAGTGCTGAACATCAGCCATCAGTAACCAGTCAGAAATCATCTTTCCCTACTACAGTGAAATTGATTGCTTTTTACATATTGAATATTTGCTGGGACATTGTAGGTCTTATATAATGAATTATCAATATTGCATGGTTCTTTATACCACCTCACCCTGGACAAATGCATTGGTGCATGTTGTGGGCTGCAGGGCTGCCTTCTACTATTATTACAGGCATGTATCTGTTTCCATATTAAACGTTAATTATTATTATTCCTCTGTGTCTTTTAGCTGTGTGCCCTGCAGAGCTTAGGGACTCAATTGCTGTGTTTCATTATGTCTGACCCTACATGTTTCCATCTATATATATATATATATATATATATATATATATATATATATATGAACTGTAGGATCTTTCTCCACAGCTATTGTTTTTAACTGCTTGTTGGAGAGTTTGTTTTGTAGATACACAATACACATTATATATTTTTGTACATGTTTGGTGGTGCTTTCCTCCTTTACTGGGTGATGTGTGGTATGTGGCAGCACCCTGGACAGGATTCCTCAAGAGATATAAAAGTATAATGTAGACCAGATTATAGGCTTGTCTAGCATGCATTGAAAAGTGTGGAGGGTTCGAGACTGCTGACTGGCCTTTGAAAAGCTGATATAGGGAGGATCATGCTAATTATTTGATGAAGCCAGTGTAACTTGCATTGTGCATCGTGGTATGGATTTCAACCTGCATCTTGGTGAGCTTTTTAGCATTAACACACTAAAAAGTGCAATAAATAACATTTTTGTTCTAATTTTTCCCTTTCCTAAAAACATCACCTGCACATGGGGCATTTTACAGGTGAGGTGCATTGTCAAGAATATTTTATGACTGTTTGAAAATAACAGCACCCTATGGGCTATAATAAAGAATTTGCCAAAGTGTTCTGCATAGCACATAGGGTGTTGTAGTTTCCAAACTTAAAAAAACACTCTTACTTCATAGGAAAAATGTCCCATCACAGGTAAAGGCCATTTTGGGGAAACATTTTATTTGTACTTTTTGTGCCTAAACATTAAGAAGCAGGTTGCAATCCACACTGCAATGCACAATGCAAGTCACACTGGCTTCACCAAATACTAAGCATGAACTCCAATGCTATTTCTTGTAAGACACCTGGGGCCATGCTGAACATTTGGTGAAGCCAGTATGGATTGCAACCTGCATCCCAGTGAGATTTTTAGCGATAATATACAAAAAAGTACAAAAAAGGTCTTTGTCCTACATTTTCCCCCAGAAACTTACCAGTACATGCAATAGCACATTTTTATAGTTTAGGTGCATTATTTTTCCAGTGATGTAAGGATATATGTTTAAAGTTTGAAAATAAAAGCACCCTATGGGCTACACTGAAGATTTTCTGCATAGCCCATTGGGTTCTGTTCCCAAACTTAAAATCACATATCTTGACCTCACTGGAAAAATTATGTGTAAAAATGTCCCATCACAGGTACTGGTAATTGCTGGAGGAAGATGAAGTATAAGGCCATCGCCTAATATGAGGGGGCAAAACCTGAAGCTAGTCGATAATGTTAGAAAATATTATTTTACAAAAAGAGTAGTAGATGGTAGTTGAAAAAATCGTCAGTCAGTGAATTTAAACATGCCTGGGATAAGCATACATCTATTCTAAGATAAAGAGTACATACAGTATACACAAAAGGGCAGACTAGATGGACCGTATGCTCTCCTTCTGCTGTCAACCTTCTATGTTTCTATGTTACTAATATCAGAAAGATCATCTTGAAGCACAATAATCGATCAATAGATCAGCTCCCACTAAAGATTTTCTCCTATGGGTTAACCAGCACCATGCATAATATTACATTCTTGCCCATTATAGTTCTCAGACTAAAAAGTAAACTCAAAGAAAGACACTTATCTCATGGAAATAGGACTGTTTTGTGTGTTAAGCATAAACATGCAGTCCAGAGCTTTTTGGTCTCTGTAAAGAGGCCCTTTTTCTGGCATGCAGATGATCTATAGGCTCTTTGAGCTTTGCAAGTGTGAAGAAATGTAAAGTTATCCGTCAAGATTTACAACAGTTGGCAAAACTAAAATTAATTCAGAGTAATGAGAGCAATATAAAATCTATCAATTTGTAAACACTTTTGCACTATTTATGGCCATATGTTGGATGTAAAGCAAGAGCATTTCGCATTAAACCCAGTTCCATCATGTACCAGTTTGCTGATAAGACTTCATTAGCATCTGCTTCATCTCACTGGTATGCAGGTAACACTACTACTCCCTCAATCCACATTCCAAGACCTAGCCTGATCTCATAAATCCTCACTCAATATAACAATTACAGCTGAACCACACATGCGATGGATGGTCAGAGGAAAGCCAGACCTGCTGCTTTGAGTGCTGTTGAGTATAATTAGCTTCTTGTTAAATCAGTTTCCTATTTTACAAATTGCACTTTGGGCAACTCTAGCTTTAGGGATGCACAAATGCAAAATGCATGACCACATTTTTGTACTAATCCTACCCAGTATGAATTCTGACATTACTTGAAAGCATTCAAAGCAACAGAAGAATAAAACATTGGAGTATAGATTCTATTTGCTATCTTTATATTGCTTTATCTTTTATATTGTAATTAAAGGAGCTGTATCAAAAAATCTGTATCAGAATGAACTGTTGAAAACGGTTACCCCTGATTCTTCTTCATTCCATTAAAGCAAAGAAATAGGCTTGGATGGAATTTTTTCGACACGGGGTGTATAAATGACCCTTCCTTTGACTCTCTCTTCCTTTGCCCCTGTCACTAACCCACTCCTATACCATAAATGTTCAGAAGGTCACTCCCCAGTAGGCTTTTGCATTGAAGAGTGAACATGGTAGTTGTATAGAGACATGGGTAATCCTCAGACTCAGGGTCCCCTAACATGTGGTGATGTAGGATGTTGTAACATTCACCAGTTCACAGTACAGTACTCACAGTACAGCTGTACAAATTCAAAGGCAGGACTATGTCTTAAAAAACAACTGCAGTTCTCTGTTTCTCCTGTGGATAATAATACCCCTGATAGCACGCAAAAGGCTTCTTATTCCTATACAGATTCACAATCACAGATGGTACATACTCTTCTCTTTGGCTGATGTTGGCCATACCAGGACCTAATACTTCATGTATGTTCTCCGGAATTAGTTTAGTCCGAAGCCCACTAGGCTGCCACTAGTCTTGCATTTACCTAATTACTAGCTCACATTTGCTGGCTCAGACTCGCTTCCCCTGATCCTCAACTTCATTGACTTTCTATAGGGGTTCTGCCTTGAATGCCCTCTGATCTCGTCCCAGCTAAACCCCTGTCCCCATCGCACATGGCTCACCTGTTGGTCCGCACTTGACATATGCAAGAGCTGCCTTCCTAGCCCTGCTCAGACCAGTTTTATCTAGTTCTTGTTTCCCTAGCTTTCCCCTTCATTTCCTAGTGAATCATCCCCCTACCATATTCTAGCTATGGCTATCCTACTGCCATCTTGTGTATTGCTGCTAACTGCATTTACTAACTTAATCTTATTAAGCATCTAGCACACTCAGTCTAATTAATGCTGACTAAAGGAGTATTCCAACCTGTTCTAATACCATCCAAACAGTTGCAAACTGTCACACTATACAAGCCCCACAGAGGTAAGAGTGACATAAGTGAACTCAGTGAATTCAGTAAAAACTTTGAAAGTTGCTGGCAACACTACATCATTAATCTCAGCAACAGGGATTCATCATACAGGGAAGTGATAAGAAAGCTGGACATTTGATGCACCACAAATCACCTGGTAATTAAAGGAGCACTATCGCGAAATTGTGTAATATTAAAAATGCATACAAACACGTTGGCTAATGACAGGATGTGTCCCTTTTACACCTGAACTGAAAAATCTCTTGCCAAGCTTGTGGTTTATTCTTTAATGGTAGGAATAAAATCCAGGGGTGAGTTATAGACTAACTAGGTTTAGTCTATATGGGGTGACAGAGCCTGACGTTCTTTTCCTAATATTAAAAAAAGAAAAACAATCCTGGCTGGATAATTCTTGATGCCGGATGTATAAGTGACCCATCCTCCCGCCATCTAGCATATTTATATGGATTTTTAGCATTGGCCCATTTTTTTGCGCTAGTGCTTCTTTAATTAACCAAAGACAATGGAGTTAGTAGTGGCCTTCAGAAAGTTCCCAAAACCCGCTCCCCCAATACACCTTGGAGGAGCAGATATCAAGTGAAGGAAAGGAAAGTTCCTTGGAGTCATCACTGACAACCTGCTTTAGGATAAGAACATCAAGGTTGTCCTAAAGAAAACCCCTCACAGACTCTACCTTTTTAGGCAACTCAGGAAATCTAGTCTAACCAAGAAGCTATTGGTAGCATTCTACAATAAAACTATAGACTTTCTGCTATGTTTCTCCTCTACTGCCTGGTACAGTAAAGCCAGCAAAAGCAACCAAATTTGGCTGCGACACACAGGCAAAAGATTACAAGTGCATCCCAATCATCACTTCATTCCTTGTTCAAGGAGAGAGTAGACACCTGGGTGAACAAAATGTGAACCCGCTTGGACACCTATTTTTCCTACCATTAAAATCTGGAAGTTGATTTTGGATTCCATCCTGCAAAACCAGTTGTTCCAACAACAGTTTCTACCCTATTGCCATTAAACTTTTGAACAAGAGGAAAACCCCACATCCTGAACAACCATGAAGGATAGCTTCATAGCAACTACCCTCAAACTGTAAGATGCAAATCTTTACATAGAAAGTTTGGTAGCAAGAGTATGCGTAACACGTTAGCTGTCCTGAATATATCACCCCCTTAATTACCTTGGTCATAGCTCCACCACATCATACCTACCTCCTTCCCATCATTATCAGCCGCAGCTACTTCCTTGTGCAAGCTCTGCATCTGTACATAGCAAAATAAAGTGAATTTGATTTGTTAACTCTACTGTATTTCTTTTACAGCAAGGGTGAATAGAAACCTTTGTCGTGGCTAAATCTGTGGCACCTTTGCATTTCTGTAAAATTACAAAATTGTAATTACTAACAGGACCAATATGGTAACTTGTATGCAGGAACAGTCAGGCAGACCTTCCTTCCTTTTCCATAGACTTGCAAGGTTTAAGCAGGCCATAATATTCAAGCACAGCAATTAAGAGTATCACAACTGGGTGCTAAGGGGCGGCTTTATCTGCACACTGAGGAAACACATTGAACTGAGCTCACGTAACTTGGCAGAGACCCACAGTCTTAGAGCTTTGTGTTTTTGCCTTTAACTTGCTCTGTGTTTAACTAGGGAATAACAACAACACACATGATGGGAAACTCATTTGTAAAAGTGGACACATTACGTCTATTAGCAGTCTACTCTCCTCTACTTTAAAACACCAGTCATTTAGCTAGGATATGCCAAGGTTTCATTGAAGATTAACATTTATTACTAGCATAAGAAAGGTCAGATTTGTTCTTCTAAAGCCTGTGCCTTGTGATTTAGGCATATTATAGATGGATAAAGCATTATAGGGACAATAAGTGAAGACAGTCCGACTTGCACTGCTTTCAAATACACCAGAAGCATGACTCCATATCACTTGATATGTACCACAATATATGAATTGCCTTAATACAGAGATAAATAGTAGAAAGATGGATCAGACTTCAGTCTCACTCCTCTCAACAGCGGGACCACGTGCAGGAGGAGACCCAAGGTAAATACCTCACCCTGAACCCCTCACAGGGATTCGTGTGTCCTGGAGGATGCAGCTGAGGCAGTTCCTTGGGCAATGTTGGCACTAAGTTTGGGTTGCTCCATACAAGACAGCACCAGTTAATGCAGGACATTGCAATATCCAAACATTGTGGGCATGGAGAAAGCTGGGGATACCAGCAAAACATGTCTGGCCCTGCAAAAGGTATATGAGGTGCTCAAGCTGGAAAAATGATCTGTTTACAAGAAATTATTTAAAGAGCAACTACAACCATCTCAATGTTTTAAAGCACATGTCACTTGAAGCACTTGTCACTATGTATATGATGAAGAAGGATATAATAAAAATGTATCTAGTTTATTAACACAGCTATGTGATAAGTGAGGCAAGGATTGATGACCTGAAGGGTGGTAGGGAGTGACTGGAAGCTCCCAAATATCACATTGTTCATACATAGATACCAAAACACAAGAGGGGCAGTGGATAGTATATTCACCACCACCCTAACAAAAGGAGCACCAATAATTATATACAAATAGGTAATCTATACAAATGATTTTATTATACACAGAATGGATCACATAAAAAGACAATCACACTACACATAATTAAAAAGACTGCAAAAAATCCTCAAGTACATCCAGTGCTGCCGAGGAGCAGGCAGACAATAATATCTGGGACTAACAATTGATATGTGGGAACGGAATCTCCAATACATATCAAATAGATATAATATTTGTGCCGGCACAAAATTTCCCAATTTTTACTACACACCAAAAGGGAACAGCAGTCAATCCCAATTTGTCAACTAAAGTGACAAGTGCTATAATGCTGCTAACTATAGCTCAAAGTACAGAGCAACCCAGAAAACAATATAATATTAGAAAGATAGTTAAGTGCATATATACAGAAACATTTGATTATACATGTGCTAAAAGTCATGGACTCAAAGAAAGTGCAAAGTGCATAAACATGAAACAAATCAGAAAGTGCAAGCAAATACTGAACCGTAAATCACACAGCCGTTCCACATAAAATGAGAGGGGGGGGGGTTGCAGGGGGACTCCTGCGCACGCAGCCGCCCGTGCTGCTTCAGCTCATACATAGATAGATAAAGAGCAGATAAAAAGTAGAGAGAAGAGAGAATGTGGGATTAAGCATGCATTACAGTACAATAATGCATTTATACTACATAAGGAGTTTATATAAATTATGCCCTTTTAGTGTTATTGTTTCACCAGGTCTTAGGGTTAATGGGAGTTAATGCGTGAATCAGGTGTTAGCCTGGAAATGTTCATTTTTAGATACTCATATTGCAAGTAGATCTTAGGATTTGCAGTTTAAGAGTAACTTCGGAGGCCTGGAGTCTAAAAGACTCCTGGGCTGTCTGAGTTCCTGTCCTTGGGGCTTTCCAAATTGCGATGCCCACAGTGGGAAACCCCCCCAGATGACCAGATCCACTCACCTTCTGAGCCCTTGTCGGCTCTTGACGCATCCCCGCACACCTCTAGCCGTGCGCACGCCTGCGTCTGGCCTTTTATGAATGAGTGGCACGGGTACGTCTTGGCTGCAAAATGAGTGGGGGATGTGGCTGTCGGTGCACTCACCTTCGGCTCCACTCAGGTGCTTAGCCGTCCAAATGTCTTAACCACCAGCAGCACCGAAGGGAGTCAAGTGACAGCCAGCGCACTGATTGGCTGAGCAGGATACTCAGCCAATCAGCGCGCTTGTTTTCACCTCAAGCTTGCGCCATGGGAACGACTGGAAGGGGAGTTGATCAGGCAACCTGGGGGAATACACACATCAGGGCTTCCCAATTTGGGATGCTGCCACATGGAGGAACAACACACGGGAAAGTGAAATTCCTGTGTGTTTTTCCTCTCTAAACATCCCTCCCCTCCCTCACTGCCTTTTGTATGTCTGCGTTATCTAAAGCCTTTCTGACCCCTCTGCACCCCCCCCTTAGCCATCCCAAAGCTGCAAGCTTTAGCCATACCCTTCATCTACCCTCTTCAAATGTCCCGTGCCACTCTTCAAATCTTGCAGGACTTGCGCTGAGTGTAATTGCAGCCTATGCATTGACACTGTGCATGCGCAAAGTCTGGGGGGCACTGCAGAGCATGACGGGATGGCAAGATGGCGCTGGCGGACGGAGACGGCGTGGGACAGAGGGATGCCGGAGCATGATGTGACCAGACAGGTAAGAATATATTTGTAAATTGGTAAATCGGAGGGGCAGGGGGACCAGGCAAGCCAGGTTTGGGGAGTTTTTTACTATCTCCCCAATACCTGCAATGTTCCTCTTTAATTGTGCCCCAAATGTACATTTACTATCTTAATATTCAGATCATAGGTGCACATATTACATGGGGCCCCACCATGGCTCATACAGTAACCTGTTTCCTACAATTTATGAATAAAAAACTTTTTAGACACTCACCATTGATGAGATCTGCACCCCACAGTCTAGTAGTCAGTAGTCAGGCCTCCCATGGAGTGCATCTGCCGCCACCATAGGATCCTCGACTCTTTTGGGACGAAATCTAGCTTCTCCCAAGAATTTGTCCCAAACTCGAAGGGGGTACGAGAGCTAGCAGGGGACATACATGCTCTGGGCTTGTGTGACTTATGGGATAAAAGCCCACCCCCACTGACTGGAATTCTGCTTTAAGAAGGGACGTGTGGGAGGTTTCCACAAAAAAAATCGTTACATAGAGGTGGCAAGTGCTACATCGTATTGCCTTATGTGGCAAGTTACACATTTCAGTTACTGAATACCCCACAGGGGTAAATTTTTTTCTTAATCGCTTTGATTGGACAAGGGTCTGGGCATACGCCATGGGATCAGGCAGAGGTAAGTTGTACTGGGAGATATGGGGGATTTCACACACCATGGCAATGCATTTCTAGGTGTCTGGGATTTGTTCCACTTTAAATTCATCAGAAGTAGGTATATATGTGTACCAAGTCTCTTTCTTTTTGCTCAGCTGATTATCTTATACACAGATCAATGTTTTATACCAATCTCAGTCTCCCCAATCACTGCCATAATCCAAACTGATATGAAACATATCGACCAGCGAAATTTAAACTTAACCTTTAATAAGTCTGCATTAAAAATAGCATTCCATGAATTAGGGTGTCCCAAACCATGGTAATGGCTCAGCAGCCGAGCAGCTGAGCTCATATAGCTTTTTTTTTCCTTATGTTGGCAAATGTGTGTTTTACTACCTGAAATATGTTGTGGCAGGCAACTGTACAACAAGTCTGTACACCAAGAAGAGAAAAGTGAGCCCTGTACACACATAACACTGCTGCTGGGCATATGTTAGGTGTGACTGAGCTCCCTCACCTCAGCAGCAGCCATAACAAGCATTCTGTGTGTAAAGTGTTAACTTCTCTCCTGTGGATCTTGGTGTACAGACTTGGTGTACAGTTGCTAATAAAAACAGATTGCAGGTGAAAACTACTTCCATAAAACAACATTTTAAAAACATGCTAGATTAGCTCAGTACCTTGAGGGTACACTCAAATATGTCATAGAAAGTGGATTTACCATTGAAAGGGACTGGCCAGGGAACTGGAAAGCCCAGTGAATAGAGGATCTGCACAATGTGGGACCCAGCAAGTTTTACACTAAGCCTTATTAAAGAAGTGTTAGCACCACACAGCGACACTTTTTTTGCCTCGGTGGCACTTAGCCTGTGCTTTAAGAAAGAACAAAATGGCACAGCCAATGCGGCTGTCGGCTGGGGTCTTATTTAATACTAGCATCGAAAATGATGCAACACCGGGCGCTGTAAATGAAGCAGCACTAGATGAAACCTGCTGTTGTTGCTCAAGATCCCATAGAGCACAATGAGCAGAACTGTAGTGTTTAATGCTTAGAATTAATATTACACACATTTTTTTTACAGATTTAACAATTTGTGACTTGTCAGTATTTGAAACGCAGAGCCTATACAGGCCAAAATGTTATTTATTTTTTTGGTGTTCTTAAAATTGCTATTTTAATTGCTTCTTTTGCTTAACAATGTGTAATTAGGACACCAACAACTAAACCTCAGCCTAAACACACTGTAAAGTTTGTCCCCTTTGTCCCCAGCAGTGATTTTTTGTAACTGAAAAATTTCATGAAAACACGCTGGCCAGCACCAGAAAAAAAAACGCCAAATATTTCAAGGAGAAAAAAAATCATACATTTGCTGGGGAACACTGGAATAATGGCAGTACAAAGTGGCACTCACTGGTGCTGGGATAAATGGCCAGCGGGTCCAACAGGCGCTGAAATAGGCCGGACAATAACAACAATCAAAGTAAATTAGTAGCGCTCCGTGCAGCGACTGCTAGCGCCAATGTACTACACAGGGCCAGATAAGACTGGAATGCTGGCACTCCGAAGCTGGCAATATAGTAACAAAAATGATGCTGAAAGGCATACATCATAAATAAGCCCCTAAGTATCAGTATTAGGACTGATCAGCTGTGGGGGTAAAAAGGTAAGTATGTTTTCCTTTGCCTTTGCCAGTTGCCTGGACAGACCCAATTAAAACACTCCCTGCCAAGAAAAATCCCACCTTCCCCTTCCAGCCAACTCCAATAAGCATAATAATATAAAAATATAGTCACCTGTGTTCTAGACCCCAGGGAAACCTGACCTACCACTCAGCGCACTCCATATCTATGTGCACTGAAAATCAGACATATTAACAAGCTGTGAAAAACAGAATTTACAAGGCAAGTAAACATGCTCTGTATATTGAGTTTGCTGTTCTTAAAATCAGTAGTGGATCAAGTTGAGTCAGTGACACCCTGTGCCTTGCTCACAGGAATTCAGTTGACTCCCACCATCCTTGCAGATGTAGGGAGTAACAAGACAACTTATAAAGCAGGCATCAACTGATTATCTTCTGAAAGGAATAAAAATATGTATCCTCGACCTCTCTCATAAAAGTAAATCTACTTAACTAACTAAATGGCCAGAACTTGACGCACTGTAACTTGTATGTATACTACCCCAAGAAATTAATCAATTTGCAGAATATTCTAATAGGAGAAATATAGTCCTGCCCTCTTTAAAACCCCAGTCCAAGCATAATAAAAAAATAATATTATTATTGTTTATTTATAAAGCGCCATCATGTGCCATGGCGCTGCACAAAGGATAAAAATGACAGGGGGGAAAGACAAGTAATAGACCTATAAAACCCATAGAATTATGGGTTAAAAGTAACATACCGTAAATACAACAAAAGCACTAAGAAAGAGGGCCCTGTCCTTGCAAGCCTGCAATCAGGCAACAAATACAATTGTTACCTTACCACCTGAATTGTCATGTAGCTATATATTCTCAAATGCATTGTATTCACAGTACACAGGGGCTTAACTATCATTGTTGCCCCTTCCCCTTATTTATCATATTTGTTCTCACCTGGCAACATTTAAAGAAAGGAAGCACAATTCCCCTCTGTTGTTTCACACTTTAGTTGCATCTAATTGAGTTCAAAGTTCAGAAAAAAGTTTACAGCATGAGCCTTGAAAGGGCCCTATTTAATGTTTGTACCTGAGCTCACCACATTTAGTTACTCCACTAACAGTACAGCACATTCATCTCATGTTTTGTCCAGGGGACATGTAGCTAGATCTTTTTATATGTAGCCCTAAGCACACCTGACAGTAAAATGCAGTGGGGAGGAGACATTTATTTACTGGATTTCTGAACCTGTTAGGGTTGCCACCGGGCTGGTGTTTGTTTTTTTTTACTGGTAATTGTAATTGTGGGTATACTTTTCACATCCCAGTGGCCTGTAAAGTAAAGAAAATACCATCCAGGTGGCAACCCTAATAGTGGTGTCCTAAGATATCTCTTCAGGCATTTCTAGGCTATCCACCTAGACATATCTATATAGATCAACAACTTCCTCATAGGTTTTGATTTAAGTAGCCCCCGAAAGTACTCATATACTATAGAGTACATTTTTCGGTGGACAAGGGATAAAATAAATCACTATTGCACAGCGATGTAGACATTGATAAATGTATTTTTACTAGCAATTCATGTCCATTGAGCAATGCCAGCAGATAAGGTTGCCACCTGGCCAATATTTCTTTTTCTTTACTGACCACCAAAGTTTTTACTTTACTGGCCTGGAGGTGCTGTTTTTTTACTGTAGTTGTAGTGGCTGGTGTAGCTTTCCCATACACAGTGGGTGGGGGCAGTGTGAAAGGCCGCAGGCTGTGGGTAAAGAATACAATTTTTTTGTGGTAAAATACCATCCAGGTGGCAGCAGCAGGTAACAGTCACTCTATAGTTAATTTAAGATCAAATAAAAAATATATGATTGTGACTGCACAAGCCAGCCCCACATATTTACTTTTCTACTGGTGGACCTATAAATCAGGAGATCCTTCATCACCAAAAGGGTTTAATAGCCCCAGCACTCTATCTATTGAGTGCCTACGTACAAAAGGGTCAGGCAAGTTTTAGAGGGTAATTTATTGCTGGCACCACTGAGCGCCACTTGTGCTGCTAAGGAGAGGCGCTGACAGGGTCCACGGGGGAACACTGCAGAAAGGCCCAAAGCCGTTATTGCTGGTTAGCGTTTCTTGCTAAGTGGTGCTGCGTTACTCTGTCCGACTTTGATAAAAGTCATGTGCACTGGGGGCTAATTAAGCAGACTCCCTGTCTCTGCCTCTCAATGCTGCTGGCTGCTTATAGCAATTCCACAGCAGCGTTCTCTACTACAACCACACACAATACAGATGACATGTATTTTTATTGTTTGTTCATTAATTTTTCACAATTAGAAACATAAATATTTGAAATTGTCAACAGCTGAAATGAAGATACATTAAAAATATGTAGTTCATCCAAAGAACATGTCTGTAATTAAACTCGGTTCCTCATTTTGCCTGTCTAGGGTTTCACTAACTCTCTAGGGGTTATATAGCAATAGCTGCTGTCAACCTTTTGCTTGTGGCAAGTAGGTTTTTTGGCTACTTTTAAGACTGCTTTAGTCGGGTACACATATCTCCTTGCTGTTGCTACTGCAGTATCCAGCCTGGGTGTTTGCTGCAATGTTTGCAGGCATGTCTGGGACTTCAACCAACATTATCATTTCTTTGGGCTCTTCCATTCGATGGAGTATGCAGATATTCATCCAAATTCAGAGCCTGGACATGAATGCTTTGTGTTTTTTGGGAACTGATCTCGATAACCGGACAATTGCAAATGCTGGTATCATTCACAGCCACATTCCGTGAAAAGTTTGTTCATGCAAAAGCGGACATATTTGTTTTGCATATGCACACAGTTTAGCCGAGCATTTACGTTATTTGCAGTTGAAGTCGTTTCAGAAGCCGAGTTTTTACCTGTTTTCAGGCGTAACTTGCTGTGGAGCCTATTGTCCTTGGTGTACCGTGTCCTTCCGTGGCTTTCCAGCATATGTTTTTTTTGTACCCTTTGTACCCCCTTCTGGCATCTAGGGCATCCCATGTAGTCTGCATGTCATTGCACATACTTACCTTTGCCCCCCCAACTGGCATCTAAGCATCCCATGTAGTCTGCATGACCTTGCACATAGTTACCTTCGCCCCCCCCATGATGGCATCTAGGGCATCCGATGGTAGTCTGCATGTCCTTGCACATACATACTTTTGTCCCCCCTGCTAGCATCTAGGGCATCCCATGTAGTCTGCATTTCCTTGCACACACTTACCGTTGTACCTTGAATGCCATGTCATCTGCTTCTACCCACTGTTACTCACCTGCTCTGCTGTTTGTTTGCTTTGCATCTGCTTTATGTAGTTGCATAGAAAACATGCCAGCACACAGCATATAAAACTTAAAAACTTTTGGTTTATTCCAAAAAAAATTTAGATTTTTTTTACAAATGTATTTACAAAAATTATATTTAAAAAAAGTAATGTTAATTTTAAATTTTAAAAACAAGTTGTCGGGACCAACATGGCAACATGGCACCTGCATAGAGAAAAATATACATTAGAACTTTTGTCCACATGTGCACCTGTATATGCACGCACATTTTTACATACTTAGGGCCACCCTCTTTTGCGGCGACGTCCCTTCTTCAGGGTCTTCAGGGTCTGTAGAGTGAAAGAACCTGGATAAGTATTTATGGGCATGTGTTGTTTGTGTAATGCTTTGGTATTGTTCTGCTTCACTGGCTTCACACCCACCTGAGTCTTACGCTGCTTCCATATCAGGTGGCCCCATTGCTGCGTACTCATCCTCTGATGAATCTGTAGGGAGAGAGAAGCACAACACACCAGCACTTAGCAAACATGTTATTAGACTTTTCATGCAGCACAACCTGTGCTTTTTTGCGTATTGGCCTACCAGAGTTTGCTGGAGCTGTGAGCGACACACCCTTCCTCTTCATCAGGCTCCATGGCTGGTGGTGGTGCTGCTTCAGAGAAGGAAGAGGATGTTTGCAGGGTCCGGGGCCGCCGCCTTACACCCACACCCTGTCTTCTTGGCCCCACTGGTCAGACCCCTAGCCTCTGTTGTACATCCACTTACCTGGGAAGTTCTGGATGTAAAACCTCTGCATCCAGGGCCACTTTCGAGGTTTGAGGTCTGACCATTATTTGGGTGAAGGTGTAAAACAATGGCAATCACATGGGTTGCCACTTCCTCTGCCAATGTCCTCTTTTCATGTGTGTTGAACTTGGCTACTGACTGCATTATTTGTTTTTCCTGTTCTTGATGTTTAGGCATAGTGTTTAATGGACACAATGGCCCACGCAGAACCCATGGCACAGCCTTCTGGTGTGGTCAGCCTGCCCCTGTTTTTAATTGTCTTATTGTGTAATTGTTGGCTTGGTTATGTATTTCCTGGACATTGTTGCAATTTGAGACTAACTTTAGATTAGTCCTGGTTGACCTAATTTCTGGCCTGTGTGTTTGTAAGCAGCATTGATGTCCCCCATATCTATGGATGTTGTGAAATGTTCATCCAATACTAATGTGTAAACCATGACTGTAACTGATACTTTGCCAGATAGCTGATATTGGTAATTTGTCACATAAATCTGCTTATTGCCTTACTCAGTAAGGGATTTAGTGATTTTTTTTATGTAGGTGAATAGTTAGGCGTACCCTTGGGAATCCTAATTCTGTTACAGATTATGGATGCAATTGTTGTTATCTGAGTCAACCCAGCTGTCTGGAGCATTTACATTTAGTTGATTATCCTACATTGTTGATGTCTCCTATATATATATGGTGCAGGCCATACATAATACATTCTATTAGACTGTCATTGGGTTTGTTCTTTGTGTGGGCTATGTAATGTTTGACTGTTTTTTCCAATGTTAAAGGACTTATCTTGAAAATTGCTAATTCTCCACATTCTCCTTTTGTATCGCTCATACAGCTTGTTATGATTGCATACCGTTATCTGATGAAGACCAGCTGCCCACACCACCAAATATGTCAGAAGCATCAGGGGATGAGGCAACACAGCTATGTGCACAGGGAATCTATAGGTTGACACAAATCCCAATTTAACCTTACAATGTGTGCATGTTCCTGGACGACTTTGTCTGCCACCAAATTCTAATTGGACTTGTGCTGATTTCCAGGATGATCCATTGTTTCCAGAGCTTACCCAAACACCATCTGTAAGGGAGACATCCGATGAATCAGGTGTCCCCACAACCCAGCTATCTGGATCCACCTTGGTATGTTAATTTATGATTACACATTCCACAACCAAGTCCCTTTGTGCCCACTCATGTTGAATACCTTAATTTGGAGAAACCTCCAAAAACTGACAAATGCCATAACTAACACACTTCAATGAAGTATAGGCGTGGACACAGATAGAAAGGTTGGGTTCCCCTCACATGCATGTGGCCAACGATACACAGCAAGCAATATGCATTAGCATTCAATGTACAAACAACAACAACATCAACCACTTCTTCCTCCAGACTCCACCTTTAAAGTTCAGATGGTGCACCAATCACAGTCACTGCCTCCCTGTCCAATCCAATCGGGTTCAGTCCTATAAGGGGGTTACCACTTCAGTGTGTCAGTGCCTGTGATAGCGTTTAGCTGGCTTTGTGATTTCTCCGGTGATTTCCTGTACATATTGTTATTGACCATTTGCTTGAATCTTGACCATGTCTCCCCCTTTGTACTGCGCAGCTCTCTGACCTCCTGGTGTGACTCTTGGCTTGACGTCTGACTTCGCTTGAATTCTCCTGAGCACCCGAATTGCTTCCAGTACTTACCTACTTCAACCGTGTCCGTCGAGGCTTATATAGCGTCCCGGCAAACGGGGGCTTGTCTATAGCTGAAGCTGGCTGTGAAGATTGGGGGATGCAGGCTTACAACAAAGACAGGTATTCTCGGGGTCTAACACCTAAATAATAATCCATATTTTGGATAAATATCTTTTTTTGTCTCATTTTCAGGCTCCATTGGTAGTAGTTACGGAGGCCGAAAGGCGACCTAGTATTGTCCAACTTTATAACCTGGGTACCCAGATTCTGGAAGCCTACAATAGGCAACAAAGTCACAAGCACAGGATCAACATGTGGCTATTATATGAGCCATCAAAGAGAGTAGCAGGGAATTGCTGCAGGTACTCAACCAAGCAAGCGCAGCAGCAAAACATATTTTTCCAGGTCCTATTTGGATCGGGAGCAGGCTCTGGCTACAACCCACCAGTGCACAATGCCCAAACAACAACCACACCAACCACTTGTTCCTCCAGGCTGCCAATCCATGGATATCCAACACCATGATGGTCCCACAACATATGGGCGTGATGGAGCATAGTAATGTTGTAAGTTTATATATTTCACCTTTGTGGGAAGAGTTTTGCCACAAGCAAGACAGTTTAATGTGTTAATGATAACTGGGAATATGAATTTTGTGTTGTTATTTTGTCACAAAACTCACACGAGAACCTAAAAAACACCACATAGGTCCAATGTGCAGCAAATATGCTATAAACTTTAATAAACATTTAACAAAATAGCCAACATGGCCCATAAAAAACATTGCTGCTCAGCAGCTACACTTTTTCTTGCCCCCACCCAGCATCTTCCTATGTGTGTCCAGCAGCATAGCATGTGACTCGAGCACGTATCACCAGTCTGGGAGTCTGTGATGCTCCCGTATGCAAGCTGTTGGGAAGAGAATAAAACAAAATTAGAACAAAAACACTACTAACAAATACCATAACTGAAACAACCGACAAAGTCCATTCCAACAGATAGTGTATTGAGCTAACATTAAGTAAGCAGGGGCAAGCGGGCAACAATAAACAGATTCAAACATTACACCGCAAAAAAATAGTTATCCAAGGGCCAAAGACTTGTCAGCAGTTACAACACACAACAAGCAAGTTTTGAAAATGGTCAGCACACAGTGGTGGACATGCAAAATATGGAGCCATGGCAGTATTAGTTGGGCATTGTGTGCACACAACCTGCATCCTGGTTTAACAAGACAACAACATCTGACAATCACATAATATTGATCCAATTGATAAGACAGACTTTTAGCCACTTAGCAAACAATCTTTATATGTGGGGGTCTCTAGATTTTACAAACATTTAGCATTCCTGTAAGGAGCTATCTGTAATGAAAGTACCTTAAAAAAAAGTAGAGGAGCTTTTACATGGGGCACAAATGTATGGTACATACACCATAGTGTTACATTGATTGCTACAGTAACAACAAAAGGCATTACCTCCTTGAATAAAAGAGTTTAATCACTTATTTAATGGTGGCTACTAGGGATGAGCGAATCGATCCGGACGAACCCGGATTCGATCCGAATTTCAGGAAAAATTCGATTCGGATCGAATCCGAATTTCCCCGCGATTCGATCACTCGAAGTTTTCCTTTAACATCCATTCATTTACATTACAGGCATTCTAAGATGGCGGGCGGGACATGTCTGGACATGTATCCCGCGCCAGTGCAAGCTGGGGCAGTCACATGCAGCCTATCAGCAGCCAGCAAGCCCGGTGACGTCACACAGCGGTATTTAACGGCGGCCATCTTGCTTTTCCTCATTTCTCTATTGCATTCGTGACAGACAGACAGAACGCTGTGTAGCTGAGGCAGTTAGACAGGCTGGAGACAGGGACAGACAGGGACAGGCTGGAGACAGGCAGGAGACAGGCAGGAGACAGACAGGAGACAGACAGAAAGCCAGGGAAAGGTAGGAAAAACGGAGCTGGCTGACAGGGAGATTTTTTTTTTTTCATCCAGCCTTTGTTAGCGTTTTCAGGCTGCTTATAGTAACTAACTGTGCATATATACTGAACTGATCTTAAGTCTGCTGTGAGGCATCCCATTCTGTGACTAAAGCAGCCTCTGTTTAAGACCATATAAGCATTTGCTCTTATCATATTTGAAATTAGGCCTGATAAAGACACTTTTGCTGGCCAAAGCACTACTGTACCCTGCCAGCTCGATTCCTGCCCGGGGCATCCCATTCTGTGACTAAAGCAGCCTCTGTTTAAGACCATATAAGCATTTGCTCTTATCATATTTGAAATTAGGCCTGATAAAGACACTTTTGCTGGCCAAAGCACTACTGTACCCTGCCAGCTCGATTCCTGCCCGGGGCATCCCATTCTGTGACTAAAGCAGCCTCTGTTTAAGACCATATAAGCATTTGCTCTTATCATATTTGAAATTAGGCCTGATAAAGACACTTTTGCTGGCCAAAGCACTACTGTACCCTGCCAGCTCGATTCCTGCCCGGGGCATCCCATTCTGTGACTACAGCAGCCTCTGTTTAAGACCATATAAGCATTTGCTCTTATCATATTTGAAATTAGGCCTGATAAAGACACTTTTGCTGGCCAAAGCACTACTGTACCCTGCCAGCTCGATTCCTGCCCGGGGCATCCCATTCTGTGACTAAAGCAGCCTCTGTTTAAGACCATATAAGCATTTGCTCTTATCATATTTGAAATTAGGCCTGATAAAGACACTTTTGCTGGCCAAAGCACTACTGTACCCTGCCAGCTCGATTCCTGCCCGGGGCATCCCATTCTGTGACTAAAGCAGCCTCTGTTTAAGACCATATAAGCATTTGCTCTTATCATATTTGAAATTAGCCTGATAAAGACACTTTTGCTGGCCAAAGCACTACTGTACCCTGCCAGCTCGATTCCTGCCCGGGGCATCCCATTCTGTGACTAAAGCAGCCTCTGTTTAAGACCATATAAGCATTTGCTCTTATCATATTTGAAATTAGGCCTGATAAAGACACTTTTGCTGGCCAAAGCACTACTGTACCCTGCCAGCTCGATTCCTGCCCGGGGCATCCCATTCTGTGACTAAAGCAGCCTCTGTTTAAGACCATATAAGCATTTGCTCTTATCATATTTGAAATTAGGCCTGATAAAGACACTTTTGCCGGCCAAAGCACTACTGTACCCTGCCAGCTCGATTCCTGCCCGGGGCATCCCATTCTGTGACTACAGCAGCCTCTGTTTAAGACCATATAAGCATTTGCTCTTATCATATTTGAAATTAGGCCTGATAAAGACACTTTTGCTGGCCAAAGCACTACTGTACCCTGCCAGCTCGATTCCTGCCCGGGGCATCCCATTCTGTGACTAAAGCAGCCTCTGTTTAAGACCATATAAGCATTTGCTCTTATCATATTTGAAATTAGGCCTGATAAAGACACTTTTGCTGGCCAAAGCACTACTGTACCCTGCCAGCTCGATTCCTGCCCGGGGCATCCCATTCTGTGACTAAAGCAGCCTCTGTTTAAGACCATATAAGCATTTGCTCTTATCATATTTGAAATTAGGCCTGATAAAGACACTTTTGCTGGCCAAAGCACTACTGTACCCTGCCAGCTCGATTCCTGCCCGGGGCATCCCATTCTGTGACTACAGCAGCCTCTGTTTAAGACCATATAAGCATTTGCTCTTATCATATTTGAAATTAGGCCTGATAAAGACACTTTTGCTGGCCAAAGCACTACTGTACCCTGCCAGCTCGATTCCTGCCCGGGGCATCCCATTCTGTGACTACAGCAGCCTCTGTTTAAGACCATATAAGCATTTGCTCTTATCATATTTGAAATTAGGCCTGATAAAGACACTTTTGCTGGCCAAAGCACTACTGTACCCTGCCAGCTCGATTCCTGCCCGGGGCATCCCATTCTGTGACTAAAGCAGCCTCTGTTTAAGACCATATAAGCATTTGCTCTTATCATATTTGAAATTAGGCCTGATAAAGACACTTTTGCTGGCCAAAGCACTACTGTACCCTGCCAGCTCGATTCCTGCCCGGGGCATCCCATTCTGTGACTAAAGCAGCCTCTGTTTAAGACCATATAAGCATTTGCTCTTATCATATTTGAAATTAGGCCTGATAAAGACACTTTTGCTGGCCAAAGCACTACTGTACCCTGCCAGCTCGATTCCTGCCCGGGGCATCCCATTCTGTGACTACAGCAGCCTCTGTTTAAGACCATATAAGCATTTGCTCTTATCATATTTGAAATTAGGCCTGATAAAGACACTTTTGCTGGCCAAAGCACTACTGTACCCTGCCAGCTCGATTCCTGCCCGGGGCATCCCATTCTGTGACTAAAGCAGCCTCTGTTTAAGACCATATAAGCATTTGCTCTTATCATATTTGAAATTAGCCTGATAAAGACACTTTTGCTGGCCAAAGCACTACTGTACCCTGCCAGCTCGATTCCTGCCCGGGGCATCCCATTCTGTGACTACAGCAGCCTCTGTTTAAGACCATATAAGCATTTGCTCTTATCATATTTGAAATTAGGCCTGATAAAGACACTTTTGCTGGCCAAAGCACTACTGTACCCTGCCAGCTCGATTCCTGCCCGGGGCATCCCATTCTGTGACTACAGCAGCCTCTGTTTAAGACCATATAAGCATTTGCTCTTATCATATTTGAAATTAGGCCTGATAAAGACACTTTTGCTGGCCAAAGCACTACTGTACCCTGCCAGCTCGATTCCTGCCCGGGGCATCCCATTCTGTGACTACAGCAGCCTCTGTTTAAGACCATATAAGCATTTGCTCTTATCATATTTGAAATTAGGCCTGATAAAGACACTTTTGCTGGCCAAAGCACTACTGTACCCTGCCAGCTCGATTCCTGCCCGGGGCATCCCATTCTGTGACTAAAGCAGCCTCTGTTTAAGACCATATAAGCATTTGCTCTTATCATATTTGAAATTAGCCTGATAAAGACACTTTTGCTGGCCAAAGCACTACTGTACCCTGCCAGCTCGATTCCTGCCCGGGGCATCCCATTCTGTGACTAAAGCAGCCTCTGTTTAAGACCATATAAGCATTTGCTCTTATCATATTTGAAATTAGGCCTGATAAAGACACTTTTGCTGGCCAAAGCACTACTGTACCCTGCCAGCTCGATTCCTGCCCGGGGCATCCCATTCTGTGACTACAGCAGCATCTGTTTAAGACCATATAAGCATTTGCTCTTATCATATTTGAAATTAGGCCTGATAAAGACACTTTTGCTGGCCAAAGCACTACTGTACCCTGCCAGCTCGATTCCTGCCCGGGGCATCCCATTCTGTGACTAAAGCAGCCTCTGTTTAAGACCATATAAGCATTTGCTCTTATCATATTTGAAATTAGGCCTGATAAAGACACTTTTGCTGGCCAAAGCACTACTGTACCCTGCCAGCTCGATTCCTGCCCGGGGCATCCCATTCTGTGACTAAAGCAGCCTCTGTTTAAGACCATATAAGCATTTGCTCTTATCATATTTGAAATTAGGCCTGATAAAGACACTTTTGCTGGCCAAAGCACTACTGTACCCTGCCAGCTCGATTCCTGCCCGGGGCATCCCATTCTGTGACTACAGCAGCCTCTGTTTAAGACCATATAAGCATTTGCTCTTATCATATTTGAAATTAGGCCTGATAAAGACACTTTTGCTGGCCAAAGCACTACTGTACCCTGCCAGCTCGATTCCTGCCCGGGGCATCCCATTCTGTGACTACAGCAGCCTCTGTTTAAGACCATATAAGCATTTGCTCTTATCATATTTGAAATTAGGCCTGATAAAGACACTTTTGCTGGCCAAAGCACTACTGTACCCTGCCAGCTCGATTCCTGCCCGGGGCATCCCATTCTGTGACTAAAGCAGCCTCTGTTTAAGACCATATAAGCATTTGCTCTTATCATATTTGAAATTAGGCCTGATAAAGACACTTTTGCTGGCCAAAGCACTACTGTACCCTGCCAGCTCGATTCCTGCCCGGGGCATCCCATTCTGTGACTACAGCAGCCTCTGTTTAAGACCATATAAGCATTTGCTCTTATCATATTTGAAATTAGGCCTGATAAAGACACTTTTGCTGGCCAAAGCACTACTGTACCCTGCCAGCTCGATTCCTGCCCGGGGCATCCCATTCTGTGACTACAGCAGCCTCTGTTTAAGACCATATAAGCATTTGCTCTTATCATATTTGAAATTAGGCCTGATAAAGACACTTTTGCTGGCCAAAGCACTACTGTACCCTGCCAGCTCGATTCCTGCCCGGGGCATCCCATTCTGTGACTAAAGCAACCTCTGTTTAAGACCATATAAGCATTTGCTCTTATCATATTTGAAATTAGGCCTGATAAAGACACTTTTGCTGGCCAAAGCACTACTGGACCCTGCCAGGTCCATTCCTGCCCAGGGCATCCCATTCTGTGACTAAAGCAGCCTCTGTTTAAGACCATATAAGCATTTGCTCTTATTATATTTATATTATAAGACACTTTTGCTGGGCATAGGCTTACTGCTGCCTGCCAGGTGCACTTCTGTTGAGGCATCCCATTCTGTAACATAGCATACCCCTCTTTATTTACACTAAGCAGCTCTCTTATTTACACTAAGCAGGCCTGTTGGAGGCTGAGTGTTACTGCTCACTTTTGGTGTGCATTATATTCTGTTTCATATAGACCCACCGCTGCCCGGGGTTTTTTTAAATATCACCTACTACCACGCCAGTTAGACTATGTCGGGCAGACAAGTGCCTGGAAGTGAAAAGAGGAGTGGCAGAGGCCAAGATTCCGCAGGCAGAGCTCGCATCAGACTGGGGGCCAGTAGCAGCAGGAGTCACGCTGAGAGACCTAATCTGCCAGTATCTGCTAGCGGTCGGGTCTCCACCAGTAACGCATCTGCCGTGGTAGATTGGTTGACGCGCTCATCAACAACATCATCACAACTTACGTCTGAGACCCCCAGTCTAGGGTCGGTAGGTTCCTCTGACACAACCCTGAGTTGGCATGCCCCGAGAGCAGTCCCTGTCCTCCCATTGCCTCTGGCCTACGCCGTTCCCTCCCCCAGCGACGTATCCTATGCTTTGGGTTCAGCTCCACTCTTTAGTGAGGAGGACCATCAGATAGAGGACAGTCAGCAGCTACTGCCCAGCCAAGAAATGGAGGTGGCTTCTTTAGCTAGGCAGACAAATAGTGATGTGGACAGTGTCGTGGGTGCTGCGAGCGTTCCAGCTCCTGCGCCAGACACTGTTGACGAATCCACGAACATCAGTGACGTACAGCCACAACCCGGTGATGATGATGATGATGACGATGAAGCCGATCGCACTTGGGAGCCGGGTGATGAAGGGGCTTCATCGTCATCATCAGGAGAAGAGGGGTGCAGGTTGCCCCGGAGTCAGCAGCTGAGGCAGCAAGGTGGTAGCAGTCAGCATGGGGGCACAATTCCAAAGGCTGGAGCCGGC
This sequence comes from Gastrophryne carolinensis, assembly GCA_027917425.1. Taxonomy (NCBI): domain Eukaryota; kingdom Metazoa; phylum Chordata; class Amphibia; order Anura; family Microhylidae; genus Gastrophryne; species Gastrophryne carolinensis. The sequence continues at coordinate 253,767,788 of CM051238.1, forward strand.
CGGGGCCGGGGCCGGGGTAGAGCACCTGCTGTGCGGCAGTCTACCTTATCGGGAGGTAGTGGAGCAGGGGTTCCTGGAGTTGGCAACAGCAGCAGTGAATCAGTGAGGCCAGGGGGTGGGAAAAGTAGCTACTCGGCAGTGTGGCAGTTTTTCCTGAGGCATCCGCAGGAGGGTAACATGGCCACATGCAAGATATGTAGGCAAAAGGTGAAGCGTGGCCAGGGTCCAAATGTTGGCACCACGGCCCTGCGTCAACATATGATGCGTCACCATAAAACGACCTGGGAGAACCGAGGCTCCCAAGGGGTGGTCCAGTCTGCTTCCTCACCAAGTGAGCTCCCAATTTCTGCCAGCCAAGGCTCCAGCACCTCAGCCGAAGGCAGCTGTGCGTCATACCCATCCTCTGTCGCTCCTGCTCCTCCTCCTCCAAGTCATGCATCCCGCCAGCAATCCATCAGCGAAGCCATGTCCAAGAGACAGCAGTATGCGCCCACTCATCCTACGGCGCAGAAGCTGAATGTGCTCCTGTCCAAGTTGCTGGTGCTGCAGTCGCTCCCTTTTCAGGTGGTGGAATCTGCACCTTTCAGAGAACTGATGGCTTGTGCCGAGCCGAGGTGGAGAGTCCCAAGCCGTCATTTCTTTGCCAAGAAGGCAGTACCAGCGCTGCACACTTTTGTTGAACAGAAGGTGGGCCAGTCCTTGAGCCTGTCGGTGTGTAGCAAAATACATGGCAGCGCCGACATCTGGAGCTGTAACTACGGTCAGGGGCAGTACATGTCGTTTACGGCCCACTGGGTGAATGTGGTCCCTTTGCAGCAGCAACTTGGACAGGTCACGCCGCTTCGGCCTCCGCGCTCTCTGCCCATTGGGCCTGTGACACCGTGCGACTCGGCCTCCTCATCCTCCGCCATCTCCTCACCCTCCACTGTAGGCTCAAGTCTCAGTGCCCCTCCAGTCTACCATGTGTGCAGGGCACGGAGGTGTCACGCAGTGCTTCACATGGTTTGTCTTGGCGAACGGAGTCACACAGGGGAGGAACTGCTTAAATGTATTCATCAGGAAATCCAAACATGGCTTACTCCGAGAAAACTTAAAATGGGAATCATGGTTACCGACAATGGGAAGAACATTTTGTCTGCGCTGCGCCAAGGAAGCCTGACCCATGCCCCCTGCATGGCTCACGTCTTCAATCTGGTTGTCAAGCGGTTTCTGAAGTGTTCCCCCCATCTGCAGGACATCCTAACAACTTCACGGAAACTTTGCATGCACTTCAGCCACTCCTACACCGCCAAACACACCCTTCTTGAGCTACAGCGTCAGAATGGTATCCCCCAACATAGTCTGATTTGCGATGTTTCCACCCGTTGGAATTCCACCCTTCACATGTTGGACCGATTATATGAACAGAGAAAAGCCATCACGGATTTCCTGATGATCCAAGCAGATAGGGGGACTCCCCTGTGTAACTTCAATGTCAACCAGTGGCAGCTCATACGTGACACCTGCCGTTTGCTCAGGCCCTTTGAGGAAGCCACTTTATTTGTCAGTCGGCAGGATTACGGGATGAACGACGTGATTCCACTGCTTCATGTACTACAGCACATGTTGGAAACCATGGCTGGTCAGGGCACTGGAGACATGGCGTTTACATCTTACGGCCACATGAACCCCCTTGGAGCTGAACTGGAGGAGGAGGAGGAGGAAGAGGAGGAGGAGGAGTTGCCCAGCGAAACACAGTTTAGGCTTGGCGAAATGGCTGGTTTATCTAGTCAGCGGACAGGAGAGGAGGAGCAGGAGCAGCCAGAGGAGCTAGAGGTTTTTGAGGAAGGAGAGACAGAGGACCCGGGCACACCGTGGCAGTATGCAGTGGAGATGGAGACAGGTAGTCCATCCGAGTCACTTGCGCAAATGGCACGAAGCATGCTCACGTGCTTGCGTAGTGACCCCAGAATTGTTTCCATCTGTCGGCGGGATGACTTCTGGCTGTCCACCTTATTGGACCCTCGCTTCCGGCACAAAATGGGGGCATTTTTTAAACCCACCGAGAGGGAGGACAAACTCAACTACTACAAAGACATTCTACGTAGGCAGTTGGCCGATGCCTATCTGCGCCATGGTCCATACTCTCGCAGGTCTGACTCGAGGGGACCTCTGCGCTCACCTTCCACTGCCATGGCCGCTGGGGGGGTTGGCAGCAGCAGCAGCAGAAGCTCCATCAGCAGCAGCAGCCTCAGTCTTCAGTCGCTAATGAGTAGCTTTCTACACCCACATAGTGAGGCTACTCATGAGCAGCAGGAAGACCTGGAGCAGGACCTGAACCAGCAGGTCATGTCATACTTTGACATGACCATGCCAACACACCTTGAGGATCCGCTGGACTTCTGGGCAGCCAAACTTGATTTGTGGCCGCAACTAGCAGAGTTTGCCCTGGAAAAGCTGTCCTGCCCGGCAAGTAGCGTGCCATCTGAGCGGGTGTTTAGTGCGGCGGGGGCCATAGTTACGGCGAGGAGAACTCGTCTGTCAACTAAAAATGTGGAGAGACTCACCTTTGTCAAAATGAATCAGGGATGGATCAGCCAGGATTTCCACCCACCAATGCCTGATGCATGCGACTAGATTCAGCATGGTGCCACGTTTTACACTTTCCAAATGGTGCAAAACATATTTATGTCTTTAGGCCATTTTTTGGGCTCCTGCTGCTGCTACTGTCAACTCCTGCCAACTCCAGGGTGTGATTCATCCAATTTTTGGGCTCCTGAAGCCAACTCCAGTGTATATTTGGGCTCCTGCTGCTGCTGCTGCCAACTTCTGCCAACTCCAGGGTGTGATTCATCCAATTTTTGGGCTCCTGAAGCCAACTCCAGTGTATATTTGGGCTCCTGCTGCTGCTACTGTCAACTCCTGCCAACTCCAGGCTGTGATTCATCCAATTTTTGGGCTCCTGAAGCCAACTCCAGTGTATATTTGGGCTCCTGCTGCTGCTACTGTCAACTCCTGCCAACTCCAGGGTGTGATTCATCCAATTTTTGGGCTCCTGAAGCCAACTCCAGTGTATATTTGGGCTCCTGCTGCTGCTACTGTCAACTCCTGCCAACTCCAGGCTGTGATTCATCCAATTTTTGGGCTCCTGAAGCCAACTCCAGTGTATATTTGGGCTCCTGCTGCTGCTACTGTCAACTCCTGCCAACTCCAGGGTGTGATTCATCCAATTTTTGGGCTCCTGAAGCCAACTCCAGTGTATATTTGGGCTCCTGCTGCTGCTGCTGCCAACTTCTGCCAACTCCAGGGTGTGATTCATCCAATTTTTGGGCTCCTGAAGCCAACTCCAGTGTATATTTGGGCTCCTGCTGCTGCTGCTGTCAACTCCTGCCAACTCCAGGGTGTGATTCATCCAATTTTTGGGCTCCTGAAGCCAACTCGAGTGTATATTTGGGCTCCTGCTGCTGCTGCTGCCAACTTCTGCCAACTCCAGGGTGTGATTCATCCAATTTTTGGGCTCCTGAAGCAAACTCCAGTGTATATTTGGGCTCCTGCTGCTGCTGCTGTCAACTCCTGCCAACTCCAGGGTGTGATTCATCCAATTTTTGGGCTCCTGAAGCCAACTCCAGTGTATATTTGGGCTCCTGCTGCTGCTGCTGCCAACTTCTGCCAACTCCAGGGTGTGATTCATCCAATTTTTGGGCTCCTGAAGCCAACTCCAGTGTATATTTGGGCTCCTGCTGCTGCTGCTGCCAACTTCTGCCAACTCCAGGGTGTGATTCATCCAATTTTTGGGCTCCTGAAGCCAACTCCAGTGTATATTTGGGCTCCTGCTGCTGCTGCTGTCAACTCCTGCCAACTCCAGGGTGTGATTCATCCAATTTTTGGGCTCCTGAAGCCAACTCCAGTGTATATTTGGGCTCCTGCTGCTGCTGCTGCCAACTTCTGCCAACTCCAGGGTGTGATTCATCCAATTTTTGGGCTCCTGAAGCCAACTCCAGTGTATATTTGGGCTCCTGCTGCTGCTGCTGCCAACTTCTGCCAACTCCAGGGTGTGATTCATCCAATTTTTGGGCTCCTGAAGCCAACTCCAGTGTATATTTGGGCTCCTGCTGCTGCTGCTGCCAACTTCTGCCAACTCCAGGGTGTGATTCATCCAATTTTTGGGCTCCTGAAGCCAACTCCAGTGTATATTTGGGCTCCTGCTGCTGTCAACTCCTGCCAACTCCAGGGTGTGATTCATCCAATTTTTGGGCTCCTGAAGCCAACTCCAGTGTATATTTGGGCTCCTGCTGCTGCTGCTGTCAACTCCTGCCAACTCCAGGGTGTGATTCATCCAATTTTTGGGCTCCTGAAGCCAACTCCAGTGTATATTTGGGCTCCTGCTGCTGCTGCTGCCAACTTCTGCCAACTCCAGGGTGTGATTCATCCAATTTTTGGGCTCCTGAAGCCAACTCCAGTGTATATTTGGGCTCCTGCTGCTGCTGCTGCCAACTTCTGCCAACTCCAGGGTGTGATTCATCCAATTTTTGGGCTCCTGAAGCCAACTCCAGTGTATATTTGGGCTCCTGCTGCTGCTACTGTCAACTCCTGCCAACTCCAGGCTGTGATTCATCCAATTTTTGGGCTCCTGAAGCCAACTCCAGTGTATATTTGGGCTCCTGCTGCTGCTACTGTCAACTCCTGCCAACTCCAGGGTGTGATTCATCCAATTTTTGGGCTCCTGAAGCCAACTCCAGTGTATATTTGGGCTCCTGCTGCTGCTGCTGCCAACTTCTGCCAACTCCAGGGTGTGATTCATCCAATTTTTGGGCTCCTGAAGCCAACTCCAGTGTATATTTGGGCTCCTGCTGCTGCTGCTGTCAACTCCTGCCAACTCCAGGGTGTGATTCATCCAATTTTTGGGCTCCTGAAGCCAACTCCAGTGTATATTTGGGCTCCTGCTGCTGCTGCTGCCAACTTCTGCCAACTCCAGGGTGTGATTCATCCAATTTTTGGGCTCCTGAAGCCAACTCCAGTGTATATTTGGGCTCCTGCTGCTGCTGCTGCCAACTCCTGCCAACTCCAGGGTGTGATTCATCCAATTTTTGGGCTCCTGAGGCCAACTCCAGTGTATATTTGGGCTCCTGCTGCTGCTGCTGCCAACTTCTGCCAACTCCAGGGTGTGATTCATCCAATTTTTGGGCTCCTGAAGCCAACTCCAGTGTATATTTGGGCTCCTGCTGCTGCTACTGTCAACTCCTGCCAACTCCAGGGTGTGATTCATCCAATTTTTGGGCTCCTGAAGCCAACTCCAGTGTATATTTGGGCTCCTGCTGCTGCTGCTGCCAACTTCTGCCAACTCCAGGGTGTGATTCATCCAATTTTTGGGCTCCTGAAGCCAACTCCAGTGTATATTTGGGCTCCTGCTGCTGCTGCTGCCAACTTCTGCCAACTCCAGGGTGTGATTCATCCAATTTTTGGGCTCCTGAAGCCAACTCCAGTGTATATTTGGGCTCCTGCTGCTGCTGCTGCCAACTTCTGCCAACTCCAGGGTGTGATTCATCCAATTTTTGGGCTCCTGAAGCCAACTCCAGTGTATATTTGGGCTCCTGCTGCTGCTGCTGTCAACTCCTGCCAACTCCAGGGTGTGATTCATCCAATTTTTGGGCTCCTGAAGCCAACTCCAGTGTATATTTGGGCTCCTGCTGCTGCTGCTGTCAACTCCTGCCAACTCCAGGGTGTGATTCATCCAATTTTTGGGCTCCTGAAGCCAACTCCAGTGTATATTTGGGCTCCTGCTGCTGCTGCTGCCAACTTCTGCCAACTCCAGGGTGTGATTCATCCAATTTTTGGGCTCCTGAAGCCAACTCCAGTGTATATTTGGGCTCCTGCTGCTGCTGCTGCCAACTCCTGCCAACTCCAGGGTGTGATTCATCCAATTTTTGGGCTCCTGAGGCCAACTCCAGTGTATATTTGGGCTCCTGCTGCTGCTACTGTCAACTCCTGCCAACTCCAGGCTGTGATTCATCCAATTTTTGGGCTCCTGAAGCCAACTCCAGTGTATATTTGGGCTCCTGCTGCTGCTACTGTCAACTCCTGCCAACTCCAGGGTGTGATTCATCCAATTTTTGGGCTCCTGAAGCCAACTCCAGTGTATATTTGGGCTCCTGCTGCTGCTGCTGCCAACTTCTGCCAACTCCAGGGTGTGATTCATCCAATTTTTGGGCTCCTGAAGCCAACTCCAGTGTATATTTGGGCTCCTGCTGCTGCTGCTGCCAACTTCTGCCAACTCCAGGCTGTGATTCATCCAATTTTTGGGCTCCTGAAGCCAACTCCAGTGTATATTTGGGCTCCTGCTGCTGCTGCTGTCAACTCCTGCCAACTCCAGGGTGTGATTCATCCAATTTTTGGGCTCCTGAAGCCAACTCCAGTGTATATTTGGGCTCCTGCTGCTGCTGCTGCCAACTCCTGCCAACTCCAGGGTGTGATTCATCCAATTTTTGGGCTCCTGAGGCCAACTCCAGTGTATATTTGGGCTCCTGCTGCTGCTGCTGTCAACTCCTGCCAACTCCAGGGTGTGATTCATCCAATTTTTGGGCTCCTGAAGCCAACTCCAGTGTATATTTGGGCTCCTGCTGCTGCTGCTGCCAACTTCTGCCAACTCCAGGGTGTGATTCATCCAATTTTTGGGCTCCTGAGGCCAACTCCAGTGTATATTTGGGCTCCTTCTGCCCCTCATAGTGATGCCACTTCAACTCTCTGCAATTGTGCCGCTCTGCGATTCTATTAGCGATGCCTCTGATCTGCATGTGATATTTCTTAAAAGTATTATTTAACTAACCCAGCACGCATCCTGTGCGTGTTACAGCAAGGCTGAATGGTTTACAACCCTATTGAGGCTGTAGGAGGCTCAGAAATAGCCGTTTTTAATAGCGATTCGTCGCGAATTTATTCGGGTCGAAACGATTTTTGTCGGAAAATTCGGCGAATCAGTCGAATCGAATTTTTCAAAAGTTCGCTCATCTCTAGTGGCTACTCACAGGTGTAAAAGGAGGGTCAAATTTTAGGTAAACACTTGTTTGAAGGACCAACCTAAGTAGCTAAAAGGGATGCATGTTTGGATCCACAACACATTGCACACTGCTACTAACAGTGCCATGAACAACAGTTCTGAGGGAGGACAAATGTGTAGCACTACCATAAACCAAATACCAATAGGGGCAACACATGCTGATGCTAACCTCTAAAATAATCCAATAAATTACAAACAAATGTTGATTGCTGAAAACACACAGACTATCTGAGGGACTCCACACAGGGCCAGGTGTTAATGGTGGGGCTGATGTGCAATAAACCATGAAGGGGGAAAGTTTAGGTTAAGATTTTTGTTACTACATTGTCCACAACTACCTGCATACATGAAAATACGCATGGCAGAGAGAAGCATTATTCAACCCCCCAAAAAATGTCAATCTACAAAAATCTGGTGTAAGTGGTTTAAATAGAGGGATCTAGAGATCTGCAAGTCAGCTACAGTTGCAAACCTGGATCTATATTACTCACCATCACAGCTCTGGCCCATGCTGCTGGACCCAACCTCAAGCTGTTGGGTACAAGGTGGGTTTGGGAGCCAACAGATGTGCCAGGGAAAATAGGAGGGAAAATTTCACCAGATAAATTAGAATTTTAGATTAGATTTTAGATTAAATTAGATTTTTTACTGTGTGTTTTTTCATGGCTGACCTGATATCGGCTATAGGGAAAATCCTGGAAGGGGTGTGGAGGAGCTCACCGGCCTATAATGCACTGAAACAATAAGAAAAACAAAATAATAAAAACATAAACCACACACTTGTCACTTACACAATTGATATCCACAACAAGAAACACAAAGGCTACTCACCAAGGGGCGAGGGGAGGAAGTGTGGACTTTGCTCCTCCAATCTGGACCACCAGAGACCAACTCCGAGGGGACAGACTTCTCCACCCCCCTCCTGCACCCTTATGGAGTGGTGAGGAGTCACCGCCTCTTCCACCTCGCGACTCCCCATCTGAGACTGGCCCAAACGCTAGTCAGACTCCGGCGTATGTTTATCAGTTGAGCTTATGACCCACAAAACCCCCCCTCACCAGCCGACTCCTCTAGAATGTCCTTTTCCTTGTCTCCTTCCTCGTCTGGGTCCTCCACCTCGCCATGGCGAGAATCACCTTCATCTGCAGATCTGTTGGGATCAGGGTTGGGGGGCGGGGGAGAATCTCTTTGCCATGCTTGTGGAGGGGAGGCTGCTTATCTGTGGAGATAAAAATCAAGAGGCATTAAGGACAAGTCCTTGCTTGAGCTACAAGTCCTTGCTTGACCAACAACCAATGTTGTCCAACATTGTTCAGTTATCGGAGGCATAGGCATCATAGAGCCAGTAGATAGATGCCAGTACTCGGCACTTAAAGTCCGACCACCATTGGTGGATGGACTTGGGCCGGAGCTTCACTTTAAAGCACCAGGGCACTGTGGCCCTAATCTCCTCCACAATGTTCCCCTTTCGGGCCGAGGGTCGGGCACAGTCATATTCCCGCTGGCACATGTCCTACATGAAAATAAACAAAGACAGGAAAAAATGCAATTCCTTTCGGCAGCCAAATCCTGTAAGAGGACTATGGGCCATGTGACCAACTATAGCCAGTTACAAGGCCTGGTTTTGCAGAGGGAGATGTGCCCCACCCATGCTGTGGTGGGCTGCGATAATTCATTCTGCACAGCAGGGTCTGTGCAGGGGTTCCAGCTGTGGGGCATTCCAAATCGGAATGCACCCTAGGAAACTTGTGACTTTTGATCCAGTTTCAATTAAGTAATATAAGCATGTAACTGTAAAGTGGCCTCCAAAAGAAAGTTCCACTGGTGGGCCTGAGGACACCCCAGTCTCACATTGGTGTGGTACTTGCCCTTCTGCCATAGATTTTCCCCAATGTCACTCTGCTGCTAGTAAATAGAGCTAATCAGTTTGTATCTCAATGCGATATTAAATAGCAAAGCCACAGTACCTAAAGTGTTATTACTAGTGGCTGTCTTTCTACATACATCCTTAAATGTTGTGATCTCTTGTTGAAAAAAAAAGTAATATAGATGGATTTATATCGACAATATCATAGTGCATGCTAAATAAGAATAAGATATAGCTGCATTTCTGGACATGTTGCTTCATTGTTAGCAAAGCCATGCCTGCAGCCTGGAATGAGGACAAAAGTGATCTCCGTATTAGTATTCCTTGACATAGTGCATGAAGCAATGGGAAAAACACTTCAGGAATTCCTTAAATATTTGAGCCTAAAATCAGGGCAGACCGTTCAGTTTAACATCTTATTTTCTTAAACGTTTTATTTAGATATATAAGAATAAATCAAAAATCATATTTAGCATATGTTAAATGCAGGAGTTTGACTAAACACATGCTTATTTCTATAATGAAAGGGCAAAGCCAATTGTATGCACAATGCGACACAGGCAGTCCAACATCAAAGTATTCCCACGGCTTCCTGGTAGTCTATAGGGATCCAATACAATATAGTATGACTGCATATATTCCACCAAAAGCCAAATCAGTTGGCTATCAAAGTATAGCTGATCACTTACAGTCTGATGAAGGCACATCTGCCATAACTTTCAACAAGGGGGTTATGTGGAGCTGTAATAAATAAGGGGATTAGCTAATAGCACATTTACAGAATTCCTTCAGACATTCAACCAGTGATTTATTGTGCCATCCATATCTTGCCTCCACCAGCTATTTGCCAAACCACAAAGGCTATTATGGTGGTCCAGGTGGAACACAGCTATTTGAGGGCTGACATATGTATTATTAAAGTGCACCTATAATCAGAAAGGAAGTTTATAAGTTTATGTGGTCGCCTTCCATGCCCAGCCCTGTGCCCCAAAACAGCCTGTTTCTTTTTTTTTTACCTCAGCCATTGCCCAATATTCATAAAAAACACCAGAACAGGAAGTAGTATAATGGTGAATGGCATCCATGTGCTATTAAATTCAGTTACAACCAAACTGTCACATAATGGCAGTTGGGTTGAAGTTGTCCCCATTGCTGAGCTGTGTGCATAATCACTGTGAGTGGGTCTGCTCAGCCAGGGAGCAATATGACCAACTGCATCTAGTTTATGTTGTTATGAATATTGAGCAAAGGCTTTTGGGGCACTGGGCTGGGGATAGAAGGTGACGACATACTTCCCTCTGAGTATAGGTGCATTTTAACTGTCAATCTAACTGAGACAGCAGCTCACCACTTGCTCTGCTAAGATCCTATTATAAGATTTGTAATAGAAGTTACAAAATAACAGCAGCCTAGGGGAACCCAAATACAAGAAATCTCCAAATTTGTGTAGAATCCACAGGGGCTGCTACTCTTGTGTAATTTCTAAAACCAAATATCTACTCGATTAAAAGTAATTTTCACCTCACCTGTAGAACTGCCCCTTCACATGTACATTTAGCTGTTTTTCATTGATTTGCTTCAGTATTGTTGTCTATAGACCATATCATTCTCTTTGGTTTGAGTAATGGTTCTCAAGTGTTCGGTGGAGGCCTAAGTCTGTGGAAACTTATGTAGGAACTGCATAGATTCTAAAGCTATTTGAATATGTCACTCACTATGAGCACATGGGATCTGGGAATGAACTAGACCAGGAGTTCCTAACAGGTGGTACTAGCATCACTGGTGGTACTCGAGGTGGTAATCAATATGGATGCAGACTAGGGTTGCCACCTGGCCAGTATATTTTTTTTTAACTTTACTGGCCACTAGGCGGTGCCATTTTTTTTTTTTTTGCGCTGATAATTGAGGATGGGAAAAGTATTCCCCTTAATTACATTTACCAGTAAAAATACAATTACCAACACAGCCAGCCCATTGGCCAGTAAAGTAGGGAAAAAACTACCTGCCAGGTGGCTGCCCAACTGCAGACATACCTGTGCCCCAACCTGATCTGCTGCCATCTATAATTCACTCAAGCGTAATCTGATCAGATGTCCCACTTTTGGTGGGACAATCCCACTTTGAGGCCCACTGCCCCTCCGAAAACACTGGAAATACCTAAATGTCCCTCTTTGCTGAAATCACAGACATTCCTACCGAATGCAGAATGCGGGATATCTGGGTGGTTTACAACTGCTGTGACTCTTTGGTTGAATGGTGGTAGTGGAATGCATAGACTTCTGAGCATTGGCTCAATCACCAACATCTTTCATGGACTAGATATTCCTAGATCATGTGACCCGTAATTAAGCCACAAGCTAAACCACACCTCTACCACACCCATCACAACTGTGTGTTCATACAGTACCAATTGCTGTTTTGTGTGCTTTGATGTTGATGATATGTTTTTAGGTAACTGATAACACTCGCTTGTTACATGATGAAAAAAAGGTTGGAAACCCCTGTGCTAGACAACAAATGATCAAGCCAGAATTATTTTTTCCAGTTGCCATGCAGAATCCAGGATGCTAAGTCAGACACTTAAAAAAGTTATTTTAAGTGGCTGATTGTATTAGAAAACAGATCACTCAGTGTCCAAGATTAGGTCATCTGTACTCTTATCAGGTTAATGACCTCAGCGCATATAACCAGTGGGCAAGGTATCCCTTTTTCATCAATGTGTATTACAGAGTTGAAAAGTATTTAGCGCTATAAAAACAAAAAGAATCGAAAAAAGCAGATTGGTATTTTTAAATGTAAAATAATTCAGGGAATTCTCCCCCAGACCTTTGTATTGGGTGTACATGATAAGCTAAAACTACAGATGAAAAAGATGGGGGGGGGCTTATCTCACATAACATTCATATCCTCCAAATGCATTAATTAAAAGTTATGTTGGTTTCCCATTCTGGTAGGAAGTAAAAATCCGGTTCAGAGCCAATTTTGTCAAAAAAGCTCACGCTGCTGGTATAAAAGGTGGAGAGACTCTGTCCCACGCCCAGCTTCCTTTGATCTCTCCAGCTGTCAGTAGCAGGGGGGGGGGGGGGGGAGAGAATCAGGACATCGGCGATGGATTGGAGGTACCGTATATACTCGAGTATAAGCCGAGTTTTTCAGCCCACTTTTTGGGCTGAAAAAAGCCGCCTCGGCTTATACTCAAGTCCAGGGTCCAGGCCGCTCTCATTCATACAAACAAGCACACACATTCACACACTGACGGACACTTCAGGCTGCTGCGCGCTGGTCGTCAATGGGCGGCGTCCAATGTTTTCATTAGATGCCTGCCATATGGGGCACGCCCATCGACGACGAGCACGCAACAGCCAGGAAGTGCTGGTGTGTGTGTGAGAATGGCGGCGGTGGCGGCTGGCGGCTGGCGGCTGCGGAGGAACGGAGGAGGGGAGGAGAGTAACCTCGGCCAAACCCTGATCCCCGACACCTGCGCGTCTGAGAGCGGCGGCGGCGGCGGCAGCAGCAGCAGCAGCAGGTACACACAGGGTTTCAGGGTGGGAAAGAGGGACAATTTACTTACTTACAACAATAGAAACACTTTGAATAGGGGAATGAATCATTTATTAATGCAGATCTGCATGTTACACCTCAAAGAGGGACAAAGGAGAACAACGAGGGACATGGGGGCATGAGCTTCAAAGAGGGACAGTCCCTCCAAATCAGGGACACTTGGGTGGTATGGTGTGTGTGTGTGTGTGTCTCTCTTTCTGTGTGTGTGTCTCTTTCTGTGTGTCCCTTTCTGTGTGTGTGTGTGTGTCTCTCTCTTTCTGTGTGTCAACTCCAATTCCAATTGAAAAAAGCCGCCTCGGCTTATACTCGAGTCAATAACTTGTTCCATTTTTTTGTGGTAAAATTAGGTGCCTCGGCTTATATTTGGGTCGGCCTATACTCGAGTATATACGGTAAGTAGGAGAGAAAAAAATACAATTATTTTTCATTGTACAGTATGTGTGTTTTTCTACATTTAAATTCATTAAGTGCACAGAGCAAACTTGGTACAACACCAACGTAATATAATGTTCAGTCTGAAGTAGTAAAAAATATCAGTACATTTTCAAAGTCCTTATATAGCCAACAGATTTGCCACCAAGCACGTATAAGCTCAACTCTTGAGAAACTGGGGTAGATAACTTATTTAACACCCCTCATATTTAAAGCCTTGTGGTTATGACAGGAACACAAATCCACAAGTGGAGATAAGTGTGCAATTATGCTTAGCTACACCCAAGCACTAACCCACAGACATAAAGAGATGATATGCATGACTCCACATACCCAGGAAGAATGATGGTGGTTCTTCTGTATGTGCCAAAGATACGGGCTCGGACTGGCCCACAGGGCTACCATGGAGTCCATGGTGGCCCCCTGGACACAGGGGCCCCTTTGAGGGCCTTCATCACCAAAACCTTGTCTGGGCATAGAATACTTGTGTGCACACACAGAGACAATACAGTTTGGCATAAAGTTTCTATCCATGGGCCCTAATTATTAGCCATTGATACTTGTATCTATGTGTGGGGTGGGCCTCCAGACTCATTTCTACTGTTGGACCCCAGACACCCTAGTATGATGCTGCATGGATATACTCTCTATTTTAAGAAGTGTTCTTTTAGCTTTTACCCTTAAAGCGGACCAATAGTCAAAAATAACTTAAAGCAGACCAACACAACAAGCAGTGCTCATGTGCCCCCCCCTCCCCAGGGCAATTTAGTTTGCTGCACATAAAAATTAAATGTACCTTTTTCCAACTCCTGCTGTCGTGCATTTTGAAACTATGATGGCGGCTCATACATTTGCAGGCCACCTGCAAACAGGAAGTGCTGCTGGGTTTCCTGTTACTGTGCATTGTCAGTTATGTCAGTTGAATCCAGGCAGCAGGAAGACTGAGATGCTGGGAGAGGAAGCTCCAAAATGGCCGCTACATTTCATTTCCAACTGTGCCAGGCTGTTGGTCCGGGTTAAATAGGGGGAGTTGTGGGAGCTTTAAAGATACTGGGTATATAGGGGGAGCCTTAAAGATACCGGGTATATTTAAGGTCACTGGGTATCTTTAAGGTCACTATATTTAGCCTAACATGGGTCTCTCTAAAGTGGCTTGTGACTAGGCTCTGGCACTTCCAATATCAAAGACACTCTTCTGAAACGGGTGGCTGTAATCACACTGGTCATCATGAAATGATAATAAATCACGATGGAGAGTCGCTGCATGCTGTCATGGAGCGGCAAGACACTTAATAAAGAGTGAAATTGGAGAAGAATGTGTGGACGTTTACAGCTTTTATCTTTGAAAACAAACAGAGAATTCCTCCAGACTTCTGCAGGAATCAAACAATGATACACTTGGGGAGGATTTAGGATGTTGCCATGGTAACCCGAAAGCAGTTCTAGGCAAGTTCTTGGTGGGCTAGAGGCTGAATTCCAAAGGGCAAACCGTCTTTGTCTTAAATCATTTGCATTTGGTGGGATTAATTCAAAATCAGGCTTGCGTCATGCAAACAGCAAACCAAAATAAACCCGGATAATGGCAGAGCACGTCTTCCATAAATCCCAATTGCTGCATCCAACATGGGTCACTTTAGCATTAAAATCTCCTTTTTTGTCAGGTATTTGGTTTTCTGCCTTATAGTTTTCCTCTTCTGGGATATAAAATAAACATGTTAGGATTGTGCCCCCAGACCAGTGATCAGCATGCTTTGTCCAAGTTTCCTATAAGTTCACAAGGGCAGGGCTCTCTTTCCTACTGTCTCCTGTGCTCACAGCACTTGGTTTGAATCTTGTGGCATCTAGTTTGTATTGTTCCCTGTACTATATGCTTTACCTTGTCTGTAATCACACCTTGTAAAGCGCTATGGAAGATGATGGTGCTATATAAATAAACATTATTATTATTATTATTATTATTAATATGGTGAAGTAGGAGTGGCTTTCTTGCCCTTTAGTAAAGCTCCTAGTATCCTTATCTCACTACAAATCCCAGAATCCTTCAACTGTAACAGATACGTTTATTAGCTGCTTTGGCTAAACAAAGCAGCAGCAATCGCCCTTTTCACCTGAGAATGATGCTAGTAACTGACTGATTCCCTCTATCTGAAGAGTTTGGAATAATGCAGATGGGGTTAAATGTGTCATGTGTGCATCAGCCAATCAGATGATTTGCAAGCCAGAGTGGGGAAGCTGCTAAAATGTACATCTGAAGACCACTTTGATGTACGTTTCTAAGGTAAACACATTGTTGCTATGGAGAACTGTTTTCTTTTATAACATAGAGTTGCAGAAACATAGAAAGGTAAAACAAAAAAAAGATAAACTCAGCACCTTGAGCACATCATATTGGCTCACTAAATGGGAAACACTTAAACTGGACCTTCAGCATGATTAAATGAGAAGCCCAAACTCTTAAAAAACAGTTCCCCAGCATCTAAAATTAATATATTTTACGTTTTTAGTCACATACTTATTATTCTTTCCCCCACTGGGCTGCAACTCTGTTCAGGACTTTAGGATACGGGCGCCGCCACCTTGACTCAGAAGCATCACACTTACTGAGGAGAGGAGAGTGGGATAAGGTACAGGGGGGCAGGTTATAGCTGTGCTTTGCTCAGACAGAGCAGAGCTGGGGTCAGGTAAAAGTCAGCAGTCCCAGAATGCAGAGCAGCACAGTCAAGAGGCACTTCCTGTTTGCAGGCTGACTGATAAGATGGCGGCTTCCATCTTGGATGTTTAAAGGCTCATAACGTGCAGTAGATGCAGGTAGGAGGATTTTTAATGTGAGCAATCTGTATGTACAGGGTGTGGGAAACATATAAGATAGACTCTTATTCAGAGTGAAGGTCCGCTTTAAAAATGTCAAACTTTATTGCTCAGTCCTGCCTCCTCTGTATGTATGGAGCAGGTGCAACTTGCTATGTAAATTATGTATGAATGATACAACAGTCCTTGGACCTAACAATTCCTTATGTCCTATCCGCTTAGTTCCTACTAGTTGCATTACATTAGTCTGCAGCATGCATTTTCTTTCAAGGGGAACAAAACCCACCAATGGCATCCTGGAATCTAATAGATTCCAGTCATTGGCTTTCCCCTGGGTCATCCCAAATTGGGTTCCCCTCGATGTGTGAACCCCCCTCCCCCAGGGCGCCCGTACACACTCAGATTTACCTGGTCCAATAGCGCATGCGCAGGCTCTTGTCCAATGAGAACCGCCTGCTGAACTGCCCTAATTTGGCAGACGGCTCTCATTGTTGTCAATGGGCAGCATGCACTGCCGCATCTCTTTCATCCCCGGTGTTGTGAGTGTGCTCCTGCCCAAGCAATTCAGATAGGCCCTATTATAGTCAAGGAGAGCTGTTGGCCAAAAGATGTAAACATTGCAAACAGCTCTTATTGGCTGAACGCCTGTGCATGCATTGGGCCGAGAAGAGATGAGTTTAACTAGGCGAACTTGGGGGTTTCACACGGTGGAACAGAACAAAAAGCCAAAATCCCGGGTTTGTTCCAGTTTAAGAAAGAAACTTATAAACAGACAGCAGAGGTGTAACTAAATGTGACCAGGACCTGGTGCTGACATTAAATATGGCTCTATCATTGCTCATACAATAACATTTTTAATGTTATATTCAGCCCCTAGGAGGAGAATTTTAACCACATTAGATACATGTAGAGTAGGTCCAGCCCCCTCGCTCTTCTCCTGCCCACACCTACCTCCCCCTTACTTAAGATAAATGTTGGGAAACAAAATTTAAAAAACATTCACAGGATCCTTCCGATGCCAGCAAAGGGGCAGCACTCAACGCGGCAGCTGTGGACCTCGATTGACAGGTCAGTTACCCAATCACAGGAGCAGCCATGGCCATGTTCCTCCAGGCATTGGGTGACATTCTATAGAAAAATGCCTGCCCCCTGCACAAAACAAAAGAGGATGGAGGCCCTGATTGGGTTATGGCAGAGGGATAGTGGTGTGGGCAGGGAAGCAGGGTGCCTGGACTTGTAAAACTGGTATTTTCCTGTACATGACACCATTGAAGACATATCGGATAAATAAGGAGAAAAGGCAACAGTGATGGGACCCCTCAAACTCTAAAATACGTTGTGTAGTTAAAAGGGAGGTGAAGGATTTCAGGGTGTTGCGGGGATCATTGCACCGGGGGCTCCAGCAATCTGAATGCCTCCTTGAGCCTGTCACATGGCTGTTCCGCACCCATTAGTTAGAAAATGGGTGTGCAACCAGATGGGTTTTTTTGCGTGAAAACACATTCAGTAAATGTTTGTTTTATTGCAAGAAAGAACTGAAATGAAAATCCACTAGCAGACATGTTGTTTTTTATTGTTAAAAGTTATTACCTTAGTTATAAAAAGGCAACCATCCCAGGCGCCAGGTATAAGGTCTTGTAACACAAAACTCAGAGGCCACATCGGCCGGCCACATCGGCGCCCCCTGCCCCTGCAAGCTCCCAGCCCTTATTCCCTTCAGGACGCCGCGCAACACTGAATAGAAGAAAGAAGACAAGATCTGTAAGTAGTCAAATTTAGAACATTCAAATTTAGTCTGTGTGGGTTTTTGTTTTTACTTACTTTTGTTTTACTTACTTTACTTTACTTACTTACGGGGGCCCCCATACCTGTTGACTGGGTTAGGAAGGTTGTATGTCACCCTGCGGGCATTGATGGGTGACATGCCGATACACCGCCCAATTACCCGCACCCCCATCAGAAATGCCCAATTCAACTGTCATGCGAGTTGCAAAATCTCTCCATGAATTCTCTCTTCCCTCTGCTTGAACGAAATCATCTCAGGAGGAGCTCTGAATCAGGCGAGATTCACACAAGCGAGTTGTCTTTCACACCAAAGTAAGATTTTCATTCTGAATCAAGCTTATAATCATAGATTTTGAGACACTTTGAAGTTTGCATGCAGGATAAGGTAGGTAGAAGTTAGCATGTCCCTGTACAGGTAAGTAACGCTATGTATAAGCCATTTAGGTACCAAAAAAGATCCATGCATGCTTTTACCAGAAATCTGTAATAAGTTCAGCAGCTCATCCATCTCATCGATTTTCTCATCAGTTCGGCCCTGGCAGTACTGGCTGCATGTGAATTTGGATGTTAGGGGAATTTAAAAAGTATGCTTCCCGTATTGGTCAAGATTGTAATTGCCATTTTTTGTTGTTGGTTTTTTTTTTTTTTTATTTTGGGGTAAAACTTCTTTATGCAGAACAATGTTTCTTAAATAATGAAACAATTACAGGGGTAAAACAATGGATTGAATTTTTAGTCTATTAGTGGCATTTAACAGGTCCACCCTTTCCTGAAGAATGGCCTTCTCCCTCTGGGGATACTCCGCCAACTCAATGGTTCATAATATAATGTTCTTCTCAGTGATGGCACACCATATACAGTAAAAGGAAGAAGAGGAAGGGAGTTAAAACATCAGCCCATTTTAGGACTGCTTCACTGGAATGGTGGCCTCAGGAGCTGCTGAGCTAGTGAAACTGGTCATATTTGTAGAAATGATTCATTGTTTTTCCTAACTAGTGTAATACTTTTTTACTTATTTAGATATATAAAACATTTCACCAGGGTACCTTCACTGGAAGTCTGGAGACTTGTTCAGCTTTTTGATGTACAAGAAACTGTAGCAAATTCTATTTAAGGAGGTCTCCAGTCATAAATGACATACTTATCTGCACAGATATAAAAAGAAAGTCTGAAATAGGGTCTTTAAGCTATGCCTTGTTCTACGTCTAGCGGCAGAAATTCTGGTGCTTCATGTGACCACTGCCAAACAAATAGGTTCACTAAACAGACGTGCATGCTGCATGCGCGTGGCTACCCACCAAGTCCCAATGGCCCAGTGACAGCCCAGACCCGCTATGAGGTTTTGCCTGATTCCTGGCATCTTCTTAATGACTGACTTGTTGGGTTATCCCAGATCAGGATGCCCCTGTGGTGCAGGAATAAGTGGGCCAGAGGTTGTTGAATGGAGGGCTACTTTAGAGCCTACATCCTTCAGTAATTGACATACAGTATACAAGTTCTCCTTTAGCACAGTCAAACAGGGGGCCAGGGTGCAACCACAAACAAGGCACCACTGCCCAAAGATCTAGCTCCTCTCTCAAGTAAACGTAAATAAAATAATCTTGTATAATAATAATCAACTGAGAATATAATTTTTTTAAAACTCCTCAAAATCTGTTACAAATTCACAAAAGGCTGTGACCAAGCCCCCTGCCCATTAACCATGCAGGATGTTATAGTGGTGGTTACACCTATGGTGTGGCATCACTATACCCAGTAATACCCAAACCAGAAAGTATATTCACCAAGCTGTCCAGCAGCACTAATAAACATACATACTAAATGTGGTTAAGAAATAAATATATAGGCTGGGGGGCTCATAATTCACCCCACTATTGAAGTAAGTCCTTGCACTTTCGGTGTAAATAAAATAGAAGTATTTTCAATAAGTCTGATGCTAAATCAGCCCCCAGACAGACAAAAAAGTAAATAGCCAAGGCAGTTTAATCTCCTTTACTTAATAATTAGCATGACCCCACCATCTGCCTAGGGGTCAGTAAAGCACCAGGTGTAAAAAAGAGCATTTTTTTTTGAAAATAACTTTTTACAAATGGTGCTGAATGAGCCCCCTTTCTTCTTTACTGCTGTCATATTAGAAAGGTGATGCAGTCAACATCCAAGTGCAAAGCAACAAGTCTTAAAGTGGGTCAAAAATCTTGCAGTCAGGTCCTGGAATCTAAAAGATTCTAGGTCTGGCAGCTAGTCTGTCCTCCATCCTACACTAGATCTATGAAATCCCCCGGGGTGTCTGTGATCTTACCAGACCACGGCGGGTTCCACAACGCAATCTCCGTTGGCACTGTATCCCCGGTTTCTCTTGCACTATGAAATCCCCCGGGGTGTCTGTGATCTTACCAGACCACGGCGGGTTCCACAACGCAATCTCCGTTGGCACTGTATCCCCGGTTTCTCTTGCACTATGAAATCCCCTGGGGTGCCGGTGATCTTACCAGTTACCAGCGGGTTCCACAACGCAATCTCTGTTGGCACTGTATCCCCGGTTTCTCTTGCTCTATGAAATCCCCTGGGGTGCCGGTGATCTTACCAGTTACCAGCGGGTTCCACAACGCAATCTCTGTTGGCAATGTATCCCCGGTTTCTCTTGCTTTATGAAATCCCCTGGGGTGGCGGTGATCTTACCAGTTACCAGCGGGTTCCACACCGCAATCTCCGTTGGTACTGTATCCCTGGTTTCTCTTGCTATATGAAATCCCCCGAGGTGCCGGTGATCTTACCAGATCCCAGCGGGTTCCACACCGCAATCTCTTTTGGCACTGTATCCCCGGTTTCTCTTGCTCTATGAAATCCCCCGAGGTGCCGGTGATCTTGCCAGATCCCAGCGGGTTCCACACCGCAATGTCCGTTGGCACTGTATCCCCGGTTTCCCTTGGGCTAGCTTTTCTTAATAGCATGCCGGGGATGCGGCCAGCCAGCGGCACCTCATCACAGCGGCATTTTTGAGAGCTGGTGGGCTCTCTCCAAAAGTGCCGCAGGGCATGGATTCGGCTTCGGGGATGGAAAAGCCTGGAGGGGGGCCACAGATTGAGCTGTGGACCCATTTTTGGGTTTCCTTCCACTTTAGGACTGCAGGACTAAAGCACTGCCAAGCCTTCAAAACAGGTGATAACATTTAACACTCTTTAAAACAAAGTCCATGGAACAAGAATAAAAAAGCATACCTCCCATTGCTGACAGTCCCCTTAATTAACAGATGAGAGGTTCCCTGGCAAAAAGTTACTAGAAACAGTTTAGGCCCTCCTCCGCCATGGTTACTGCCCTGGTAACTGTTTTTAAGACCATAACTAAAGTTATCTAAAAGAACACACTGACATAAAAACATCTGAGCAGTACTAGATTGTATCAGGAACTGCACAGCTGAACATATTGTACTACCATGTGTGCTATCCGTCAGAATGCTCTTTCTCTTACATAACTCCTAAAACATCATTTCAAATGCACATTATTCTTCTCCATGCCAGGGTCTTAACTATTTAAAGCGGAACAAAATGCACGATTTTGACTTTCCCAGGGACATGCTGATTGGGGATGCCTCGCAGTTTGCCCAGTTAAACTCACCTCTCCTCAGTCCAATGGCGCATGCGCGGGTGCTCAGCCAATGAGAGCCATTTGCTAAATTTCCATCTTTTGGTAAACGGCTCTCATTGACAATAATGGGGAGCGCTCACTGTCGCATCTACTGAATCCTGCTGTGTGCATGCTCCTGTCCCAGTTGGGGTTGCAGGGGATGCTGCAGAGGACTCTCCCCTTTGACAGCAATGAGAGCCGCCTTCGGAATTACATCTGTTCAGCGGGAGGCTCCTTTTGGACAAGAGCCAGCACATGCGCCGTTGGACCAGCAAAAGGTGAGTCTATATGAGCGTCCTGGGGAGTTTGACAAAGCGCGGGAAAGCCAACGGCTGGCCTTGGAATCTTTTAGATTCCAAGCCGGCTGCTGGTGGGTTTTATTGCGCTTAAAGCCTTAAAAAATTTCATAAGAAAACAGAAGTTTTTGGTGAAGCAAGTTTATTTTGGTTGTGAATTGAAACCTGCATCTGAGGGAGTCTTTTTTTACCTTAACATAGAAAAAAGTGCAAAAAGAAAAACCTTTTTGTTTTATTAAGTTATTTTTACAGATGAGGTACATCATTTTTCCAATGAGATCTAAAATACTTTATAGCAGATACATGTGTTGTCAAAACAATCCAGTTCAGAGGGCCCTGTAGCTAGATAAAACCCAGTCCCCGGCCCAGCACAATGTGTGGAACCTTGGACCCCTTGCTGTACCAATTCACAGACTGTAAAAAAAACCCTCCTTTAATTTCTACTTTGTACAATGTCACAGAATATGAAGTTGCTTTATAAATAAATTCATATTAATAATTTATAGTTTAAAATTACATTTAAATTATAATATTAGGGCTGTGATCACTTCAGAACCCGATCCCCCCCCCCCCTGCTGCCCGCTTAGCCTTCGATAACTGACAAGCTGACCGTGCTCTTCAATGTCCCATAGCGATCTTGCAGCTCCACAAAGTATCGCCGGGTTTCGGGTGGCTCCACTGCATCCCATTCATGGGCACTGCGTAGGCACAAGATCGGGGGCCACGTGCAGTGCCTGATGGGATGCAATTTGGCACCACCCATCAGGAGGTCACCTGGAATCGGTGGGACCCAGAAGATGGATCCCCCAGTGTGGTGAGTAAATACTGCCCAATTGTGAAACTGGGGGGGGGCAGTCTGGTGAGGTTTGGGGGAGTTTTTAACCTTTTAACCTTCCCGATGTTCCTCTTTAATATCACCCAAATAGGAGGTGAGCCTGAGAACCTGCCATTTGTCTATAGTAACCAGACCCTGCCCCATGAATACAATAGACTATATTCAGACCTAGCTGCCAACAGGGTACCTCAACAGCCGATGTGTGCTCTGAGCTGCAGGTCATTTCCTCTTGAAAAGGCATCCTTGAATTCCTATTTAGGTTGGACCCTGACGCAAATACACCTGCATTAGATTTATGAGGAGTGATGTAACTCCTGAAATAGGACAATTATGACTATATTAATGGGAGAGTCTTATACAGTATTATAAGACCTTTAATTTGTTATTAAACATGGCATATATGTATTAACCAGAGACAGATAATCTGCTTATTATCAGGATCTGGAGGATATATATCTAGTGCTTCGGCTCATTTAACTAAGAAATTCATGGGGATCATATATGATAACATGCATATTGTGAATTACATTACTTTATAGAATATTTATCTAATCTCATGGAGGCGGGTTGTAGGCAGCATAATGCAGACACACCCAGAAAGCTGGAAATGCTGGCCCTAGTGTTTAGTAGATTAGCAAGCTGGTTGCAGGGGTATTGAGTCGATGGACGGGCCTCCCTACCTGAAACATAATGGCTAAGTATCTACCTGTGATCTCTCTCTCCATTATAACATTTATTTTACTTTAACTAACTTTTTATTAATAACTGCCAGTAACAAGGTCTTTTTCGGGAAACTTCTGGTGATTTACCGTAAACCCGTTTTCATTTATACATCTTATTGTGTGTGTTGGCTAATTTCTCACACAATAGATTGTATGTGCAAGGCATTTGAGGGAATATATTGCTTCCTAGGCCACTTTATTGGATGTGTGAGAATAGCCTCAGTCACCATTTGTATCAGATTGATGGCCGTTGGGCTGATGTGATTTTAAGTATTTGGGATATTTCTAATATTCATCTCTGATAGAAATATTGGCGATTAATGTACAGCAAATATTGAAAAATTATATTTCCTTACAGTGAGAATAAAAAACTCACGGTGCATTATGTTTCTGGCTAGTAGGGTTTTACATTGTTCATTTATCTTATTACAATGTTTATTCATAGTACGATATTATATTGCAAATTTATTATATATTGCTGTTAATTTATATTCATTTATAGTAAGATTGTATGTCGTTAATTTATAGTATATCTTTGATTATTATTATAATATAATCCTGTTCCTTGTTAATATAACATTGCATTTGCTAATTTATATTATATTAATTTGATAATTTATGGTATGAGTTTATGTTGTTAGTTCATAGTCTGATGGTTTGACTTTAATGAGTAGTATAATATGAAGTTGTTTCTTGCTAGTATGCTATTACATTGTTAATGTATATTATTTTATTGTGCTGTTAATAGTATATTATGTTTTTAAAGGCTGTTGGGATTACTGTAAGTACTCAGATGGGGTCTCATAGTAATCCCACTTCATGTAACCCCCCCCCCCCTCCAGAGGCCAGCTGTCTGGTCCAGATCATCAAGGTTTAGCTAACAGGGGCTTCCTTAACGCAAAGCTCTTCTTTACAAACACCCCACAGTAACAAAGGTTAGAAAGCAACAAATAGTCTGCCTGCTTTCATACTGAACTCTTACAGTTTCCTATTCAGCTAATTATTGTTTTAGCACAGGACTTCCTTTGCAATTCCTTTCATGGAGTCATTCAATTCAATTCGCATCCTGCACATATCTCAGTTTAGGCTGCAGAAGGAGGAGTTTCCTATGTTATTGTTTTTTGTGCTGGTCCACCCAACTTTCCTATTGGAGGGCAGAGAGTGAATTTGTCCATGTCAACCCCCCCTTTTAACCACCCGAGCTATTAGTTTTGTTCAAAATCAGTGGGGGATTTACAGCAGCAAGTGCAGAACAGATGATCAGCATCACTGGGCAAGCAGGGAATCCCAGGCAGGAGGAGGGAACCAGAGGAGAAACACTACACAGACCCCTGTGACTGATGCACTGCACACAAAATCCATGGGAACAAATCTTTAGAACAAGCAGACTGTGATCTGGAGGAACTTCACCATTCCCTGGATAGTATCCCAGCACCAAGTTGGTGTATGTGCAAAGCCTCTGGATAAGATAAGGCAGCCAAAGAAAAACACATCAGCTGGTGACCCATTAATTAGACAAACAGAAGAGCAGCTTGTGAAATCCACATCATCCAGACACCCTGAAGCAGTCAGCCATGGCCAGCCTGTGTCTATTGATGGGATTCCTCTATGTTTTGGGTGAGTGCATTTATGTCCCCTGAATTCATTTAAACTTCCCGCTCTATCAAGTCATTCTGTCACCACTCCATATTCTATGCATGAATGTGAGGGAACTAGCTTGTGCTCATTGTTAGGGATTTAAGCACACGTGCAAGGCCAGTGCACAATCTATATTGCTTCTTATGTATTTAATTTAGTGACCAGCTATTGGGATACTGGCCTTACTACACTCATACATCAAATACGTATTGTCAGTTACTGAAACAGCTTGTGCTGACTGAGTGTCTCTATGACCACACCAAACTGGTACTTAGGATGCCTATAGAAGTCTATTGTCTGAAGCCGTTCACATTAGTAAAATAACTTTCTGTCTGTCTACACAAAATATATTCTGTATGCGACACGGCAATGAACACGCAACACAATCCCAACAGGCTGATCAATATTTGGACAGATGCTTCTGAATGCCAGGAAAGATCTTCTTTAATCAGCTAAACATGTCTTTAACAGTCTATACATTGAACATGACAGCTCCACGCTGCAGAGATTCATCACTAAGTTTTACTCAACTTAACAGAGAGGAGACATTGTAGGAAGTTAAACGATTTTGCGGAAAGGAATCTCTCAAAGTACCGGTATTCCATTCATTCATTCATTGCTTGCAGTTCTTACTGCAGCATGCTTCCCTATGTGTGGAGGCTGGGCCTAGTACCCGGGAAACTGTAACCTATGACTGGATGAACTAGATAGCTTGTAGTCCCACACACACTAGAGAGCTTCATCCTACCTACATCTGGGATAAAATAAGTAATATTCTAGTACAGGGCTCCCAACCTTTATTTACCAAGTAGCACTTTCCATTGATTCTATCTGGGTGGTGCATATAGGCAGTCATTTAACTAAAACTGGGTTAATGTACAAAACAGCAATTTAAAGTTCATGAAACACAAGAAATGTTCATAAATAGTTTGCATATTAGGAAGAGTTGTGTGCTTATTTAGCAGACCAGACTTGGGTAAAGTATAGATGGCAGCAGATGAGGTTAGGGTACAGATCAGTCTTGCTTGTCATGCACCACCAGCACTTTCCATTTTTAATTATCTCATGGACCACCTAGGTGGTATGTATGGGTAAGGCTTGTTAGTCACCTAAAACTGGGTTAAAAACACACAAAACAGACAAGCAAAGTGCCTAAAACAAACAAACAAATGCAACTACTGGCCTGATTTATCAAGCACTATCTGCAGGAATACGCAATATCAGAGAGTAGTCAAAAATATAACTTAGAATTTTCTGTTTACACTGGCGCATGTTGTGCCATTTCAAGAAACATATTTATTAAAGTATTATTGGTGCAGCAAAATGCTGAAAACATTCTAAATTATATTTTGTACCAATGTGGCAAATTCTGTCAGTGCATGATAAATCAGACCCCTAATTCTCAGCTTTAGGAACAGTTTTGTGCACTGAGCAAAGTAGTGATGGCAGATCAAGTTAAGGTACAGATCAATGGGCAGCCTCGCTATGTGCCTCCGAATAGGATATTGCCTACCGCCTGTGTGCATTACCGCTGGTTGGGAGATGCTGTTCTTATGTAATTCTTTGGGTTTCCAGGCACACAAGTGCTAAAGTTACGGGAATGTCTATTTTAATTGACTTTCCCACAGATCTGAGATCAGGGTGCCAGGGGGCATGGGACCCCCTGTTTGTCTTATACCTGTTCCCATGTCACTGAGTGCTATCCAGCAGTCATTGTATGTGAAGCTGGGAGCCACAGCTCTGGGTCTTGTCAGGCTAGAGGTGTTATTCCGTGTATGTGCTCAGCTTGGCTGCCCAAAGAAAATAACGGGCAGCCTTGGTCTCGCCTTATACACAGGACATGCCCACCTCCAGCCTGGGATGTGGAAGTGCAGCTCCCGGATACACCTAACAGAGACCATGGAACAGCAACCAGTGGCGTGGGAGCAGGTGTTAGGTAAGAAGGGATTCTCGCGCCTTCTGGCATTCCCCTCTGAGGTCTGCAGGAAAGTCTGACAAAGTGTGCATTGCCTTAAAGTGGAACAAAACCCAGGAATTTGACTATCCTGGGCTTTGGTCTTAGCCCCCGGGGCACCCCGATCAGATGTGCACCGCTGTATGAAACCGCCCAAGTCGCCCAAACAAACTCACCTCTTCCCGGGCCTACGAGGCTTGCGCAGCTGCTCGTCCAATCAGTGCGCTAAGATCTGCTCCAGCCCCTGCGTCCAGGATCTCGTCTAATGCGAATGGATCTGAGCGCACTCGTGGCCACTTCCCCCGCTACCCTCTAACAGGGAGCGTGCCCGTGCCAGCCATTCACAAAAGCCTGGCACAGGCATGCACCCTGCTAAAGGGACAGCGGGGATACGCCCGCAGTTGGCGCCTGCACCAATGGACTGGGGAAAGAAGGTGAGTTTTCAGGCGACCTGGGGAGTTTCACAGAGCGGGGCATCCCAATTTTGGAAGCCCTGGGGGGAGGAAATCCAGTGGCCCTGGAATCTCATAGATTAAAGTGCTGATGGGGCTTGGGTTTTGGTCCTCTTTAAAGCATAATTGTAATAGCCTCATCAAAACCAAATGGTTTTATTTCTAAACTGTATACAAAAAATCAGTTGTTAGGCAAACCTATACCTCAAAGTCGGTCTAAAGTCATTTTCAACCTGAAGGGCTCCTGTGTATGCCAGCCTCCTCAAGGGAGGCATGTCCACTGAACAGTGCATAATGCAGCAGCACTTACTGGCCTTGTGACAGACAAGGCCAAAGGACGGCATGAGCGGATATGCACGGCAGCACACGCAACACCATGCATGGCCATCATTGGCCACCATTGATCACGTGGGACAAGGAAGGTGCATGCAACAACCCCTCTTTGTGTTCAAAGAAGCCTACTAATGTCATATACACTGTCACATTCAGAGCTCTATTTACTGATTCACTTATTGTTTTGCTGGCTGGTGAGACCTCTCTGGTCATGAAATAGGACAGACAGACTGCCTGCTCACCCCTTTAACACAAAGGTGTCAGACTCCCTATGTCCCCAGCAGCTTAAAGTGGACCAACACCCAGGATTTTGACTATCCTGGGTCTTGGTCCACTTCGGCTGTGTGAAACCCCCCAGAAAGCCCCGAAAAACTCACCTCTCCTCACTCCCACGTGACCGCCGCTGCCAATCCCCGCCGACGGACAAGCGGGAGGCAGCGACGGACAAGAGAGCACGCCCGCCGCCGCCTCCCGCGCGTCACTCTTACAGGGCGCGCGGTGTGCGTCCTGCTAGAGGGACGCACGGGAGGCGGTGGCGGGCGCTGCTGGATAGTGGATAAGGTAGGGATTTAGGGGTTTCTGGGGGGTTTCACACAGCGGGGTGCCCCGCAGTCAGGGGTCTGATCGGTCCGGGAATCTTGTAGATTCCCGGGCCAATCATGGGAGGGTGTTGGTCCACTTTAACAGTGAAACAAACATCATTAAAAAAACTTCAAAAATAAAACACAGCTATATTCACCTACCCCTGAACCATTATCTCTAGTAATGAGCTTACAAAGAAGGCATCTCTGGCTCCTATCATCAGCTGTTTTCACATGATGGCCTAGCAGCTCAAATGTGTTCTCTGGCCTTCAGGCATGACACAGTAGGCTCTTTTTACTGACAGTCATTGTATAAAATGATTTGTAAATGACATTATACCTCATAGATGTGTTCTTTATACATTTGCAGTACTCTGCAGCCCTTAGGAGCTCAGCAGATTATGGGCCTGGGCCTGGGAGTTTTCCCTATACAGGGAAGGGTCCTGCTTCACCAGCTTTATGGTTTGCAGAGCCATCCACTGCAATGTAATATGGTGATATCAAATCCTGGGTACAAACCATAAGTAAAACAGAGAAAGGATGTAGTCGGTCCTAATTTCTCTCTGTGTGAGAAATTACTCTCAAGTAGGATGCTCAAGTAGGATGCTTTAAAGCACCAAACTTGCTACATTATAGCCAACAAAAATCAAAGTTTATAATGATGTTCTGGGTTATGTGGGCATTCACATTCTGTATATTATTCTTTGGGGTTCCGGGGTCACTCTTGTTTTGTATACATATATGCTTCTACAAAATATTTATAGGGGGCTGCTGGCCACTTGCACTTGCATATTATTGTTTGAGGTTCTGGGGGTCACTTTCACTATATATATATATATATATATATATATATATATATATATTTGGTCCACTGCCTTTCTGCATTATATTTGGCCACTTGCACTGTGCATGTTAGTATGGGGTAGGGTTCTGGTGGATGCTAAGTAAATAAAGAGAATCTTTTTCACACATTTTAGTATTTTGGACTTTTTGAAAGAAGACTTCAGTGCTAATTGTGGGTTTGGTTGACACGCACTGTCCCCGGTCACTCCGGGCATGGGGATTGATTGCAATCCAGTGAATTTAGGCCAGGGGGTAGAAATGTGGCACAGAAAGGATCCACCTCCCCTCTTCACCCCTCGGCATGTGTCTAAATTATGGCACATTAACAGAATCATACATTTCATCCTGGGGACTCTGTTGTACAGGTTTACATTAGTATCATTATTAATATTATTGTTTAACTATGTAGCAACATATTTTTCATAGCACTGTACACAGTAGTAATTACAGACAGGATGCAATAGGAGAGCCCTGCCCTTGGAACTTACAGTCTGAAGGATAAGGGGTGGAGACTAAGGGGAAAGACCCCAAGTGGTTGATGTTGAGTTTGACACCATTGTGCATTAGGTTTGGTTCCCTGGGATATCCCTCACAGCTTAATTACGGTACTGTGACACCAGTGGGGCAACAGAGAAGAACTTATCTGGGCTATAAATGGCCCTCCCTTTGGATGATCTTTACAGTTCTCTGGCTGCCACTCCACTATAAATGCCCCTCCACTACTCAACAAAATAACGCAGGCAGTAGAAAGTGGAGATGGGCCGGTGCTGCTCTGCTGAGCCACCAATAGTTGACTTATATATATATATCCAAAATAGTAGGAGCTAAATAAAAAAGTGTATGCTTTCATTTAAGGCCTATACATTTATCATGTCATCAAATCCCCGTTGCCTTAGAATGATGATATATATTCCCAATAATGTTATTATCGCACCTAACTTCCATAAAAAATTCTTTCCAAGGGGAGTAATGAAACCCAATCTGACCGCATTACATGAATCATATGACATATATCATTTACTGCGTCAGTTTTCCCACCTGCTGTATGCGTACGTGCCTGGATTTCCCATGTGGGTTATGAAGTGTGTGGGGCCGGGACTTCCTCTCTATTGTCTTAACAGTGTTTATCCGATGACTGGCCGGCAGTGCGCTATGCTGTAGAGTGCTCAGTTTTAAACGTGATACATAAACACAGGGCTAACGACTGTGACTCCAATCCTTTTTTGACTTGTAGCCTTTCATCATTTTTTCTCATTTTAGTCATCTAGTCATCTAATCTGATCAGATTACAACGCTTAGTGTCTATATGAAGCATGCAAGAAATCCAGTGTAGCTAAGGGAGTATCTGCAAGCTTGAACCAAAACACAACCACTTTTTTATATTGTAGACAGCATACAATAATACTACTTTTACCATGATCCAGCTTGTGTCTTAACATTTTTATTAATTTTTAAAAAGTTAATAACACAACAATCTCAGTCGTTCAACATTTAAAGAAACAGACCTACATATTATATCATCTAAGATTAGCTTCCATGTTAACTTCCAGCTTATACATACCTGGTGTACATACCTGGTGTGGTGTGCGTTAATCCATACTCCTTTATCTACAACTTCCAGCTTATGTCTGTGCAGAATCTGTCTATGATAAGTTAACTAGTGAAAATGGTTCATTTGTTTGAATAATTACAAAACAAATGATGAGCATATTGGCTTGTGTCCCTGTTGAGGTCGCTGGCCAAATTTTGTATAATACCAAATATTTTGGAACTATTGCAGCGTGTTTGGTTTTATACAGTGACATCAGCAGGGAGGTCCTGAGAAACATCACTTCCCTGGGAACCCCCCACAGTACTTTCAGTCACTGTCAGAAATGCTTGGGAATATGGGATCTCCTTCCCTTTATCTAGGAACAGGAATAAAAGAACACAGAACAATGAAGACAAGAGGAAGAGAACAATGAAAAGGGGGCAAAAAAGAGAGGATACAGAAGCAAAGTTGGAAGAAGAAAGGATGCTGCCAAATGGAATTTTTGAATGTATTGAAGCAGCAGTCTGCCAAAATTAAAAAAAAAACCCACAACCATCCCCCAGTGATAAACCTGATTGCATACTTTAAAATAAAAAATATGTACACCTGTGCAATGCTGAACTGACCACAACAAACTGCTTAGTTAGCCAACCAGTACAGCAGCCGTTGGTACTCCTTTAAGAGATAGTCCAAAGTTTTTCATTTTTTATGAGCTTACATTGAGATTAATTATTGGAACAGGATCCTATAAGCATTCAAGAGTGGGGACAAAGAATCTGACCAGCTTTAAACTCCTTGGAATGTATTCTTGAGCCTTATACTGCTGTTTTCTCCATAGAAGTTTTTTTGAAAACAAAGGCTCTTATGCAGGACTTTACATATACAGTATTCACTTGCATTTATGTCTGTACTGTAAATTGCCAGTGGAAGTAGATGCAGTTAATAATAGCAGTTGTTTGTAACATCCTCTTCCGCCCCGCCACCCCATGTTCGCCACATCTTGCCTCTGCTTGAACCATCTGCATGAACCATGTGCAAGGTGCTATATTGTAAATACCTATTTAGTAGATAAAATATAACTTGTTTCTTCACCCTGAAGAAATGTTTGTGCTTCTTATGTTTAAAGGCACTTGCACTACTTCTAGTCCTTGTTTTATTATCTAGCGGTACATATACTTTGAAGGATGCTTTAGATGCTTGGGGTATTTATATACATGTTCCCCTGTATTCAGAGGAGGGAGGCACACACTCAAAATATCTAATGAATCCATTAGTGCTGGGCTGGTGTAATACAAATGCGAATAGGAAAGAAGAATAGGAAGCCAAGCTGCCCACAAATACCCTCACCATGCAGAAGAGGCATTGGTAGCCTCGGAACGCGTGGGTGCCTGCAGCCATCCTGCCTCTGTTAGGCTCTATACATACCTTTCCACTTGCACTGTGTTGGGCAATGCAGTCACAATGCAAGTATAAGCAGAGAAGTGTGATTAGAGCCTGTCTACTAATATATATAGTATAGTATATGTACGTATGTTTCTACCCTGTCTGTAATTACTACTTTGTAAAGCGCTACGGAAGATGATGGCGCTATATAAATAAACAATAATAATAATATTATATGCACACATTGCACTAATAGTTTGATTATAGGTTAGTGAATAGTTTGCTTATTTGACATAGATTTTTTAATTCATTATGAATTGATGGTTAAAACACTTCATATGTGTTGTTGGCACTTTATTGGTCGTTATGAATATAATATGTAGCTCATTTTTTGGACTAATTGCACTTTATTGGTTCAACATGAAAGAATGTTCTTCATTTGAGCAGTTTGGGTCTCTAGTAGTTTTTTTGATTGTCCCTTGTGTATATGCTTTTAATGTTGGTGTATTTCTGGGCAGCTTTTGCTTCCCATTCCTCTTTATTGCCCCTAACATGTATTAACTGTATCAGTATTTGCCAGTATTAATACACAAGAAATATTTCATCAACTAAAAGATATACAGTGTTTTGAATATTCCACTATCTTGAGATTGTAGGTTATAGTAAACCAAATAGTGCACATCAGAGGCCACGTATTTCCCTGTAGAAGTGTTTATTTAAGCTTCTGCTTAGGGACTGTTTCAGTGTCAGGGAAAACCTCCTTATCCTGTCCACAGCTTGACTTTTAAGACTGGCAGGATGTGTGTGCTCACTAAGTTGGACATCACCTCATCATGATGATGTAAAGTGCTCAGGCAGGCAGCTAACTGTATAATAGGAAAGTGTTGTTATTCCTAGAATTATTGTAATGTGTTACATTTGCCTTTTTCTCAGTAAAATGATCAAAGCTGCCAGTATCAAAGGGGCACAGTGTGGTCCCATGGCGTCTCAATGTTTGATGTTGCTTGTCATGTCTGTTGTCATTGTTGGACTGTCCAGACTCCATGTGAATACCCATGTAAAAGCACCATCTCAATCCTTTTTACAAAAACTAACTCAGCAAATGAAAAGAACATTTATGAAAAATTATCGAGATCATAACGTGACAACACATCAATCAGGTTAGCTGACCATAACTCTACATAATACAATTAGTGTGGGGCCACAATGGGAATCGGTTTACTGTTTGCCAAGTATACACTTGGGGCTGATTTTCTAAACACTTTGCCATTATTCACATGGAACTTAAACAGGTTTTGTCACATTTACTAAACAAAATGGGCCATTGCCCTGGTACTTCCATAATTCTTGGTCAGTGTAGTTGGGCCAATGCTAATGAACACTTTTTCAGTTCTCCAGCTTTTAGCAGCAAACCCCATTGGAACCAATGTTTTTTTTTTTTTGCCAGTGTCACTTTGGGTCAGTTTTGCATTGGTAACAGATATTTCGAGCTTTAACATCAGATAGGTAACTAGTATTTAATAAACATCAAATTTCACACATATCACATTTTTTATAAACTAATTATATTAGGCTTTCCAAACAATAAAGACAACAAAGACACTCCCGAGACATAATCTGAGCCCATATCATGCTGACATGCTGTAGAAGTGTGTTTTCAGCAGGATTTCTTTAATTTTCAAAAACAAAGACAGGTCGTCAGCTTGCTCTAAACTGTTTTCAAGGTAAATACCACTTGATCAGCCCGGCAAAGTGCAGCTAAAATCCAGCACAATGCCAGCAGATTGTCAGTTCTCCCTATGTGCGCCGCTACAAATATAGCTCTGTTTGCCAGAATTATTGCTTAGTTTGCCACAATGTTTCCCAGTTGCGGCACACACGGCAAACTAAAGATAGAGTGAATTAACGAACCCCCTCCCCACCCGCATACGCCGTAAATCAGGCTCATTGTATACATATAAGGAATTTGTAAAATGTTGCAAGAAGTAATAAGAAAGGAGGGGGATATACACAATACATATACAATATATATATATATATATATATATATATATGTTATAACAATAACTAGCTGTAAACCAGTATGCGCTCTAAATACATACTGTAAAGTATACACTTTATACAAGAATGTATGTTAAAGCTTCATAACCAATCATCTAGATCAGGGGTTCACAACCTTTTCTAATTCAACTACCACCTGGGTGGTAGGTATGGGCTGTCATTCACCTAAGAGCACTATTTAAAGTCCAAAAAAACCACTAAAATGCACATATATAGTTGTCATTACCATTTGGAGCAGTGTGGTACTTAAAGCAGACGTCCTGTCAAGAGAATAAAGTTTAGTAATTTGCTTCCCTAAAGCCCCCCTTTGATGATTAGTGCTGTATACTGGAGTGGGCTCAGCCCCATGCAGATGCTGTGGAATAGTTGTGCTCCTAGAATTACATGGGAGCGGCCATCTTGGATCACACATGAGAGCCCTGCTTACACATGAGCATGAGTGGGGGGGGAACCTTTGCTAGCACACAGACATAGATTTTACCTGTTTCCACACAGAATGTTAGAAGGAGACAAATTTCTTCTCTAGCTGGCAACTTTGAGGAAACATTGATGCAGCATGGCTGCAGTATGCCTGTGTGATATTGTTTCTCCACTCAATGCAGATTGTGTTGAGAATGGAATATTGCTGTAGGCAGCCCACACCAAACAAAGAGATATATGCCTCAGAAAATGGATCAGCATATCTGTTATGTTACACACACTCACACTGAATCACCAGCTGCTGGGGGGGATGAATGTAACTATGCATCAATGTATGTCAATGGCCTCAGCTGCCACAGAGCATTGCAACAGTTGTTTACAATGTTTTAAGAGCTTTCTGAGCAATGCTGAGTCATTTCAGCTGATCTGTGTTTACTTCTGGCTAGAAATAAAGCAGTATTTCAAAGAGATTTAGGGTAATTTTGTATGTGGTACTGGATTTTTCAAACTTGTGGCAACATGACAACATGCAGTTCAGGAGCATAGACTCTGCCTGCTATTCCACAAGACCTACATGTTAATCTCCATCTCAAATATCTTACATTGCCAAAGGGGGGTTTAGGGAAGCAATGTATTTTTTTTATTTTTTTCACAACAAATAGATATCTCAATGTACCCCTAGTTATAATGTATTTTTATATCTACCAATGACCAGGATTGGAACTATGATATATTTCATAGGTTTAATAGCCATTCCCATTCCATCATGTTCATGCTAGCTTCATGCAGTTACTGCATTTTTAATTGTACTGTATTATGTAGTGTACTGAGTTATGGGGGCCTCAGGTTTTAGTTCATTTTTATTTGATTGATTGATGTACTTGTTATTACATACACAGTACAGGAGCTCTCCTTTGCAATAATAAACTGACAGTCTAGAGAAAGGGGTAAATAAGTTTTCTGCCCCCCCCCCCCCTCAATGGCTGTCAGGGTGCTGCACCTTTCATTCATCTATGATTTCTAGCTCTTGTTAAGCTCTTGTGAAATTGCCCTTCTACGTGGCCTCCTTAGCAGCAGAGCACAACTCATCTATGCATGTGTTAATGACTGAGCCCCCTCAGAAGTGAATTAATTTTGGAGAATGAGAAAATTAGTCAGCAGAAGGGATCAAGGAAATGCAAAGTGCAGGCAAATGAAAGATGCCACTCCTGAAAGCCAGTGTGGGGCAATTAGAAAGTAAACTTAACCCAAACTTAATAAATTTGAGTTAGGGATGCTCCTGCGTGTGTGGGAAACCTCCTCTTACCTCTCCAGCAATAGCACGGCACATGCACAGGCTCTCATCCAATCAGCATAGATTGCCGGCCGATGCAGCCAATCAGAATAGATTGAACCATCCAGAAATATATTCTGAATGAATGGAGTGGCAAGTGCCTCCCACCGTGTGCTCCCTTCTACACTCCACTCATTTAAGCAAGCCTGGGGTGCAGGCAAAGTAAGTATATATATAAGTATACTGTGTGAACCAGAGGATTTACAAAAAGCAGGGCATCTCAAAAAAGAATGCCATGGAGACCGAGAATCATCCTACCCTTGGACTAACAGGTTTTTGCGAACACATCCAGTCTGTATCACTGTAGCAGTTCTTGGGGGCCGCTACACTCCCAGCCCTGGGATGCCTGTCAAAATTTGGCATCTCCCATGTGACTGCAGGCAGCTAAAGGGGTTTGCCGAATAGGCACACATAGCCCCAAATACACTGCACGCACACCCAGCAAACCCCACTGGTCACAGCCGGTGATGTGCATTGGCACATAACTAAAATGAATGAAGGGTACTTATATATTATGATGCCTGATTTTGGTTATTTCCAACATGTACACAGCTGATGGCCATCAGAATGCCCGGGGGGTGAGTAATAAATAGCTACTTTGGGTAAGAAATTAACTTGGAAGTTTGCCTCACTGCTTGGATGGGTAAAATGTGGAGCATATTCTGCTTTATACATACATAATAAAATGGAAAATATGAATGAGCCACGTACCCAATAATGTGTTTAGTGTCCAACTGAATGCCAATGAGTGAGTCCGCTTCCAAACATGGAAGTGTAAAAACTCTTTGGGTGGTAATGTCAAACTGATCTTATAAAATGGCTGCTTGTTTTATCTAGTATGCCTTTTATACCCAGAGAGCCAGCTTTAAGAGAGACTCTATTGTATCTCATAGAAATATTTCTGAGGTACATTGTCATGCATAGTGCTTGTGTTTCCCCTCCATTTACAACAAAAAGCCAGTCTTCCCTTGTAAAAGACAGACAATCGTCAACCATAAAAACAAAGAATGGCTTCACATCGTCCTCAGAGCAGTCAACAAACCTTTACTAGTCAGAGAAAGTTATTGGAAAAAGCAAGTGTAGTGTAAACAGCATGAGGGGAACATGGAAAGTCTGACTCCATTGCTGGGCTTTATGGTGGGACAGTGCAGGTTACAGCCTGCCGCCTGCACCAGTTTTTCCACAAACACTGGCAAAGCCTAAAGGACAGGAACAGGCTGCAGTGTTGCTGTCTATGTTACAGACGTGGCTATATTCTGTTGCTATATTACCTTTATATCTTCCTTCCTTTAAACTGTTTTGTAACTATATGTATATGCTTCCATGTTTTTTCGTATCTGCAGAGTGCTGTGGAGTGATTTCATTGCTAGTCTACGATGCTCTGATTTTTAATTAATAATTTTTCCTTTAAAGTAAAAATTTTTTTAGATAGATTGTTTAACCAGCATCGTTTTGCACATTTTTCAAGTAAGATTTACTGCTAGGGCTCTGCCCTTGGGGTTGTAGATATTACAGAGGGAGATAACCCGTTCTGCAACACTCACGTGAGTTATAAATCCACGTGTGACCCCTTGATGGTATGAGCTTGGAGCGGGAGGGCGAGTGCTAAGGCTTCTTGTTTTTGACAGCACTCACGTGATTATTATGAGACGCGTGAGTGGCTGTTAGGATGGCCCCGTGGTTTGAGGAAGCTTGAACGGGTTGCCATGGCAACCTACATGTCACAGGGGACGCATTGGGAGGAGGGCGGTAATTTCATCCCTCGATTCACAGGGCTTCACTTCCCGTAGTTTGAGGAAGCTTTAACGAGTTGCCATGGCTACCTATATGTCACAGTGGACGCGTCGGGAGGGGGGCGGTTATTACGCCTCTCGCATTGCAGGGCTGGCCCCGCAGTTAGAGGATGCGTGCGCTGGTTGCTCTAACAACCTAAGTGTTGTAGTGGACGTCACAGGAGGTCTCTCGCCTCCCTACTTCCGTTATTTAAAGAACTTCCTTTCTATCTGCCGAGTATCCTTGTTAAAGTCGCATAGCGACGAAACACGTTGGAGCTTGGCGGGTAGATTATTTCTTGGACCCTTCATTGCAGGGACTCATCCCCATTGTGGACTATATTGCTAGCTGTATGCCGTTATTGGCATGAGGAGCATTGGAGATTGGCAGTGAGATCTGCTCTAATACACTGCTCTTTTTGAGCTGACATGCTGGTTTATGCTTTACTTTTGTGAGTGTGATTTTTACTTCTATTAAATGGTGTTTTAAGACGTTATTGCACTAGTCCTGTTTTATATCTTCTTCTCGCTCCATGTGCGGTTCTGTCATTCATTACTCTAATGATGTCCTGAGTGACTATATAAACCTGCCTGTCCTGTGAGAATTTATGGAACATCGATCTGCTGTAGATGCTGATGATTTAACAAAGTTGTGTATCTGATAACATCCTTGCTCTGGGAGAGTTGATGGAATATTGACCTGCTTCCAATGGTTATGAGTAGTTCAAGATGCCTGTTTGGTAAGGGTTTGCACAAACGGGTGATAAAAAGCACGAAATAACAAGATTGCACATGCACTTTGGGACGTGGTCAAAATATAGTATTGCGGATTGTGATGCTGATTTTCTATGTGTCCATGTGCTGAGGAATCTCCTAAGGATTGGACATTATTTATATCTGTGTGGAATATTACTATCAAGCTCTGTGTTTTTTCTTTTATATGTATTTAGGAAGGATGGGAATCTTTTTTACACGTTGAGCTTAATTAATTATTAATCACATGAATGTATTTATTTATTTAATTTAACGTTAAGTGCGGTGTTGTACAGTTCCACTGTTGTTTATTTCTATATTCTGTTGTTGTCTATGTTACACATGTGGCTATATTCTGTTGTTGTCTATGTTACAGACGTGGCTATATTCTGCCGCTGTCTATGTTACACATGTGGCTATATTCTGCCGGTGTCTATGTAACAGACATGGCTATATTCTGCCGCTGTCTATGTTACACATGTGGCTATATTCTGCCGCTGTCTATGTTACACATGTGGCTATATTCTGCCGCTGTCTATGTTACACATGTGGCTATATTCTGCCGCTGTCTATGTTACACATGTGGCTATATTCTGCCGCTGTCTATGTTACAGACATGGCTATATTCTGCCGCTGTCTATGTTACACATGTGGCTATATTCTGCCGCTGTCTATGTAACAGACATGGCTATATTCTGCCGCTGTCTATGTTACACATGTGGCTATATTCTGCCGCTGTCTATGTTACACATGTGGCTATATTCTGCCGCTGTCTATGTTACACATGTGGCTATATTCTGCCGCTGTCTATGTTACACATGTGGCTATATTCTGCCGCTGTCTATGTTACACATGTGGCTATATTCTGCCGCTGTCTATGTTACACATGTGGCTATATTCTGCCGCTGTCTATGTTACACATGTGGCTATATTTTGCCGCTGTCTATGTTACAGACATGGCTATATTCTGCATCTGTCTATGTTACAGGAGTTGCTATATTCTTAGAACACATTGTGGAGTTTTTTGAAACAAGTTAACAATAATAATATTTAGTATTGCTAGAGAAATGGCACACAGTGCTGTAAACTGTTTTGTTACTGGCCTAATTTGTTGAGAAAAGATAGTAAACCACTTGAAATAGAAGGACAACCTGTCTGCAACCAAGCTTAAAGGGCATTTCTAGGCAACTCAATGACAAAACATAAAGAAAAAGAATTTCTTCTTATAGTAAGATCTTTAAACCTCTGAAGGAGGATGCCCTCCATTTTGGACACCCTCCATCTTGCCTGAACATAGAGGGTGTTAGGAAAGTAGAAATTTCCTCTGTAAAACTCAAATTGTGTTAGTGCCTGAGTATTCTATTAACAGACACTGCCTTCCATAGCTAAGGTTGGGCACCAACATGCAATAAAGATCGCTTGAAATGCAGACAATCCTATTCACTAATTCAATTGTTATACATCCAGTATGAGAGCTTCTTTTTCAGGTAACAGTCAGCTGTACAGCACCAAAGTAACCACATTGTCTAAGTGTAAAAAGAAATCATTGTTTGTATAACTATGGTGCGAAAGATTCATCCTGTTGAGCTGTTGAATAAAGATGTTTCTGCAATCCAGTCCTTAGATTTACTTATGACCACCTTTTTTAGCTCTGAAAGGTGGACATATACAAAGAGGCAGAGAAAAAAAGAGACAAGCAAAGCAGGGAGCACCTGTCCTCCCCTTCACATACCCACATCAGTGTTTGCTACACTGTCTGATGCAAAAGGGTATGAGATAACTTCACCTCTCAATGCTACAAAAAAGTGGTTCTAAATAAATAAAATCCAGGGGCTGAGTTAAAGGAAATGGGCTAAATCTGAACAAGAACTGCCTTATTCAGCACCCCACCAGTACAAATCCTCTGCATGGCAGGTAAGCAAACAATGAACTGTTTTTAAACTTAGCCTGGACAATCCCTCTAAAGTTTCTTTCCAAACAATAAAAAACATCACTGGAGAGTCCCTTTAAAGCATGACAATTAAATGGACAAAGTGATCCAACCTGTCCAATCATCTTTTAAACAGATGCTGTAGTGATCGAATGTCTGGAGATGTGACTAATACTTGTACCTAGCTTAATACAGTGTAACACGCCACTAATTCTTACTCAGACTGCTTGACTGTACAACAAGACAACAGTCTTCGGCTCTCTAATTCGTATTCTTTAGAATGTTTCTGAATCTGTTACACCCAATAAAACTCCCTAAGCGCCATTGGAACTAAGCCTAGTTGCATTTCATTTGGAGGCATACTCACAATGGAAGCCACAACCAGCACTGAGAGATGGTTGTCAGCTAGATTTAAACAGAAGATATTAGCCAATATATGGCCTGTTCCCAGTCACAACATGTATTTATTATATACCCTTATCAGCAGAGTGCAGGACTGGCACCAGGCATACCACTATACCACTAAGCATACCTGCGCAAGTGTCAGGGCCCCTGGCATTTTCAGGGGCCCATGTAGGCTTGGACTAGGTCATGGATGGTTCTCCAGTGAGCCACACCAACTGGCTCATTTAGTCTCATGTGCAGACCTGCTCATGGTTGACTGCAGAGCCAGAGAATGATCAACAGCCATGGAGAAGGTGACAAGAAATGGAAAGGGACTAGAAGGTGGCAAGGATCAGAGGAGGATTGGCAGCAATGGAGGACCCTTTAGAGGCATGGGGAGGGGGCAGCCAGGGCTGGAGGATAATCAGCAGCAGAAGATAAAGCAGTAAGGACTGGAGGGTGATTGGCAGCACTGAAGGTGTCATGGGACAGAAAACAATCAGCAGCACCAAAAAAGTCAGCAAGGACTAAAGGATGATTAATGATTAAGGCAGTGAGGAATGGTGTGCAATCAGCAGCAGAGGAGCACCCATCAGTGGCACATTGGAGCCGAATGCTGTAGGGTGACATGACGTAGACACACTAAGCTGGCACACTGAGACTTACTTGGCC
The DNA here is from genome assembly GCA_027917425.1 of Gastrophryne carolinensis. NCBI lineage: Eukaryota > Metazoa > Chordata > Amphibia > Anura > Microhylidae > Gastrophryne > Gastrophryne carolinensis. Next base: position 253,808,791 of record CM051238.1, read on the forward strand.
AAGGGCCCATATAAACCTGGAGCTGGTCCTGGCAGAGTGCCATGACAAAAAACGTGTTCCCCATGAGAAGATCACCCAGCCACACAGAAAAAGGCAGGTGGAGCGTGAAGTGAAGTGTTATGGCTTCTATGTCTGCCTGACTTTTCAGTAGCCACAGACAAACTCCAGCTACACAGTAGGAGTCTGTGAGCCACATAGCTTCCAAGCTACAGGTTGGGAATCCCTGTCCTACATGGTCAGGGCTGAATCATAAAGGGGGTGCAAGGGGCACGAGCCCTGAGTCCTCCACTACTTGCCCTGCAAAAGGGGCCTCCACCAACCTTTGGGTTATGGTCTCATCCAGGAGGCTTTTCAGTCTTTGGTCTGACAGGCCTCAGGCCCAGCAACAAATCTATCAGCGACAGTAAGGGCACCCTGCGTCTGAGCAGTCAAAGCTACCACAGGGCAGGACGGAGAGTCTAGAGCAGCAAAATCAGCAATGCTACAGTGATGGGTGCGTGCATAGCTGTCAATCGGCGGCCGCTCACTGCACATTAGCTTCCAAGCACAGCCGCTGGCAGCTTAAAGTCGGGGAATGTTTTCTGCTGGGTGACTACACTACCCCCTGCCGAGAAAGGCAAAGCAAGAGTTCCACACACCCACACAAGGGTGGCACAAGGGACTCGATCTGACGTTCCAGTAAGTGGGTGGGTGCCAGACAACAACCAATCAGTTAATTCAAAGGGAAAATAGAGGATTTAGAATTCAAGTGCAGCTACATCTACTCGGTGGATCCAACAAGCGTCAAAAGTCGTAATAAAAAAGAGACTCTTCAAATCAGTCTGCTCTTCATATTTCTATCTGAAATAATGTTTCTGTATAAATCATTTATATTCTATATATATTTAAAAACAATGGAGACCTAAAATGTCTAATTATACAGGGATTAAAGTTTACACTAAAAACACTAAACAGTTGTCTGATCAGCTGCTAAAATCAGACGTGTCATTGAAATAAAATGCTTTCATCAGCCACCCACTGACCGTATGAGATGTGTACAAACTAAGCACATTGCTCAGGATACTCCCTGAAAGCCTTTTGAACTGCACAATTTTGGAAATAGTGTCTGGAAAAAGTAGCTCATTTTATCTGCAGATAATGGTGGGAATTAAATTAAAAATAACATGCCTGTGCTATCACAATACACTCTCTGGACTGTCAGACATAGATATGTCTAATTTGACTTATGAAGTGTACCTGAAAATTGAGAACAAAGTGCTGGATATTGTAACATAGTTGTTAATAGTACAGAGCACAGGGTTGTGTGAAATACACAGCCAGGGCTTTCCTGGTACCACCGCTCACCCGTAAAGAATTCTGGACGTCATTCAAGTGGGAGAGATGTAAATATTACTCTCTGGAAGCAGACCCGGGACTGGCACATGCTGGAGATTACACATGGACTCTAAGAGATAATTTGATCAATTTCTAAAATAGACTTTACTTAAAAGGAACAACACCTGGGATTTTTTACTATACCGAGTGTTGGTACCACTCTGGCTGGGCATCTCATATTGGGATGCCCCCGAGAAAACGTACCTTTCCGGAAATCCCATGGTGCAGGAAATCAGTGTGCTTTGCTTCATTCAGTTCTACTAGCCGCTCTGATGTCAGACCAGCAAATGAGTTAAATTGAACTGATAGCACCCCCAGCTGTAACCCCTGTACAAATGCTTGGCAAGGGTTTGTGCCAAGTTTAAAGCAGAACAAAACCCACCAGCGGTCGGCCTGAAGTTCAAAAGATCTAAATCCTGAATCGGGATGCCCCGCTATGTGAAACCTCCAGTTCACCCACAAAAACTCTCCTCTCCATGCTCCAACATTGCATGCATGTGCTCTTGTCCAATGAGAGCCCCCTGCTGTGAATACATAATTCGGCAGACTGCTCTCAATGTTTTAAATGGAGAGCACGTGCAGCCACAGTCCCTGCATCCCTAGCGTTGAGTGTGTACTCCTGCCCCAACCAAATAGACTGGGACAGGGATACAGGGGGATGCAGCAATGTGTGCTCCACATTCAAGTCAATGGAAGCCGTCTGCTGAATGATGTAGTCACAGACTCCCAAACAGTTATTATGGTTCTCCCAAAGATTCCTGCATTGCTAATTATCAGCAATAACATAGAAACACAGCGCTATAATCTTAAGATGTTTTGATATTAAAACAGTTCTTATTTGGAATCACTGCTTCTACGTGCCAGAACTTTTCATCCACATAAAGTCCCAAGGGCAATGACTATATATATTAAAGGCACAGAGCAACGAAAGGCCTTTGAAAAAGTTGCAAATTTAGCAACGAAACGCGTTAGGTAGGAGGACGGCGTAAGGCACAGGAAAGGATCCACTGTGCGTTTCATCTATTTTGATCTGACCTGACATCTCTGCTTACGGCCGTAGTGGAGGAAAAGGGAAGGATTACCTAAGATTTTATATCTACACGCTTTTACATACTTTGGAAATTGTAAGTGCATTTTATTATATTAAAGTTTTATGAGTGTATCAACAGAGTTGCTCTAGATTCTCTTTATGCTCTCTTCCCTCTAACCAATGCACTGGAGTTTTATACTCTTCATGGGAGTTATGACCATCAAGTGATTATTGGCTTGTGAATCAGGCGGCTCAATTACCTGCATTGGATATTGCTATAAGGCGTTCATTCTGAATATAGCTGGTAAGCAGTTATCCATAAGGTGGAGGGCAAGTGTGACAAGTAAATCACTATTGTTGTGCATGCACCGTGGGACACCTTTGGAATCTCAATTTGATACGCCGAAGATAACGCTTTTTCGTTGTTCTGTGCCTTTAATATATATAGTAATTATCAGCAATGACATGCTGCGGTGCTAGTACAATATAAAAATATAAAAGTCAAAACAGCCTATACGTTTGTTTTGCCCTGAATGCGACTTTAAATAGACCAAAACCCACCGCAATCGGCCCGGGAATCTACAAGATTTAAAAATCGTGATGCCCCGCTGTGTGAAACACCCAGGTCGCCCCTACACTTACCTTGTTTCTCTGTCCAACGGTGCATGCGTGAGCTGCGCCTGCATCCCCGCTATCCCTCTAGCATGGCGCGTGCCCGCTCCAGACATTTGTGAATGGTCACCGCTGGCACGCTCCCTGTTAGAAGGTAGCAGGGAATGTGCCCACCAGCATGCTCGGAGCCTCTGACCTTAGACGAAGGCTTAGACGGCATGACGTCAGCAGCTCCGAGTGCGCTGATTGGACGAGCAGCCGCGCAAGCGCTGTAGGAACGGGAAGAGGTGAGTTGGGAGCCCCAGGAGAATGGACCAAAACCCAGGACAGTCAAAATCCTGGGTTTTGGTCCACTTTAAAGAGAAACAAACCCAGAAATTTGACTTTCCCGGGTTTTGTTCTATGTTCCCGGGGCATCCAGAATTGTGTACCCCCGCCCCCAGTTTGCCGAGTAAAACTCACCTCGATCCAACAGCACCTGCATGGGCTCCCGTCCAATCAGAGCCCTTTGCCGTGTTTACATCCTGTGGAAAAGGGCACTGATTGCCTTCAATGGCCATATTCCCTGCATCCTCAGTGGGGTGTGCGCACCCTGGCCAATCTGAATGGCAAACAGCTCTGATTGGCTGAGAGCCCACACATGCGACATTGGAATTGGGGGGTCAAACAGGGGAAGGCCAGTTGCTGGTGGGTTTTATTTTGCTATAAGATGGCCATCTATTAGCTCAAGAATTGACTAGAATACTCACCTTTCCATACTCCTAGTGCAGCACCAGCCACTTCTATGCATTCACTGTACTGCTGTTGGCCAATAGGTCATATTGGGAGGATGTGTACATGCCGTGCTTAGTGCAGCATGTAGTAACATAAATATGAGGCTGGCACAATTCTTCCTATATATACTAGCTGCCTAATATTCTGCTGGTGATTAAAAAAGTCTTTTGCATGGGACTGGAAGTTGGAAGTGAGTAATAAAGCTGGAACTACCTTAATGCACTTTATTCTGTCTGTAACTCCTACTGGTGAGATCTACCACAATTTCTTCTTTTTAACTCTGTTTTCACATTCTTTTGTTCACAGACCATCCCTTTGCCCTCATCCATAATCATCTGCCCTGTCTATAATAAATGAATTATCCATATGGCACACTAATACTTTACTTTTGTGCCAACCTAAACCAAACAGATCAACCAATTAGGAAACATTTGCTTTTTTAGGCGAATCACAAGTCTTAATTTTTTTACTAATTGATGCTAAGTGAAGTAGGTTGATCGGCAAGCTTGGAAATACTGTATGGATGATGTTATTTAAAGTTTAGGTGGTCTAGTTTAGTTTATATCCTCCAGTTAAGTGTGGAAAACTTGTAACTTAACCTTTTTAGCACACATATGCTGCTGAGGTTTCAGTTGGATCTACTGCTCACGTGATCTGCAGGTCCCTCCCTGGTATCCAGTATCTAGTCGTGGAGCTCGATTTAGCCGGGGAAGCAATTTTAAAGCTAAAATTCTGTCTTTTATCCAGCATTACAGTGTGGCGGGCGTCAGCAATGGAGATGCCCCCGGCACAGGGAACAACTCTGTACGACAAGTACTTAAAATAAAAAGTGGATGTTTAGCAAAGGGAACTTGCTGTTCCTTAATAGCCATAGTTAATGTCAATTTTGCCTGCTACAGTGGTGGTGAATGTCAGGATGGGAGTAGCTGAATAGCTGGGAACTACTGTATGGGACTAAGGAAGTAGTCAAACATTCTAGAGCAGCATGGTAAATCGTGATAAGGTTACAAATGTTACAATCGTGCAACTTTTTTACATTTCCTGCATCACCCAGATCCCTTGTTTTTTCCAGTCACATCATTTTTTGTGCAATCAAATGTTATTGAGTTTGGAAATAAATATAACAAAGATAGCCATGGTTCACCAAACAGGAAGAGAAAAATCACCATCAAAGGTTACCGATTCTGAACATAGGCCAACTACAGTATTTGTCGCCATATAAGACGCAACTACCCATAAGACGCACCTAGGATTTAAAGGAAGAGAATAAGAAAAAACATATTCTGAACCAAATGTTGAGCCAAAACACCACCCCTCAAGATACAAATAATAGGCAAGGCGCAGGATCCCCCCATTATAGGCAGAGTGTCATTCCCCGACCCCATTTCCCCATTATAGACAGTCTGGCACCCCCCCTCCCAATCTCCACAGGCAGTGAGGCATTCCCCCATCCCACAGGCAGTGAGGCATTCCCCTATCCCATAAGCAGAGGGGCATTAACCCTATCCCATAGGCAATGAGGCATTCCCCTATCCCATAAGCAGAGAGGCATTCCCCTATCCCATAGGCAATGAGGCATTCCCCTATCCCATAAGCAGAGAGGCATTCCCCCTATCCCATAGGCAATGAGGCATTCCCCTATCCCACAAGCAGAGAGGCATTCCCCCATCCCATAGGCAGTGAGAGATTCCCCTATCCCATAAGCAGAGAGGCATCCCCCCTATCCCATAGGCAATGCGGCATCCCCCATCCCATAGGCAGAGAGGCATCCCCTATTCCATAGTTAGTGAGGCTCTCCCCTATCCCATATGCAGTGAAGCATCCCCCATTCCATAGGCAGTGAGGCATCCCCCACCCCATAGGCAGGGAGGCCTCCCCCATCCCATAGCAGAAGTGGTAAAAGGCACGGGTATAATGAGTCCAAATGAAGGTTGGCTCAAGTCCAGGATAGAATATTATGGAGTACGAGCCTGTTAGGCCAATATAGTTGCTGACCTTCTGCCTATGTCATCTAGCAAGAGAGAAAAAAAGAGAAAAGCTACTCGGAAAGGATAAGCCAGCAGTTGATACCTACAGTGCTATAGACTTGATTCAGAGCCAGGTGAGAAAACTCTCACATTTTTCAGAAGAGTGAAACTGCCATTCAATTTCATTGTCTACCCTGGGGCTGATTCAGCAACCAGATGTATATTTTCACCTGGCTCTATATCAGCCCCAAGGTAAATAATTAAAGTGCATGGACGTTTTCTGTCCTAAAATGGAGTGTGTTTTCTCACCTGGCTCTAAAAAGAGCATTATATCTCTCATCAATTTTGAAGTTAAGCTTTCTGGTAAATTTGTTGCTAACAGGCTATAGCCACTGCTCTCTAACACTTTAAATAAGGACCTACCCTATTTCATATCTGGACGAGAAAGCCAGAAATAACACTATTAAAACCATTAGTTTTATACCAAGATGCCACTTAGTAGGAAGTAGGTGGAAGGGTGACAGTGAATACATAGAAGAAGATAAAGGGTAAGGAGTTGGGTCAGTTAGGAGTAGGAGTAGGAGTACGAGGAGAAAGAAGAACTGGCTATAGGGAGCCTGTCTATGCCATAAAATCCTTGTCAAACGGTGTTCCTTCCTATCTTAGTAAGTTAGGAACAGATGCTCTCCATAGGACACAAAGTAATGAGTCTATGCTCACCTTATGCCAGGGCCAGTGACTCCTGTGATGATATTAAAACTGGAATTGTCCCATGCTCCCCCACCAGGTCCAGCGCACTAAAATGATGTAGGAAGTAGTTGCATGTACTTGGTGAATGAATTCGGGGGAGGTACGTGAAAGTGGAGGTCTGGGTGTTGGACTGCTTTAAAGTCCTGAGATATCTCTAACTCAGGACACAAAAGTCATTGAAGGTTAATCTGCATCTTTTACATCTACTAGTTCCAGTGCAGTAGCTCTTATTTCTAGTTCTAGTTCTATGTTACATGTTTGTACATATCTAAGTCTGGCAGCCTATTGAGGAAAGTTGACTAAATGTTGACTGCATGTTCGTCCATCCCTATAGTAACATTCCCACAGTTTGGTGTTGCTCCGTATCTGGCCATTCCATGTCTATTTCTTTATTTGGAAAAGTGTAGATTGCTTATTCCCAGGAGAACCATGGACACTGGTGAATTCCACTGTACATTCCATATATTCCTGTGCTTTTGTCACCCTTTGCCCCCACTTCTCTAAACAGATTATTTTTATAACATCTCCAGGAAATGATTTCAGTCTGTTCCCTCCCTTTGGCAGACTACCTTTAATTGTATTAGGAGTTAGCCATGCACAAAATAGGATTGTGGGTCTGCCCTCTGTGAACAACTGCTTTTTTTAAATCCTGGACACAACCTTTTAAACTTTCCTGTTTCCCGCTGTTCATCCACATTGGGGAAGCTGTGGAAGTTAGCTTACATTAATGATCCAGAATATAAGGGCTGTATTGAATGGTCATTTTTAGTTTAGATAGACTGTTCGGAGTTCTTGGTTCATTATGTGTGATCAAAGCCATGGAGTCAGGGAGGTTTTGTTCAGTATAATAGCAATAGATGTTTTCTCTTACATCTAAAGCAACATTTTAACTTCAATCAGACAAGAAAAAATCTACATTTGTAAACCTCCAGTATGCATGCATATTGCAATTGGATCACATAACTTGTGCTAGACAGTGTCGTCAACTAAATGAAGATGGTGTGGTGTCTCTTGTGCGTCAGTGGTAAAAGACAAGTCATCAAATTTCTCCTTGCCTACAGGACCAATGACTGGAAGGCTGATTAGACATTAACATGTATCTCGGACATTAACATTAGACATGTATCTTGTAACAGCAACACAATGCTTTTTTCAGCCTTCCAATAGATCCTTTCAAGGCAGATACATCTACATCTAATACATCTAAAAGGAACTGTCTTGGCAAGGCACACTATACAAGATTTTCCCCCAATGAGCTCTGCTTAAAACTCATTCCAAAAAGCAATTTGGCAAAGCCTGAGCTGTGCAGGGTGCACTTGCCCCCAAACAAACCAAACAATGGTGGTCCAATAAAGAAAAAACTTTACTAATAAAAAAAAGTCTGGCACCCATTGTTGCACCTAGAATGGTGGCCTCCTGTGCTCCATTTGAACACCCCAAAAGCTTTGGGTGTGACCATGTGTGTAAATGCTGTAAATGTACTTACACACCTCTAATCAGAAATATTTTAGGGATGTGTGGGGTATAAATTACATTTAAAAAGTTTACATTGTTCTATACCTCCTTAAAATTTCTGCCACAGAGTACAGTGGTGTATTATACATTCCTAGTCCCCGGTTTCTCGTATCCTGTAGCAGCTAAATGTTTGCTCCTCCCCCTTAGTCAGTAGGGTAAGGAGGCTAAGATGTTAAGATTCTACAAATTTTATGCTGCTGCTGATTCAGTGTAACACTGCTTTTATCCTTTTCTATTTTAATATTTATATTATGTTTAATTAAAATTAAATAGTACAACAGGCAGGATGTATACACGTGTCTCATATTTCATCTTCCTTGGTATAAAGTCTTACATAAAATAAACTATCCTTTTTCAAATTTAGTTGTTAAATAATTTACATCATCAAAGCATATACTCATGCTATAAAACCTATTGCACTTATCAAGCCATATTAGCACTTGTCATCATAAAATGTTATAATCATAAATCAACAAACGATGAGAAGGAAAGTAAAGAAAAAAAGTACAGAAATACAATACAATACAGTCCTATAGTTTTTTGTATATTTTAAATGTCCCTGCATATGTAAAGGATATCAGTCAAATTATGACTCATCTAATTGGCTTTTTGTTGTATATATTTTTTTCTTACTACGTGGCTTGCGCAGTCAGACTCTCCCTCTTCTTCCGCATCACAATATTCTGATCAGTGAGTTTAGTAGACCTGTTGTACTACAGGGATCAGGAGGAATTCTCTTCCTTCATGCCATCTAAGTCAGGAAGCAGTTTGATGACTTCAGGGAGCGGATTTCTGTGGGACACGTTACCTATTTTGAGCAATATCCTTTCTGATAATACACACCCAGCTTCCCAGTAGGATAAATCATTTTGAGATGTTTCAGCGACACTTCACAGTGGAAAGCTGACCTTTCTATTGAAACAATAGGGAACAGATAACTAAGTAGATATTTTTAGATAAAGCCGATATACGACTTTCTAAAAAGTCCTCCTGCATATGAGCCAACCAGTTCTTTCTAGTGTACTTTCAATAGGTTCCATAGCACTCTCTTCATGAACCACCTATAGGCCATGTTTTGCTTTTCATTTCACAGTTGCACAGGAGGAGTAATTAGATGTCGAGAATCACCAACAGAACCACAAAACATGACCTCTTCAGGGGGTTGGGAAACGTTGGTTTAAAGCATGGAAAACTGAACAAAGCTATGATTAAAGATTACTATGCTTCAAGAACCTAATTGTTCAGTATCAAACAACTGGACCTTTGGCCCATCAAGCCTATTCAACAATGATCACAAAACTGTGGACCTTCTGTTGTTACCTTTGAACCAGTGAATAGGAGCCGATGGGTGCCACAATTCAGTTCAATTCAGTACATGGGACGCCTCATTTATCAAGTGTCAGCACCAGTCAATACTACTCAGTGCCAATATTTACCCTCAGTGGCACCTGATTTAACAAACAAAAATAGTCAGTGTGGATACTTCTGCCAGCCTGCTTCGAATTTATCACTGGTGCCAATAGGTCACAGATCCATATAAAGCTGTGCCATTTTATAGTGGCACTGTATGTTTGAATCCCATATTGTCTGACATTTACTCAAGTGTTTGGTGCTTATAATTAATATTATAGACATTTGTACAGAACTTGCTTTGGTGGCTTGTCAATATTGTAAATGCGACTTCATCGCCAAATGTCATTTTATTATTTTCCTAATTTAGAGCCTGATTTATGAATTGTCAGCGCCATTCAGCACCACTTTTTTTGCTTCAGCGGCATTAAGAAACCAAAATCAGGCTGCACCGATGCAGCCACCAGCTAGCGTCTTATTTAACACAAGCACCATATAGCTCGCAGTACCGGGCGCTCTGGTTGAAGCAGTGCCAGTTTATAGTGGCACTATAGGTCAAGATCCCATAAAGCACAATAGGCAGAACTGTATTGATGTGTTTTATGCTTATAATTAATATTACACACATTTTTTGGTACAGAACTTACATTGTGACTTGTTAATATTAACGCATGAACTACGTGTCACCAAATGTCATTTTATTTTCCGGTAAAATAGTTTTTCATGACTTCTTTTGCTTACCAATGTGTAATTTGGACAACAACAACAACTAAAAAACAGCCTAAATGCATTGTAAAGTTTGTCCTCTTTGTCCCCAGCAGTGATATCATGTAACTGTAATGATGAAACAGAGAAACGTGCTGGAAAAATACATCGCCTCTATATAAATAGATGCCAGTACTCAAAAACAGGCCAAATTCCAGCAAAAGTATGCTTAATGGCGCAGATATGAAATACGGCTCAAAGTTTGTGAGGCAGGTAGCTGTGCTGTGCAATCTGAGGCATTCGGAAATGTAACAAATTTAACCTGAATTTATGAATAACCCATCCTCCCCTTCCTGTTATGGTCGTACATTGCATATTTTTTTGGGGTAAATGATTAAAAATGATAACTAAACCTTAGTCCTTAAACATATACCAGCAACAGAGAACGTTATCACTTGTGTGGTCAGTAGGTCTATATTACCCACTGATTTTCAGTTCCTGACAAATAGAATCCAGGCCCACAAGGTCCTTAATCAACCACTTCCTAACCCCCCAAATCAGGAGAAACTTCCTTGTGTGGGCAGCTGTTTTCTTTCCCCTTCTGCTAGGAAAAATACCTCTCTAATGCTGGGCTCACTGCGCTAGCATGTGGAGGTACAGTAGGTTAGTTTAGATTCCCTGTGGACAAATGACCTACAGTGGAGGGTTTAGGTCCGCTTTGACAAGTATATGCTGACTTTTTATCTATTCTTAATCCCAGCTGATCAATCACTGTACTGTATTCCATCAACCTGTAAAAACATATATATATATCTAAATTTTGGATGATAAAGGTTTCCTTATCGTTTACTATTGCTTTGCCCTGAATTTGGTATTCACAATTACAGTGCAATTACTGGAAACACAAATGATCCGCCAGGCTTAATTGTGAGTCATATGGAGAATGAAAAGCTTTAGCATTAGTTGTCTGGGGATTTGCTTTCTTTGAGTGGACAATGGGAGAAAGGGGACATGGTCACAATCTTATTACAGAGCTCATTAGATATGTTGAACAAATATAAAGCTGCAATTGTTCTGATCTGTAAAGAAAAACGAAGTCACTGACCTTCATTTTTATCATTCTGTTACATTTGTTACACACATATATACATATATACGCCTTAACCTCTGGACTGTAAGCTTGTAAAGGCAGGGCTTCCTACTATTGAATCTTACATTAAGAATATTCACTGTGAACACCCCATTTGTAATATATATTTTCATTATATATATATATATATATATATATATATATATATATATATATATATCTTAAACGTGACAGCAATGAGCTCACCATGAACAAGCAGAAAGTCACTTAAGTCAGAAGCAAGCTTGTCACATAAACAGTGAGTGTTCCCATGTGCTTGCCTCATTTTAGTAGATAAACCTTTAGGCTGACCTAGACCATGGGGCTTATGCAGTCTAGACCAGTTAATAACAACAAGTGCTGTCTCACACACTGCTTTACATTTATAAAAATGGCCTCCATGATCCAAGGTGTAGACAAGTGCTTACCTGAAGGGAGATGCATAATTCAAGTACTGACACTTGGCAGGTCCAGTTCTTTAACGTGTCCTCATTGGTCCATGGGGTGATGATATAAGAAAACCTTTAGAGTGAATCAAGGATGATCTTTATGTTGAGAACCATGGGACTGTGGCCCATAAAAGTGATTACCTCTTGAAGCTATGTATGTCTTTTAGATTTTTTCTCCTTTTTGTGGGGGAATATGCGTCTGAGGTTCAGCCATACTTATTAAATGTATATGTATATTTGAATAGTTTATAAATTATATTATGGTAATATGCTTTATTTGTATGCACCACATTCTTTATTCTGCATTATATGGGGGGCTCTGTTCTCCCTCCGCTCAGGCATCACCAGCGACTGTCACAGGCTTGCTCAGACTCGATCTTCCTTGCCAACGTCTTCTCCCCATCCAAGCTATAGCAGTATTTGCCATGGGATTTCAGCCCATCCCATTTCTTTTTCCTGTTCATTCCAGGCCACTTTCACAATACCTGGGACTCCCAGAGGCCACATTTGCCTCCTTACCTGTTTGACGACGGGGCAGCATAAAGAGACAGAGGGAGAGGACAGGTGTTGTGGGGTCAGGTCCAGGAAAGTCTGCTCCCCCCATTATCAGGGCTCTTTGGAGAAGTTTTCTTGTACAGCGGGCTGAGGCGGTCTATATTTGAAGTCAATAGTTAAGAACGATTCTATAAACAGGATTAAGACTGGGTGACCGTTAGAAACAGATCACTGGATTACATATGTGGACTGCCTTTCACAATGCTGGATTGGTGCCATCTTACTATGTGAGTAATAAACGAATACTGGTGTGTTTGGTGTACATAGCGACTTCCTGACTCATCATGACCTCCTGACTCATCTGATAATCATATAAAATCATCAAAATAGGCTGGGACAGGGATGATGCTCCACATTCCTTAGCTCACAGGTTTAACCCCTCCTGTGCTAATTCAGCCTCTTCAGATGAGGGCATTATAAAGTTGTGTTCCAGTAGCTAAAGGGTTACTGGCAGTGACCTCACATTGGGAGGTCATTACTTCTGCTTGATTTTGCTAAAGCAGCTGATGAGCTCACTTGTTACAGTGGAAGCATGCTGGGATTTGTACTAGCTTTAAGTCACTTCCACAGGAATATAAGAAGCTTGGAAACAGGCTTATAAGTAAATCACAAGTAAAGGGCCCCAATCGAAACACAAAGGAGCACTATCGCGAAATTGTGTAATATTAAAAATCCATATAAACACGTCAGCTAATGAGAGGAGGGGGTCACTTATGGAATAAAACTCCCACTAAGCTTGTGGTTTATTCTCTCATGGTAGGAATAAAATCCAGGGGTGACCGGTTTAGTGTATCAGGGGTGACAGAACCTGATGTCCTCTTCCTTCTATTTAAATAATAAAATACAAGCCTGGCTGGATATTTCTTGGTATTTCCAGGTGTATAAGTGCCCTCTCCCTGCCATCCAGTATATTTATTAGGATTTTTATCATTGGACCATTTTACACAATAATTTTGAATTCCAAAAGAGGAAAACAATGAGGCAAAGCACCAAAAGCCTGACAAAATGGAGTTTTCCTTTCAACTGCTAATTCTCTCTCCCATGGCAACTTGATATAATTTTCTCACTGGGTTTATTAAAATAATTATTCATTCTGGTAACTTTAAACATTTTTAGCAACATTGTCTAGAAAGCTTCATTTTATTGGCAAACAGGACCCTTTTTTTTAGAAATGAAATGAATATGCTGATGATATAAAGAGAGCAGGTTTTTGCTTTTCCTGGTCTGTAGCACTTCCCTTATTTTTTCATTGGAATTAACCTTTTGCAAAACCTAAACAATAGCAAGTCAATGTGTTTTTTTTTCTAGTTGACCCCGGGGACATTGAGGTGCATAAACCTTCAACATTGAACCTGTGACTGGCCTGTATAAATATTTGGAGTCTCGGTCACAATGCAATTTTCTTGAGATCTGGGCTTGAGCCAGGTTACAGAGGGGGATACGGATTTCCTCACTTCAAGTAACATCTGTGAATGCCATACACGGTTTCTGAAGTGAAACCACTTTCTACAACACTAAGGCCCTTATTTAACAAGGGATAGCGCCAGGTAGCGACTGGTGAGCGAACGGTAATCACCGCCACGAGAACGCCGGCTCCCCACCACAATCACACATTTATCAAGCCAATCCTGCTTAGCGACTGAGAGAGCGCCAGATAGCGAAGCATTCATCATTATTCCAGCCTCACCCCACAGCGCCAGCGAGCGACCTTGAACAGCGACAGGTATGACCTCTCGCTACCTGGCGCTCTCCAATGCATTTCAATGGAGCAATCTTTAAATATTCATAATTAATTGTTATTATTTTTTTTTTATTTTTTTTTTTAATGTCAAAAATTCTGTGACCACTTCTGCAATGTTAGTTTTTTTTTTAAAGGGAAAAAAAAATGTGTGCAGAATTGATATTACAGGTCTGATATTAATGTATTCATATTACAAAATGTTTTTAAAAACTTGTTTTTTTCCAAAAATATGGTTGGGGGTTAAAAAACTACTTTTAACCCATCGCCGCCAGCGCTCAGGGGTTTAAACAAGCATTTCACAGCGCGAGAATTTTTTGGGCGTGATTTGTTAATGAATATGCTGGGAGCCATTCGCTATGGCCATTCGCTATCAAGCGCTCCCATACAGCGCGGAACCTGTCAAACAGCGACTCCTAACCCCGTATTCAACATTACCGCACACCGACTGAGTCGCTGTCAACAACCGAACAACGGCCAAGCACAGCGAATACTAGCGAGCGCTGTGAAAAATACAGCTACAGTCGCTCATCTGTCGCTACCTGGCGCTATTAATGAATCGGCCTCCCCGGCTTCTGGCTGTTATTTCATAGGATAAATCAGCCACCATTATTAGCCAATGCTAAGGTTTTACTGAGGGCTTTATTCATCAAGGGATAGTGACAGGTAGTGCCTTGTAAGCGACAGGGAGCGGCAGGTGAACGAAGGCCGCGACACGCTATACCACATTTATGAAGGCGATTCTGGTGAGCGCCTCTGAAAGCAACACGAAGCGACCGATTCATCATCACAGATGGCTCAGCGGATCCCGGCGGCGCTCTGGTTTTCAGAACGCCTGGTATTACCTGTCGCTACCTGACGCTCTCCCATACATTTCAATGGACGTTCCTTTTCTTCTCTTTAAACACGCTTTTTTTATTTTGTTTTATTTTTTTTTTTTTTTTTTTATAAAATCCTTCAGGCTGATTCATTACTAGTGCCAGGTAACGGCAGATGAGCGTCTGTACAGCGGCGCTAAGAGAGACCGATAGTGGACGTTCTGATCGGCCGAGAGTCGCTATTACAGAGCGCCTCATTCGCTGTAGTAACATTGCCGGCATTGAGGAATTTGATGTGTGAGTATGCATATAGGACGCATATATTACTTTGCTGCACCAACCCCCAGAGCCACTATCAGGGCAGTACTGGTAGGACTCCTTTAAGAGGCCGAGAGGCTGACCTATTACAGGACCTTTCTGGGAATCTGTGCACTAATTTCCTAGTTGAACATACTGAGGGATCTTAGTTATGAGGCAAGATTATGAGAATTAAATCTGTTTAATCTTGAGAGGAAACTGAGGGGAGAGATGGTTAACTTGTATAAATATATTAATGGCCAATACAAAAAATATGGGGAAACATTATTTCAGGTAAAATCCTCCATAAAAACATGGTGACACTCCCTTCGACTGGAAAAAAAGAAATTAAATCTTTACATTTTTTACCATAAGAACTATAAATCTATGGAATAGCCTACCACAGCCTTGCTACAGCATCAACCACTGACAGCTTCTCAAAAGGATTAGATGCTTATTTAGAAGGAAATAGCACTAACAATCACTATTAACTGTTATCAGTAAAAAAAAAAAAGAAGAAATAAATAACTTCCCCCTACCCCAAAAACCTTGATTAAAATTGATGGACATATTTCTTTTTTTAACCGTATTAACTATGTAACATGTGCCAGTGATCAGTCTCTAAGGTGATAGCGTATTAAGATAAGTATTTTAAAAGATATTTATTTGAGCAAGCATGGCAGCCAAGGGGCTCTGGGCCAACTACCACATATTATAGGTTGCGCTTTACAGAGTGGCCACACACTATATTGGCTGCCTATATAGAATGTGGGCCAGCCTGTAACTTCTAATCAGGGCAGTTTCTAGGGGTGGGCAAGCAGGGTGATCGCCCTGGGCACCATTGTGTATGCGTGGGGGAGAGTAGCTTTATCTAAGTCGTACCCTATTCCTCAGATGGGTATTGGCCACTGTTGGTACGCCCTGCTCATTATACCCCATATTAGGATAATTTACCTGGAAACAGTCCTGGTTGTAATGACTGTGCCAATGGCAGCCATGCATGGATTATGCTCAATGGTTCCATGCACATTTTCTATAGAGATATTATGCTGCTCTAATTTCTCCATTTTACTAAGTCATAACTTATTTTAACTTATGCCTTAAAGTGGACCAAATCCCTGTGTGGCTAGCCCTAGAGTGTGAAAACTCCAGTGCCAGCTGATTGCCCATCTTCAGGGCATCCTAATTTGGGGGTTCCCCACTGTATAAAATCTCCGGCACCCAGCTATTCAGATGGGAGGCTAGGGTCAGGAACAAGCCTTAGACTGCAGGGAAACTGCCTGTTACAGGTGTGCGTCTAACTAGAGGTATGCTGGGGATGCGGCTATGGCGTGGAGGGGCAGCAAGGGCTCGGGGAAGAGGTGAGTGTATCGGGCAATACGATTTCACACAGAAGGGCATCCTGGGATCCGGGATGCCCTATTAAGAGGTAAACCAACCCCACAAGAGCCTTACAGGCTTGAGGGGGCGTTGTTCCTTTCTTTCTTTCTTTCTTTCTTTCTATCTTTCTTTCTCAGAGCTCTGCAGTGCTGCCTGCCCCCCTATTGATAAAAGTTCAGCAACTGCATTTGTATGCAGCCATTGCTATGCCTTGAGCTCCAAAAGAAGAAGGTAAGTAACTCTTTATTGCCTTTATGGCACAGAGCTGCCACAGAGGGTTTGGGATCACTTTAGGAATAAAGAGTAAACACATAGCCAATTGTGAAGAGAAATGTGTTCCAAGGATACTATCTATTAGTTATAGCTGGCCTTTGTTGTATAAATGATACACAATAATGAATAAAGGCTAACAGATTTCTTAACAAGAGACAAGCGCTATCTTGTGTGAACAGACAGTGTCCCCATGGACAGGTCCTGAAAGAAGAGCTAGTTGTAAATAATGTTTAATGTTTCATCTGGACACAGTACTGTGTCTTGGGATCCGTATGGTCTTAACTGATAAGGGCAGCTTTATTTAGTCTGTTATACATAACCGCAAGGTGTCTGTGTACATCCTAATGTATTTATCATACTTTCCTAAAGCAGACCTGAACTGTAAAACCATGTGAACCCCATGACCCAGATTAATAAAAAATCTAAAAGTGACACAGTAATATGACTCTCTCAGCCCTATACTGGAGTACTGAAAAATCTGGGAGGAGCACCTAAAATCCACGCCATGCTTAGCGCAATGTGCACACCTCAACAGCATAGGTGACTTCCAATATTACCACAGGCTACCTATATGGCTATGAATAGATTAGTTTGGGTTTTTTAGCATGTATTCTCTTGGAAGGGGTAAGAGTTAGACTTAGATAAATATATGATATGAATATATTTATTAGTTATTAACAATGATAAAAGTACCTTAGTCACCTTCTTAAAGTGGACTTTGACTATCCTCAGTTTTGGTCCCTTACCCCTGGGCACCCCAATCGGGGATTTACCGCTGTGTGAAACCCCCCAGATCGCCGAGCACAACTCACCTCCTCCCGGCACTACGGCACATGTGCGCCCACTCGTCCAATCAGTGCGCTTGGAGCCACGTCGCCCAAGCCTTCGTCTAAGGCCAGTGGCCCGGAGATCGCTGGCGGCCTCATCCCCCGCTTCCCTCTAACAGGGAGCGTTAGAGCCATTCACAAATGCCTGGCATGGGTACGTGCCCTGCTAGAGGGATAGTGGGGATACGGCCGCGGCTCACACATGCGCCATTGGACCGGTAAACAAGGTAAGTGTATGGGGCGACCTGGGGGGTTTCACACACTGGGGCATCCAGATTTTGGATGCCCTGGGGGAGGGAATAGATCGGCACGGGAATCTTATAGATTCCCAGGACAATCGCGCTGGGTTTTGGTCCACTTTAAAACAGCACATATACAACCTCCTAATGCACTTTTTACTGCAGCTTTAAAGGGGAACAAAACCTATGAATTTCACACTCCTGGGTTTGTTCTTCCTCCCTGGGTCATTCTGATTTGTGTCATCACCTCACAGTCGATTCCACAGCACATTTGCAGGCTTCTGGCCAATCAGGAAAGATGGCTGTGCATATGAATTAGCAGCAAGGAAACCTGAATGGCCTTCTGGCCGTTCCCTTTTAACGGGCAGGCTGATTCATCACGTCAGGTAGCGACAGATGAGCGTCTGTAGCAGGCATTTTCAGAGCGCCCGCTAGTAGTCTCTGTGCTCGGCCGTGGGTTGCTACTTTATAGCAACTCAGTAGCTGTTCGGTAATGTTGAATACATTGTGAGGAGTCGCTATTTGACCAGTACAGCGCTGTATGGAAGCGCATGTTAGCAACTGGTCATAGCGAAACAGCCTCACAAATCTCTGGCGCTGAAAATTGCTTGTTTGAAGCCCAGAGCCCAGGAGATTTAAAGTGTGTTTTTCAGCATCTATCCACTAGTAACAAAGCGAAAACATATGGAATTACATTGTAGCAACATTGTAACATGAACACTTTAATGGCAGACCTGTAATGTCATTTCTGAAGAAATATCTAAAAAATGAAAAAATTGTGGAAAAACTGCTTTTTCAATGCCAGAAGAAGTCACAGAATTATTTGTGATTTAAAAAAAAAAAAAAAACTTGTTTAAAGAGAAGAAAAGTATCGTCCATTGAAATTTATGTGAGAGCGACAGGTAGCGAGAGGTCATGCCTGGTGCTGTGCAAGGCTGAACGCCGGTGCTGTTCGCTGAGGCTGGGAAAATGATAAATCAGACGCTACATGGCGCTATCCCAGTCGCTAAATAGATTCTGCTTGATAAATGTGTAATTGCGTGCCGTGTCCGGCATTCACCAGTCGCTACCTCTCATTTACCAGCCCCTACCTGACACTATCTTTTCTTAAATAAGGGCCTAATACATATTTCTCAGGGTTGCAGAGGTCTTATTTTAGAGTTTTACAGCTTTACAGACTTATAGCTGCATTCGCACTCAACTGGGCCCCAGTGCAGATACAAGTGTCCACCACTGCAATTCAGTCTTATAGACTCCAGGGCCGTTTTATGTCCACTTTAATTCACATGAGACTCACATGAAATGATTGCACCAAAATACACTGTTGCTTTATACGTGGTATACGTTTATATGTGATAGTATTTTTTTTTGTATCTCAGCTCTAATATTTCCATAGGCTAAAGTGTCAGAGGCAGCTTGAGCCAATTCATATAGCACATGGTATGTCCCCTAAATAGTAAAACTGACTACCATCACTCCCCCACATTGCTGCAATCCTTTCATCCCCAAACCCACCCTGTGCTATTGTCCTTTTCCCATCTGAATAACCTAAAAAGAAAATGAATTATTTGCCAGCATTGTGCATGAAAAGTGTCTGCCTGCCTGTCTGAATGGGGTGTGTTCTCATAATTTCCTTGCATATTATTCTCACTTCCCTTTTCACTATTTATAGCCTTTACTAACAGAAATGATTCAGAATGGACAATGGGAAGTCACACACTAATTGGAATGCAACTGGTTGATTTATTGTCCCAGGATAAACCTGAGAACTGTTCTCCTACATCTGTCTTGTAAGAACATAATACTATCCAGGTTTTCTGGGGTCTAGGCAGCCTTATATTCTATTTTTTTTAAAACTACTATGTCTTTGAAAATGTATTTTTAAAGCCAATGGTACACACTTTAAAAACAGTCTTTCTCAAAGCACAGCCAAAAGTAAGGGAGGCAACTTTAAATTGCTCAGGGAGTGAAAAATTCTCAAACCGTCCTTGCAGTATCTTCTATTCACCCTATTCACTATTACTCACTTGGAGGGGGATTATAAACAAAAAAAAAACATCTACACACACACACACAGCATAGGAGACTGGCCCAGGTTGGCCAGGGTGGGCCACACTACATGGTATGTTATGGAGGCAGGTTTTTCGGGGAGTTACGGGGGGTTCAGGCCCTGAACTTTTAGCAAGATACCTTCTTATTTAGCATAGTTTATTGTATTCATATACTCTTACAATACTACCTCACAAGTTCTCTTCTGCAGTATGTGGGTATGGCCCTAGAAGCTGTGACAGCATAATGGGTGGGACAGTGCTGAGAGCAAGAACACTTGCTAGGAGGAGGGAGAGATGGTTTAGTCTGGCTTGAATGGTAGCTCTCTGCCATCAATACAGAGGAGGGAGTTGTCTGGACTAGCTCCTCGAGCTAAAATTAATGGCCCACATTGGCAGGGCGGTGCTGATAGGGCAGATGTGGAAGTATATTTCTTCATTCAGGGTGCCCAGATGAGAGGAGGCACAGCAATGGAGGGTAAGCTGTTGTTTATTTTTTTTTTTCCCTTAATAACTAGAAAGTGTCGAACCCAGTTTGGGTATTCTTTTTATTGACCTACTTGCACTGGCCCTGTGATGTCACAGCCCAGTTGGCGGCCTTGTGGCTTTACAACTTGTCTGGAGGCAGTTCCTGACCACTTCAGTGGCAGCTGAACACGTGACACAGCTACCCCTGCAGAAAAGAGGCTTTAAAGTGGCGCTATAGTCAAGTCAGCCAACTACCACATTCATTGTATGGCCAGTCATATTAGTGCTGGTAACCAACTGGGTCTAGCGAGTAGGCTTGCACATAAAACCTGAATGGTTGACTTGACTATAGTGTCCCATAAAGCAGGACTGCTCCAGGTTTGTGTGGGCCGTTGTGTGGGCAAGAGAGTCTCATTGGGCCCCAAAGTAGTGAGTCACATGATGTTGACTTTCAGCTCTGCTGCCACAAATGGGTCATCTCCTTGCTACCCAACAATACTTATTGCTTTCCCTATAACCACCAATCGCCCTCCACTCCTTATTGCCTTCTCTATAGCCACCAATCACCCTCCTGTTCTTATTGCCTTCCCTATAGCCATCAATCATCCTCCCGTTCTTATTGCCTTCCCTATAGCCATCAATCATCCTCCCGTTCTTATTGCCTTCCCTTTAGCCACCAATCGCCCTCCCATTCTTATTGACTTCCCTATAGCCACCAATCGCCCTCCCGTTCTTGTTGCCTTCCCTTTAGCCACCAATCGCCCTCCCCTTCTTATTGACTTCCCTATAGCCACAAATCACCCTCCCGTTCTTATTGCCTTCCCTATAGCCACCAATCGGCCTCCCATTCTTATTGTCTTTCCTATAGCCACTAATCGCCCTCCAGTCCTTATTGCCTTCCCTATAGCCACCAATCACCCTCTCATTCTTATTGCCTTCCCTATAGTCATCAATCGCCCTCCGATCCTTATTGCCTTCCCTATAGCCACCAATCACCCTCCCATTCTTATTGCCTTCCTTATAGCCATCAATCGCCCTCCAGTCCTTATTGCCTTCCCTATAGCCACCAATCACCCTCTCATTCTTATTGCCTTCCCTATAGCCATCAATCGCCCTCCAGTCCTTATTGCCTTCCCTATAGCCATCAATCACCCTCCAGTCCTTATTGCCTTCCCTATAGCCACCAATCACCCTCCAGTCCTTATTGCCTTCCCTATAGCCATCAATCGCCCTCCGATCCTTATTGCCTTCCCTATAGCCACCAATCACCCTCCCATTCTTATTGCCTTCCTTATAGCCATCAATCGCCCTCCAGTCCTTATTGCCTTCCCTATAGCCACCAATCACCCTCCAGTCATTATTGCCTTCCCTATAGCCACCAATCACCCTCTCATTCTTATTGCCTTCCCTATAGCCATCAATCGCCCTCCGATCCTTATTGCCTTCCCTATAGCCACCAATCACCCTCCCATTCTTATTGCCTTCCTTATAGCCATCAATCACCCTCCCATTCTTATTGCCTTTCCTATAGCCACCAATCGCCCTCCGATCCTTATTGCCTTCCCTATAGCCACCAATCACCCTCCCATTCTTATTGCCTTCCTTATAGCCATCAATCGCCCTCCGATCCTTATTGCCTTCCCTATAGCCACCAATCACCCTCCCAATCTCATTGCCTTCCCTATAGCCATCAATCGCCCTCCGATCCTTATTGCCTTCCCTATAGCCACCAATCGCCCTCCCGTTCTTATTACCTTCCCTATAGCCACCAATCGCCCTCCCGTCCTTATTGCCTTCTCTATAGCCACCAATCACCCTCCAGTCATTATTGCCTTCCCTATAGCCACCAATTACCCTCCATTTCTTATTGCCTTCCCTATAACCACCAATCGCCCTCCATTTCTTATTGCCTTCCCTATAGCCACCAATTACCCTCCATTTCTTATTGCCTTCCCTATAGCCACCAATCGCCCTCCCGTTCTTATTGCCTTTCCTATAGCCACCAATCGCCCTCCCATTCTTATTGCCTTCCCTATAGCCACCAATCGCCCTCCAGTCCTTATTGCCTTCCCTATAGCCACCAATCACCCTCCCATTCTTATTGCCTTCGCTATAGCCATCAATCGCCCTCCGATCCTTATTGCCTTCCCTATAGCCACCAATCACCCTCCCACTCTTATTGCCTTCCCTATAGCCATCAATCGCCCTCCGATCCTTATTGCCTTCCCTATAGCCACCAATCACCCTCCCATTCTTATTGCCTTCCCTATAGCCATCAATCGCTCTCCGATCCTTATTGCCTTCCCTATAGCCACCAATCACCCTCCCATTCTTATTGCCTTCCCTATAGCCATCAATCGCTCTCCGATCCTTATTGCCTTCCCTATAGCCACGAATCGCCCTCCCATTCTTATTGCCTTCCCTATAGCCACCAGTCGCCGTCCTTATTGCCTTCTCTATAGCCACCAATTACCCTCCAGTCCTTATTGCCTTCCCTAATCACCCTCTAGTCCTTGTTGCATTCTCTACTGCCACCACGCTCCCTTCAGCCATTACCACTTGCTCCGCCACTAAAGACTCAGTCATTGCTGTCAATCGTCACCTGGTTCTCACCACCTTCTGAGTTTCCATCAATTGCCCACCATTCCATGCCATCTTCTCCATTGTTGTTGACCATCCCCTGTTGCTGAGGCCATCCATGAGTAGGTCTGCACACAGCACCCGGCATTCAGTGGTTGGGTCCACTGTAAAATAATACAATGGCCAAGTGTGAGCCTGAGTGGGCCCCTGAAGATGCCAGGGGCCCTATCGATTGCCCAGGTTTGCCCTGTGTTGGTACCGGCCCTGCCATATTATGTTCCGGTGGCAACTGTAATCCACAACAGCTTGTCCTGGCACAAAACATGGAGGCGCAGGTAAGGAAAAAGAGTATGCAAAAATGGTAGGAACAATAGGGAATTTTATAGCAAAAATACTAAGCTTCCATTTGGGCTTTAAAGCAACATTCATTCTAGTCTAGATTTGTGAAGTAAATTGTGCATTGATTCAGACCTTCAAGCAGAAACTATTCTTATCATTTTGACAAAGTAAGAAAAGTTTAACCACTGTGTCATTATAACTGTAGTAAAACACAGAGCTGGTAGTAGGTAATAACTCAAATCAAGATTCAGCAGTCCCACAGTGCATGCACCTCCACCGTGCAGTCACCAATAAAGCTGGCCTCTTACCAAATAAATGATGACAATGGGCATATAAGGATCAGCAATTAGACTCAAACTTCCACGGCTCACGCTGAGGGGGTATAGCTTCCAATGCCCAGATGCAGTTTTGCAACGCTTTAATATCCTCAGGTATGCACCAAAGACCATCCGGTCAAGTGAGTAACCATGTGGGAGATAAATAAAACCATCTAGTGCAGAGCGCTCATTCAAATAAAGACTAATATTTAATAAGAAATGCACTCACAAATATAAGATTAAAAACAGTGTATCTCAAATACAAAAGAAGCCAACAGTTCTGACCGCCAGGGTTCCTTGAAGTAAACAAAAGGCGCATACCTGAGGAAATTAAAGCGTTGCAAAACTGCATCTGGGCATTGGAAGCTATAACCCCTCAGTGTGGAGCCGTGGAAGTTTGAGTCTAATTGCTGATCCTAATATGCCCATTGTCATCATTTACGTATTTGGTAAGAGGCCAGTTTTATTGGTGACTTCACGGTGGAGGTGAATGCGCTGTGGGACTGTTGAATCATGATTTGAGTTATCACCTACTACCAGCTCTGTGTTTTACAACAGTTTTTGGACTACTTTTGAGACGAAGGACTCGCTACACGTTGAGCTTTTTTACTTGTAGTGCTGAGCGCGGTATCTTGTCTTTTTTGTGCTATTACTGTGTCACTATAGCTGACTGTGACCCCTTTATAATGAATCTATGGAAATAAACCAGAAAGTATTTAGTATAAAGCAATGGGCACCAAAATGTTCTGGTTGTCCCCTTTCAGTCTTATGGCACCCATGAATTAATAAACTGGTGACCAAACAGATATAAAATAAAATGGTTACAACAGGGTCACAGAATGCAAAAAGTATAGCCCTTCCCCACTCTACCCAAAGCTAAAAACGTGTATTGTCTGCAGTTGGGAATGCCCTGTAATAAGGATTTTCAATCTCCTCAGTCTTGTTTGTCATGTCAGGGGCATACTGCTTTATGACAATGTGTTTTGTGAAATCCCAGGGAATATCTGCTATGCTTACCTTTTTATTATTAGGTTCATACAAGGCACATATAGAAATGTTTCCTCTAGATTTAACCCATTCGTGCAGTGAGACAAACACAAGCAGTGAGGGCAAAGGTGTCTGGAACATTGGCGCCCGGGGAGCAGATGGGGACAGTTAGGTACTTCGCTCAAGAACACTTCACAAATGAGAATGGGCAGGCTGATTCATTATTAGCGCCAGGTAGCGACAGATGAACGTCTGTAGCAGGCATTTCAGAGCGCCCGCTAGTTTTCAGAGCGCCCGTCGATGTGTTCGCCCGTGGTTCGCTAGTTCAGAGCACCTCAGTCGCTGTGTAGCATTGTTGAATACATTGTGGGGAGTCGCTATATGACCAGTACAGCGCTTTATGGGAGCGAATGGTAGCGACTGGTTAGTGCGACCGACTCACACCATATTCATAAAAAAAACAGCCTCACACACCGCCGGCGCTCAAAAATGCTTCGCTGTAGCCCAGGGAGCCGGAGGCTGTGTGATTAAAGGGTGTTTTTCAACATGTATCCACCAGTAACAAAGCGAAAACATATGGAATTACATTGTAATAACATTGTGACATGAACACATTAATGCCAGACCTGTAATGTCAATTCTGCATAAATATATAAAAAAAATTTAAAAATGGAAAAAATGGCTTTTTCAAGGCCAGGAGAGATCCCAACATTATTTGAGAATAAAAAAAAAAAAAATCATAATAAAAACACCCTGTTTAAAGAAAAGTAAAAGAACGTCCATTGAAATGTATGGGAGAGCGACAGGTAGCGAGAGGTAAGACCTGGCGCTCTACAAGCCTGAACGCCGGCGCTGTATGCTGAGGCTGGGATAATGATGAATCGGAAGCTACATGGCGTTATTCCAGTCGCTCAACAGATTCTGCTTGATAAATGTGTAATTGCGTGCTGTGGCCGGCGTTTACCTGCCGCTACCTGTCGTTTACAAGGCGCTGCCTGGCGCTATCCCTTCATGAATAAGGTCCCAAGTCTGCAACCCTCCGATCACAAGATTGGTTCCTTACCACCTTGCTATGGCTGCCCATTACCTCTCCTCCATTCAGTGTTCTGTGCTGCACATATTAATGAGGCCTATTTGAACGTCTTTCACAGCCACACACAGCCGAAGGTATTTGGCTGCTGGGGTGCTCACCATTCTCCATTCATTCATTGTTCTCTTTTACCAATCTATGCCGATGCACAGCATAGAACGCTGATAGGAAGAGATGCCGCTGTGGTCCCCGCAAGTGCTATGAGATCAACAGAAAGGAAGGTAAATTTTACAGCGAGAAAAAGACCACCAACTCTAAAGTCTTATGGACTCTTTAAAGGCCCTGTCCAGGCAAAAATAAAAAGAAAATGATTTTTACCTTGCCTCCCCCCGCTTTCTATTCACTTTTTCCAGAGATTTGGCCCTGCAATATCTGTGCATACCCCAGCTGCCTGGTACAAAGGGAGCAGGGCTGGCGCCAGCATAGGGCCAACCTGGCCAATTACCAGGGCCCCTGGCATCTTCAGGGGCCCACTCAGGCTCACACTTGGCCATGGTATTATTTAACAGTGGACCCAACCACCGAATGCCAGGTGCTGCCTGCAGATCTGCTCATGGCTGGCCTCAGCAACAGGGGATGCTCAGCTGCAATGGAGAAGGTGCCATGGAATGGAGGGCAAATGATGGAAGCTCAGAAGGTGGAGAGAACCAGTTGACAACTGACAAGGACTGGAGGGCGATCAGCAGCAGGACATGATCCATTTGTGGTAGTGGAGCATTATGTGACTCACTACTTTGGGGTCCATCTTTTGCCCAAGGGTCACCACAAATCTTGAGCCGGCCCTGAATGGGAGCATATTGAGTACCTGGCAAAACCCCTTTGTTACACTGAATAATGTGTAGCACACATTTTAACTACCAGAGGTTCCTATTTTTACAGGGCAGCATTATTCAGCTCTGGTTTTACATCTTGCTGGCAACAGAACTTTCTATGTAAGGATTGCCCCATAGATGGTACCATTTAAAACAATAGAGCTGTCCTTGGCTTCAATGAGGGAGTGCCCACAGCATTGGGTGGCCCAGGGGTTAGGTGATTATAAGCTGCTTATTTTTTGCCTATAGATAGGCTTTAAATGCAGATCTCCTTTGAGGCAAACATGTATGTGATTGGGTGAAACAGTTGCTTGACAATGGTTTCAAATTGCTTCCTTAAAGTACAGGTATAAACATTTTTTGATAAACATGATTCAGGAAGATGAGCAGCCTAAAAATTTGCAGAGCCAATGGGGTTTCCTGGGTGAGCATTCGTGACTCTATGGGTTTTTGGACATCCCTAATCAGGGTCCTCAATGGGTTGTTTTGGGGTTTAGGTTTGCTTTAATATGTTAGTATTATTTCTGTCGGTTAGCAATGTTAATAAAGGTAATTTTATTATTATATGTTTCAGGATGCAGTGCGTCAGATTCTGGGACTCCAGAGACGGATCAGACTATTGCGCCACCCTCCTCCACCATTCATTCTAGTATATCCCTTTCTACAGAAGCCGCTACTACTGCTATGGCGACTACACTGGCTTCAGAGCCCCCCTCCACTGCAGCAGCCCCTGCTGACACAACAACTGCCCCTTCTACACCACCAGGCACCATGGTTGCTTCTGTTTTGCCCCAAACCAGCCAAACAGCAACTGAAGAATTACCAAGTACTACACAAATGACAACAGCATCAAGCGCTCCACAGGGAACCTTAACACCATCAACAATGCAAGCCATTATCTCGACAGCTGGGGGCGTTACTGATCAGCCCAAGCTTAATGTGACATCTCAACACGAGCAAGGAACAGTTGCCCCCTCTACCCCTGATAGCTCTGCTACATCAGCCACTGACAAATCTACCCCTGCTAATGACGAGAAAACAACAGGTATGCATGTTAAAGCTGTGATTTGCCATGTTCCTGGCACAACATGTTACAATCAAACATTTCAAATAGCTTGCATGAATTAGGGGTAGGAGTATTAACATTTAACTCGCCCATAAGACTCGCTCCTGACAAGTTTTACAAGTATGGAGAGCTTCCAGCCTCATGAAGAAAAGATATTCAGACAAGCAGGGCGTGTGGGGTGCGTGGGGGGGGGCATGAAAGGGTTGCGTGCCGCTTTAATACGTTTGGAGATTTAGGCCTCGATTCAATAAAGGTAGAAAAAGCCTGAGAATGTCACTGTTACTGAATCACCAGATAAAAATACAATGAAAGTCAATGGCAGCTTTTACTACAGTGTAGAAAGGAGTAAACAGTTCTCTACTTTTCTTAGGAGTAAAAAAGTGCCATTGACTTTTCTTAGCTGGTGATTCAGCAACAGTGACATTCTCAGGCTTTTTTCTCATGAATTGAATCTTTTACTACCATGAGAATTTTTTTCTACCTTTATTGAATGGAGGCCATAGAATGATATGTGGAAATCCTCCAGGTGGCTGTCCAACCACTTTTGTCCATATATTATTATATATCATTTTTTGTACAAACTTGTATAATTGTTTTCTACAGCAACGTCACTATTAAGCACCAGTGCAGAGACAACAACGCCTTCAGCTTCACCTGTGGAGGCAAAATTACTAGTGCAAGACCCCACAGAGGACCCCAATGATCAAGGGACTCTAGGATTGATCTCCACCCCTTCGCCTCATCACCATAGTGTAACTGTTCCTCTTACAACGGCAAGTGGAAATATAGAGCCCATCATGAGCACTAAACAGACAAGTACCACCTTTGCTTCAGTCCCTGCAGCCACAACTCAGGCACCTGATGATTCTAAGAGTGGAGAAAAAATAGGAAAATCTAATAAAACTATCAAGGTAAGAACTGTAGGATTTTAACTATACTTTTAACTTAACCCAGACCTTCAGCATCATTTAATGAAAAGCCCAAAAACCTACTCCACAGCATCCAAAATTAATACTACATTTTTAGTCACTTACTTATTACTCTTTCCCCCACTGGGCTGCAACTCTTTTCAGCACTCTAGGATATGGGCGCGGCCATCTTGCCTCAGAAGCATCACATACTAAGGAGAGGAGAGGGGGCAAAAGTGCAGGGGGCGGGTTATAGCTGTGCTTTGCACAGACAGAGCTGAGTTGGGGTCAGGAAAAGGACAGCAATCCCAGAAAGCAGAGCAACGCAGTCAGACGACACTTCCTGTCTGCAGGCTGCCTGAGACTCCATGTGCTGCTATCTTAGATGTTTAAAGACCCAGAAAATGCAGTAGATGCAGGTAGGATGATTTTTTAATGTGAGCAATCTGTATGTACAGGGTGGGGGACACATATAAGAATACTTTTCAGGGTGAAGGTCCAGTTTAACATCTGTTACATAGTTACATAGTTAATACGGTTGAAAAAAAGACATATGTCCATCAAGTTCAACCAAGGGTGTTGGGGTAGGGGAAGTTATTATTTTTTTTTTTATAGGTGGAAGTTATGTATTTTATTATTTTTTTTTTTTTTTTACTGATAACCGCTAATAGTAACTGTTAATGTTATTTTCTTCTAAATAAGCATCTAATCCTTTTTTGAAGCTGTCAGTGGTTGGTGCTGTAACAAGCTTCTGTGGGAGGCTATTCCATAGATTTATAGTTCTTATGGTAAAAAATGATTGTCGCATCCTGAGACGGGCAGGCTGATTCATTAATAGCGCCAGGTAGCGACAGATGAGCGACAGTAGCGTTATTTTCACAGCGCCCGCTAGTATTCGCTGTGCTTGGCCGTTGTTCGGCTGTTGACAGCAACTCAGTCGGTGTGCCGTAATGTTGAATACGGGGTTAGGAGTCGCTGTTTGACAGGTTCCGCGCTGTATGGGAGCGCATGACAGCGAACGGCCATAGCGACCGGCTCCCAGCATATTCATTAACAAATCACGCTCAAAAAATTCTCGCGCTGTGAAATGCTTGTTTAAACCCCAGAGCGCTGGCGGCGATGGGTTAAAAGTAGTTTTTTAACCCCCAAACAACCATATTTTGACAAAAAAAAAACAAACATGTTTTTCAAAACATTTTGTAATATGAATACATTAATATCAGACCTGTAATATCAATTCTGCACAAATGTATTTATTTTTTTTTTCCTTAAAAAAAAATCTAACATTGCAGAAGTGGTCACAGAATTTTTGACATTTAAAAAAAAATATATATATATAATAGCAATTAATTATGAATATTTAAAGATTGCTCCATTGAAATGCATTGGAGAGCGCCAGGTAGCGAGAGGTCAAACCTGTCGCTGTTCAAGGTCGCTCGCGGGTGCTGTGGGGTGAGGCTGGAATAATGATGAATGATTCCCTATCTGGCGCTCTGTCAGTCGCTAAGCAGGATCGGCTTGATAAATGTGTGATTGCGGAGGGGAGCCGGCGTTCTCGTGGCGGTGAGCGTCATTACAGTTCGCTCACCATTCGCTACCTGGCGCTATCCCTTGTTAAATAAGGGCCTAAATTTTTTTCACTCGAAGGGAGTGCCCCTTGTCTTTAGAGAGGATTTTACCTGAAATAGTGTTCCCCCATATTTTTTGTATGGGCCATTTATATATTTATACAAGTTAATCATGTCCACCTCAGTCGTCTCCTTTCAAGACTAAACAGATTTAATTCTCTGAATCTTTCCTCATAATTAAGATCCTTCATTCCCCTTTATTAGTTTGGCGGCTCTCCTCTGCATCCTTTCCAGAGTCAGAGCCTCATTTCTTTGTTGTCATTACATTTCCATATCAGCACATGTTTTGCAGCAGGGTAATGGGTGTACCATTTAGCAAGATACTTAATTGCCAGCACCACCCCCCCCCCCCCCCCCCCCCGAGAAACAGAAAACATAACTTTTGCCTTATACATCTTATAGACTGGAGAAAGCAGCATCCACTGAATGTGCACACAAAACAGGGCCCCTGTCATTTAGCTACCTGCATAGGTCTAATCTAAAGATGAACTGATAGTGGAGCTGTATACTTGTCCTTGGAAACAAAGCTAGGGCACCGCTAATACCAAGCTACATCAGATATCTGAAAGTGCACTGACATGTATCATGCATCCCTGCCCTTAGTCATGATGGTATCATGACACAGGGGGAGTCATGACTAAGGGCAAAGATCATGCCTTAAATGAGTCAATGTGCTTTTGGATATTTGAGGTAATCAATATTAAACATGCTTTTACCCTGCAACTGAGTACATATATTTTAAAGTGGACCTAGGATAAAATGTTTCTGTTGTCAGTTTCTCACTGTCTCTACTGGATTGTTAGCTTTGCTAATGACCAGCTGACCAGGGACAGGGTCTGGACTTTCTATGTGTTTAATTGTTTATGTTTACAGCAATGCTCTAAATGCACATAAAGGGGTGGTAAACCCAATGGCAATAATAGAGCAGCAAGCAGCTGACCTGATGCCTGTTCCATGTCCCTCTCACCCATTTCCTGCAGTGCTGAATAGAATCTGTAGCAGGGCCTCGACGTTTGCCCTCCTTCAGTTTCACATCCAGGACCATACAAAATAGCTGTCATGAATAAGAATGACAAGCCACAGTGGTCCCAGAGCTGACTCACAGCAGAGCATGCTCATGACTCATAACGTGGTACCATGGCATTCCTTTCCCAGCTCAGCCATGACCCAGAAACTGAAGAAAAGAAAGGAGCTTAGTTTAGAATACATAACATATACCCTAAGATTTTGAGATGCTTTGAAACGGCTTATTTTCCTATTATTCCTTATTATTCCTGTGTCAGATAAGGTGGGAGGACGTTAGTGTGTGTCTGGACAGGGATTTTAATATAAATTATTTAATATTAATGCATTAATATATAGCATTTTCTACATCAATGTAATCAATGCAATCTATTCCTATCTAGGTGGAGTGTGTAAATGAATCTGGCGCCAACTTAGTGAAGATGAATTTAAAAGCATCAAGAATCTGTGTAAGTAATCTCTGTGCTTAATTTAGTAACATTAATATCAAAAAGGTTTATACCAACTATGGGGAATTCTGCCTGGTGCAGTGTGTTACTTAAATTAGACCAAAGCCCAGGATTTTTACTATCCTGGAATTTGGTCTTTGTCCCCAGGGCCCCACTTCCCGATCCTACGATGCTTGGGCAGCCGCTCGTCCAATCAGCGAGCTGGGATCCGCTCGAGCCTCTTCATCCAGGAGCTCGTCTAATATGAGCGGATCAGCGGACGCTGGCGGCCACATCCCCCGCTACCCTCTAACAGGGAGTATGCCCGCTCCGCCCATTCACAAATGCCTGGCTTGGGCACGCGCCCTGCTAGAGGGATAGCGAGGATAGCTGCTGCCCATGTATGCGTCATTGGACCAGGAAAGAAGGTGAGTGTATGGTGGACGTGGGTGGCTTCCCACAGTGGGGCATCCTGATTTTGGATCCCCAATGGTTTTGGTCCACTTTAAAAAGGAACTACACCATGGAAATTGACTTGGATGTTGGGATGTCCCGCTGTGTGTATCCCCTGGGATCAATCATAAACTCACCTTTTCCTCGTTCACATGGTGGTGCATGGGCCGCACATTCAGCAATACAGGTTCTGGTCAGATTTTCTTTGCTGCACTGACATGTAAGGAAATCTGAATGAATTGAGCCGCATCCTCTAACTGTGGGTATGCCCTCACCAGCCATAAAGACCCAGTGCGGGTGCACTCCCAGCTAACGGAATGTTTGTGGAATGGGCGTCCCAGAGGGTTTTACACAACGGGGCATCTCAATTCAGGATGCCCCACAAAGAGGTAGACCAGCCCCCTCCCCCCAAAAGTCTTATAGACTCAAGGGGGGAGTGTGGCTCCTCCGTAATAAGTTTCTTATATTCAGAGCAAACATTTCAGCATCAGTTTGTCATAAAAATGATATGTGACTTCTGAGGTTTATTGTTAAAATAATAATATTGTCACTGTCACCTGCCTCAAACAGCCATAAAATAATTCCACAGTATGAAGACTAGTGCTTCATCTCCTTAAGGCAGACATGTTTCGCCGGGGCTTGGCTTCCTCAGCACCTAAATGGAGTGGCTACAATATATAATGTAGAGTATATGATATAGTACATGTGGTGACTCTTTGGATTCTCACATATCAACAACAATCAATGAATAACTGTGCCGTAATGTATTCCGCAACCTACACACATATGGTGTCCCAACAAGTAATGTGCTGGTGCAGAGGTCTCAGTGTAAACATGGGGCACCCCGAGTTGAGATTTCATAACACTCACCAGGTTGCAGGGATCGGCACCTGTATGTGGAGTAGCCTTAAATTAATATGTGTGCTAGGTTTTTGCCCCTGTGGTGGACATCGAATATTAGAATTAAAACCAGGGTTTATTTAGATAAAGAAAATAACTTACACCTCTTTCTTGCAGTATGTGAAAGGCCTGTAGTGTCGCAGGCATGTGTCCAATTCCTGTGTATGAGGCCGCAGCCTCACCCACAAATCCGTCCTCAATAGTGATGGCAAATGGGGACCCCTATGATGACAGCCGCGATTACATCTGTGGACACAGTTGGTCTGCATAGCGAGTGTGAGACAATGGGGGGAGTGCCACCTGTGTCAACCTGGCGTGCCTTTAATTGTGCTCCACGCCATGGAGTGCATTCGCAGCACCCGGCTTCCAGCAGAAGTGATCATATCACAGTCAGTCAGTCAGTCAGCTGGGCAGCGCTGTGTGCTCCAGCCCTGGCTTGGCTGTATAGTTTGGACCGGGGAGCCATTTTGTTGGAGCTTGCTTGCTCAATTAAAATGTGAGCACCATTGTGTACACATTTTAAAACTGATACATGATACCCAGTTGCTAGATAGCAAGGAGAGTTTAATGTCAGTGTGGAATTTCCAGACCATGCATGGGTTAGGCACAATCAGTCATATGGTAACCCCATATTGTGGCTAATATAACCACTGCATTTTACAATGCCAATCATACTATCC
This sequence comes from Gastrophryne carolinensis, assembly GCA_027917425.1. Lineage (NCBI taxonomy): Eukaryota > Metazoa > Chordata > Amphibia > Anura > Microhylidae > Gastrophryne > Gastrophryne carolinensis. Next base: position 253,842,300 of record CM051238.1, read on the forward strand.
ACAGGTATTAGGTGCAGATGTTTCAACGTTTTTGCTGGCCATCCCATCCAAAGAATAATAGCAATGGAGCAATCAACCGACTGATTGAGAAGGTTTGATTTTCTGTCAGTAACTGACGTTCTCGTATTATAGGTGTGGAGAACAGGAACAGAATTTCTAGCTTCTCCATAGCTCCTTATAGGTGGTAAACAGGAAGAGCTGTTCTTGATGGAGCCAAGGTTATGTCCTTAATTAGATCCCTAGATTTTTCTATCTCAGACCTTCCATGGAACTTCTCAGTAACCCAAACTCAATGTCCATGACCCAAACTCACTTGATTCACAAAATACTTGCTCTGTAGATGGGTTAAGCCATTAAGTGTTTTTTGGTGCTCAGTAGCTGCAGGTTTAAGGGTGAGCTGGTGAGATTGTGTGCATTATGTTGAGTCTTGCACTTGGTGGAACCTCCATGTCTTACTCTTCCCTAGTTTAGACAAGGAACATAACAGACAGCTAAGATGGGCAGCTAAATATTGCTACATTTTTCATACATGGCACCAGGTCCAAAAAGTGCACTTTGGAGGAAAAGGTACTCTTAAGTTGGAAAATAAAATAGAAGTGTCCCGTCTTAGCCCCAGCCTAAACCATAGCCCCCAAGCCTAATCCAAACTCAAGACATGACATTGCCCTTAGTTGGGCTGGAGTCAATTTGATTGGGGGTGAATGTGGGTTGTTGGGGGCACTTTATCTACCTATCCCACATCACTAGTCTTACTTTCTTGCTCTTTCTATTTCTCCTGAGGCACGGTCAGGTGCCATATTCAGTCGGACAACAGCTGAACATAGCAGACTGGCGATCATGGCCCTGTATATGACAAAGATATAAAAATTAAGATCTCAGGTTGGGTCTACTCATATTGGACAGCTACGACCCGCACCCCTCAACAAGTGAACAGAAGCCAGATTGAGCCCTTGAGTGTAGGGAACAGTGGAGAGGTTCCCGCCATCCTAGACTGACAAAATGTGGCTAGATGATGATATAGAGAGTGGAGGGTGGGAGATGGGAAAGATGGGCAAATAGTCAACCCTGTTTATCCTATATATTGATGTGTTATGTTAACGCCTGACCAACCATGCTTCTGTAATCTTTTTATACTATTTTTCTTTTTTTTCTTGAATGTCTATTGTATTCCTCCGAAAAGCTAAATAAAGAGTTTAAAAAAAAATAGAAGTACTTATTTTGCACTTGGTGCTGAACTGACCGATAGATAGACAATGAAAGATATTGGCACTTATTACCTGGTGCTGAATCTCCCCTTCGATTTAATCTGAGATTCAAAAAGTGCACTACTTGTGCATGTGGGGTAAAAAGTGCCATTCCCTTTATTGTCTACCTAGTGGTCAGTTCAGCACCAATTGTTATAAGTGCACTTTGATGATGTTATTTTTACTTCTATCTAGGGATATCAGGTACAGTAGCCATGTGATTACCTTTAATATGTGAATGGCATTCTATTGAAACACAAGTCAATGCACATTAAGATGTCTGCTGTAGGAAATAGTTTTTGTTGGTGGTTTTAACCACTCCTTTTTTTTTAATTCCATTACTTTTTTTCATGGATTGTAAATTATGTTCCTCCATTGGAACATTTGTGAAACTCTGATTTGTACGCTTCCATGGTGTTGCCTCTGTTTTCATATATAAGGCACTGCCCTGCCATCTGCTGGTTTTATTTAGAACGTGCATAGACTGTGTATAAGGGTGGACAAGGAAATGGCAGTTTACCTTAAGCATGCACCGTGCATTCATTTTAGGTGACTGCCTCTTAAAAAGCTTGAACTTGTATAAACTTGTATAAAAAAAGTTCTCCAAAAACTCAACCGTGAGTTGAACATCAAGAGCAAAAAGTGACATGGTAATAAAACAGACTAGAGATCTAAATGATCAAAAAATTGTATCTAGTTCAGCTGCATTTTTTTGTGATTCTGTATATCTTGCACACTTCAGAGTATTATATTTTTCTGCTATTTATCAACTAGTGAATAAAAACATAATATGGCATTAAATGCCATGGGTAATGTGATTCTAAAATGTTTGTGTTTTTAGGGTAATGCAGTAGATCTCACAATAAAAGAACAGTCCACACTTTTGGCTGTGTGCAAGGCTGTCATGCCAGGATACCAGGATGGAAAAGATAAATGCACCATTAAGCTGGCCCACACTAGTGGAGATGAGCTGCCTATTATTAGCGCTGTTGTTGAAAGTAAGTACTATCAATTTATATAATATTATATTACAAGTAAAGCCCCATTTTTGAGGTGGCAATGAATCACTTTAGTATAAACATGGACAGGGTCATTTCATTTGAGCCCAAATATGTGTCTAAGAATGCCACAAGCTAAATTAAATTGATTATATTGATCAAATCAAATCCAATGAAATGCATTTTTTCATTTAAATAAACAATCCAAACATATGAAATAGTGTGTGGTGCATCAAACCCTTTATTCTTGTTTATTTATGCGGGTATACTAATGTCCATCAATCTTCAAAGTACCTCGGTCACCATATCTGACCCATCAAAAAGAGCAGCGCATTTACAAATCATCTAATGCATAGTTAATATTTCTACTCTGTATTTACCCGTTTCCACTGGCCTTGGCTTCCCACTTCATCGGGATTAATTACAGCATGTCTCTGGATAACTGAAAACTCCCCGAATAAGAGGCGGTAACTTTGCATGTTGCAGATTCCGGTCCTCAGCAAAGCGGAACTCCCATAACGTGTAGGAAGTCTGGGAAGGGGGGAGGTGGCAGGCTGTCCTTTCTGTTAAAGTGATTTATAACATAGCGATACTGCCTATACAGTGAATAGTGGGACCCAACATAAAATGGAACATTTACTCAGTTTTAAAAATCCATAACTCCACTATGTGGAAATTCTCCAACACATGAATGACGATGACATGTGGACTAAGGGAGAACTGTCCAAAACACGTATTTTGCATTTTCTGCATATTTTTTAGGGTAGTTAAGGATTTTTTAAACTGTTGTACATTTCACACTGTGGCTCCTCATTTTTTCTTCAGACGGATTTTGAAAAGACAGATATAAAAGAAAAAGTGTACCCCCTTTCCCAAATCCAGCTAGCTCAGGCAACAGGCATAGGTTCTGGTAACTCAGTGCTCAGAGACTGACTGGTCAGCTCCTGGAACTGCAGTATGTTTTTCAGCATGGGTCTGTTGCCCTTCCAGAGGTGCCATGCGGCCACCAGGTCCATACTGTCGGGCACCGGGCTCTTCTGCACCCTTGGCGCAGGTTATTGGGTTACTACCATGTTATGCGACAGTGCCGATAAGGGACATGGCGGCCCCCCTCCCCTGTGAACTAGTATAGGGGTCCCCCGATGTCTTCCGAAGCCAGCGGTGAAGTCATAAAATGATGCCACCACTGCTATCTGGATAATGGCTGCCAACTGTGAGTAATGAAAGGCTGGGGAGAGGGCTTTTATTCCTCAGAGGTGGAGCCTATGAGAACCACCCCCCCCATGTAACCAACTACATCTCTGAGTGAAGGTGTATAAAAGAGGGTTTACCCAGCAATTTCCCTCTATACCCTTCCCATCCAGTGACTTAGTAAATTGGGGTGCACCATTTTTTGTCATTCTTTACTAGTAAAAAAATGTTCCATTTTCATTGAAAAATTGGCATTTAGGGCATAAAAAGTTAGTAATAGCTATACTGGTTATGAGTATGGAAATCCAAGTTAAAAATAAAAGACCAACTGGTACACAAAGTCAAAAGGCTTTGTATTGTAATCCAATTGCACAAATGCAACTGCAGCTCCTGGCCTTGATGGGTGAACTTACAGCGGTAATGCCTACTATCACAATATATACAATTACAATATTTATATATTTGTATGTCAGAGCCGGTGATGTCATCAATTTTGGAGCTGTTGTGATGGCCTCTAATTGGCTATATATATATATATATATATATATATATATATATATGACACCACCAGCTGGTTAGAATTTAGTCTTGAGAAAGGGGACTTGCATGTCTGCGAAACATTGACATTGACATTTGTGCTTTTTCTGCATTTGGATTACAAAACAAAGCTTTTTGCCTATATTGGAGTGCCAGATCTTCTTCTGTTTGGCATTTACAGCAAATGTTTTTTTTCAATTAAAAAGCATGTAAGTTCGTGAAGCGCCCAAAGAAATCGCTCAAAAGTTGAAAACACTCTATGAACCAGTAACAAGTTACACAAAATGTCTATATCACCTAAAGATGTGCGAATCCATTCTTGCACAGTGCTGAATCGGTCCGAATACCTGACAATACCGGCAATGTGAACCATAATAGGAAATTGTTTACATTAAGCTGCAAAATTTCATCTTTTAGATGAATCACATTCTGCATTTTTTTTCAGCCCAACCGAGTCCAAAAGACCTGTATGCAAATCTAAAAAAGCAGGTATGTCTTGTTTTGCAAGAACGTGCATGCATGACCGGCAATGGAGAGTCCAGTATGATTAGGCATCCAGCACACACATCACAATGATTACATTAACTACAAAATATTTAGGACTTACTACATCTACACTGAAACGATGAGCCTAATTTATAGTATTTTCTAGCGGGCGCTAGATGAGCGTCTCTTCTGAGAGTGCCCACGCTGCTGAGACGCCAGGAACCATCAGCTTGCACTCCCTTCCAACCAGTGGCTGGGTGCAGCTCTGGTCTTACCAATGCGCTAGTAACCCCTTAGCGCAGGCTGGGTGCGATTGAAAGACATAAATTTTACTATTTAAAAACACAGTGCCCCATGGGCACTGTGAAAAGGGGATTACAGGGCGACAGTACCTGTTGTAATCCCCCTTTTATTATTTTTAGGGTCAGGGCAGCAATTTAAAAAAAAAGGTAATTGCAATGGAGACACTTGAAAGACATGACACAGCTTTTTACACAATTACAACAACAATTACAAACAGCCCAGGGATCCCATGGCACATGCACCAGCATAAATAAAAAATATATATTTAAAATTGCCAAAATAATTAGAACCATCCCAATAGGAATGTGTGCTCTCATCTGGTGCTACAGGGAACTCAGTGCTGGCAGTGATCCAATCGCCGGTGGCTGTTGATAGATGGGGCAGTAACTGGCACTATCAGAGGTGCTCTGGATTTTTGACTTGCTAACTACACCTTTGCACTGGAACCTGATGTTTGTCTGGCACTATATTGCACTCTGTGGCCTTAACTTTTCTTTAAAAAAAACCCTCAATGTCCTTGCAAATCTCTATCCAGAAATATAGGGGTTTATTTATGAAACACTAACACCCCGTAGTGCCAAATGCCAGGATGCTAAGCTACTGCTTAGCTGCTATACCTGTTACCCAGTGCCTCCGCAGGAGAGGAACTAAGATTAAACTGATCAGATTTTCCACTTTCGAGGGAAAAGTCTCACTGTGAGGCCCACTGTCCTGGCCCACTTTACTGACATCAAGAAGAATACTAGATGTCTGGGTGATTTACAAATGCTCTGACTCTCTGATTGAATGGTGGTAATTGATGCATGGACTTCTGAGCATTGGTTCTATCACCAACATCTTTTATGGACCAAATATTCTTAGAGCATGTGACCCGTAACTAAGTCACATGCTAAACCACACCACTACCACGCTCCTAACCCACAAACTGGTTTAAACTGTCCCACTTTGAGGACCCCAGAAAATGGTCAGTTTACCTGTGTTGCCAACTCCTTGTTTTCCCCAGTGCACTATACACAGAGCACTGGGGTGAAACAGTATGCTGGCATCTTAGTTCCATTCTTTTGCAACCTATGGCCCAGCCCCCCGGAACACCCCCACATGCTAGCAATGCATACGCCAATTGAATATATGGATCATTTATTTTATAGCCCTCCATCATCAGTCCCACATCGTAACCATGTGCCCAATATTCAACGCATTACATTTACTAAACTATTTTACCAAATTATTGTGCCAAATATTTCACACAGCTGCCACTTCTATTTGCCAATGTGCCTCTCCTCTGCGCAACTGCCCATCATTGATGTTCTATTTAACTGCCCTTACACATCAGTTCTATTTATTCATCCCACTTTCCCTACTGCAGGTCAGGGGCCACAGGTTTCCATGTGTATAGAGAAAGAACCAATATCATTATATGCTGTGTTAACTCAGCTCACACTTTTGTTTCTACAATTTGGACCGTGCTTTAGCCATGTTCTATGACATTCCTTCCCCAAGAAAAGTACCTCACCGGAATACAAATCCAGATGCCTTAAACACTAAACATACATTTTATTTCCCAAGGAAACATTAGTATCATCATTGTGTGGCCTCTTTATAACTCCAGTTGTGAATAAAATCGTGTTAATGTCCACATTGGTATTCACTGTTATTAATATCCATTGTTGTAATCTTGCTTTAAATTTGTTTTAGGACGCATCATCATTATTTTCCTTTGGAGATGAACCAATAGAAGATATAGATAGGGTCAGCATTCCCCTCATAAGTGCCATTGTCAGCTTAGCAGTGGCTTTGCTGATCATTGCAGCCATTTATGGATGCTGGCATCAGAGGCAAACTCGGAAAAGAGAGCAGGTAAACATTCATAAAAATCTAAAAACATGTTACAATATTATTTGTCTTTCAAATCGTTCAGACAGTGCAACGTTTATATGCTAACACAGGGCCGCAATCAGGAATTTTATACACAATATAAAACACACCAAGTAGTGAGAAGAAAGGTAGGCTGGAAACTCCACAAACTTTCACCACTATAAAAGCCGTGCTAAAAATATGACAATTAATTTATCCAGCAAATTAAATCATACATTTATAAAGTCCAGCGCAAGGAGTCCAAAGACTGTGTCAGAGCAGTCTAATTAATATGTAACACAAAAGCTATATATGATAACATAGCATGACTCCGCAGGATAGAAAGGAATAACTTAATCTTAGATCTTTAATCTTTATGACTCCAATGGAAAACTTCACCAGCGGTGCTCTTAAAACAGGCAGTGTATCCCAACACCGGACACTTAAATACAAGTACCAGAAACCTTCTTTAGGTATAGCATGTCACTTTCAAGCGCTCTCCATAGAATGATTTCCTTTTATAATAATTATCTTCCCCAAATAAGACTCTGTGGTTGTTTATATCATAAGATCATTAAAAGGGGGGTAGAACAGACGAAATGCACATAGCGTGACACCGTTTTAAAATTAAAGTACATAAGATTTTATTGCGCTTACCACGTAGCAGGTTATAAAAAACGTAGGTATCAACATCCAGACAGTAACTTCAACAAAGAGGGAAAGCGTTGCCTTTCAATTCTCCTCACTGCAATCGTCACAAGAGGGGGAGCGCGGCGTTTAAAGTATCTTGTGACGATTGCAGTGAGGAGAATTGAAAGGCAACGCTTTCCCTCTTTGTTGAAGTTACTGTCTGGATGTTGATACCTACGTTTTTTTATAACCTGCTACGTGGTAAGCGCAATAAAATCTTATGTACTTTAATTTCAAAACGGTGTCACGCTATGTGCATTTCTTCTGTTCTACCCCCCTTTTAATGGTCTTATGATATAAACAACCACGGAGTCTTATTTGGGGAAGATAATTATTATAAAAGGAAATCATTCTATGGAGAGCGCTTGAAAGTGACATGCTATACCTAAAGAAGGTTTCTGGTACTTGTATTTAAGTGTCCGGTGTTGGGATACACTGCCTGTTTTAAGAGCACCACTGGTGAAGTTTTCAATTGGAGTCATAAAGATTAAAGATCTAAGATTAAGTTATTCCTTTCTATCCCGCGGAGTCATGCTATGTTATCATATATAGCTTTTGTGTTACTTAGGAATTTTATACAACAACCGTTTCTACCCCCCTCCCTCCCATTGGAGATACTGCGCAACAGCTTACAGCTTATAGGATCTGCATCTATATTGCTAGGTTAATACAGTATACATTTATGGCAGTAGATGGCACTGTTACATATATCTATGTGTAGTCTCCATTGTACATTCTCTACTGCATTGTAAGGTGGCCTTCTTTTACTGCATGCATGTTTCAGTAAAGCCAGTTCCTGTTACACCACAAATGTCTATCTGGATTTGACTCCGCTGCACCCAGCACTCACACTTTGCCCCCCTCCGCCCCAGGAGCTAGGCCTGATTTGGGGAGGGAGAATAAAACCTACATTGCTTCTGCAATTCCTCTTTAATAATTACAGAAGCTGGAAGCTAGGACCTTCTGTGAGCCGGGTCAGCCAATAAGAGCAGCAGCCATAGTCCTGGCTACATGTCTCCCATGTAAGAGGATGTGCCTTCAAGGGCATTTGAGGGAGCATAACGGCAGCAATGCAAGCATCACCTTTTTTCACTCTACCCTAACTGGAGATTTGTTGGATTGCCTAGAGGTTGCTTTAAACTTTGTTTTTCACCCATTAGTGAGTGTTGCAGTCTGTCCAGGAAAGGAGCACAACTTAAAGTGATCTTATTCCTATACAGTACACAGTCCTATTCTAAGGTTACATTCCGGCCAAGGTGCATAAATGCACATATTTACATTTTTTCCTTTACTAATTTAGATAAAGGCAATTCTGTGAGTACTCGCCTGTAGAATTGTTTTTGTTCTTGCATGGCACGGCCCGCTTCGCTATTCATAACTGAAGGAGGCTTGATGGAAAGCGCCGCTAGCTCAGAAACTCGCCTTACACAAGTGATAGCCACTAAAAAGGCTACCTTAAGAGTCAAAATGGGCAAGGCGGCCTCACGAATAGGTTCAAAGGGAGGCCCCTGCATAGCAGACAACACCAGATTCAGATCCCAGACTGGTAGCAAAGGCTTACGTGGCGGACGCACATGAGAAACACCCTGGAAAAAAGTCTTAACCAGCCGGTGATTGGCAAAGGATCTTTGGAAAAAAATTGCCAGAGCTGAAACATGGCCCTTGAGAGTACGAAGTTGAAGGCCCAAGTCCAACCCATGTTGCAAAAATTCCGGAATACTGGGAATAGAAAACACCCGACAGGGAAGAGATTTGGACTCGCACCAGGCAATGTAAGCATGCCAGACTCTGTAATAAATGAAAGACAAGGACTTCTTTCTAGCCCTAATCATGGTATTGACCACAGAAGCCGGTAATCCTTTTACTCTCAAGATGGAGGTTTTAGCAGCCAAGCCGTTAAAGCCGGTGTTAAATTGTAAATTGGGTTGGCGTAGCCGCCCCTGAGTGAGGAGATCTAGATCCTTGGGTAAGAAGTACCTGTCTACTGCCAACTGCACGACGTCTGCGAACCAAACCCTTCTTGGCCAACAAGGGGCCACCAGGATGGCCGGTACTCGTTCCTGGACTATCTTACGTATGACCCTGCCCAGAAGAGTAAACGGAGGGAACACATATAGAAGCCGAGACTCCGTCCAAGGAATTGCCAGGGCATCTATGGCGAAGGACAGAGGATCCTGAGACAGAGAGACAAATCTGGGAAGTTTGTGATTGTGACGGGACGCAAACAGGTCCACGTCCGGCTGACCCCAGCGGTGACACAGGGAGAGAAACACCCGGTTGTTGAGGGACCATTCCCCCAGATGAGGCATCCCCCTGCTCAGGGAGTCTGCCTCCTGGTTCTCCACCCCCGGAATGTAGACCGCTGAGATGAAGGGAACATGCCGCTCTGCCCAAGACAGAATCTGGGACACTTCTTTGAAGGCTCGCTTGCTCCGAGTACCTCCCTGATGATTGATGTAGGCAACCGCCGTCTGGTTGTCTGAGCGGATCTGAACAGCCCAACCCTGAAGGTGGGTGGTCAGGTGAAGAACCAACCTGACCGCCCTTAGTTCCAGTACATTGATGGAAGCATGGGCCTCCTGAGGGCCCCACCGACCCTGGAACCTCAGGGACTGCCAGAAACCTCCACAACCTGTCAGACCGGCATCTGTGGTGACCGTCTCCCAGCACGGGGGCAGGAAAGTCCTGCCCCCCCAGAAGGTTCCTTGAGTCCAGCCACCATGAGAGAGACTGCCTGGCCAGAGGAGGCAAATTCCTGATCCAATGACACAGGGTCCCGAACTGACAAGAGGTGCAACTGGAGATGTCTCATGTGAAACTGGGCAAAGGGGACTGCCTCGAAGCAGGACACCATCAGGCCCACTAACCAGAATGGGCCTGAGAGAGCCGTCCTTTTTGGGGACTGTGAAAAGATTGGAATAGTACCCCTGACCCCGTTCTTGAGGGGGCACTGGACAAATGACTCCTGACTCTAACAGGCATTGAACCGCCAGACGCAACCCTTGAGCATACAGGGGGTTTAAAGACTGGATCTGACGAATCTTGGGGGGGGGGCAGGCTGTAAACTCTATCTTGTAGCCGGAGGACACTATCTCCTGTATCCACCGGTCTGAGACGTGAAGCCTCCAGACGTGAGCAAAAAACCGAAGCCGTCCCCCACCCCGATTGGGTTTGGAGTTCCAGGAGAGACCGGGACGACCACGGGGTCTACCACGGCCCCAAGCATCTCTACAACCACTGTGGAGGAGAGAGCCCCGGCCTCCTCTGGGAACACAAAAGGAAGGGAGGGGGGCAGAGGACCCACGAAATGGCCGAGACTGCCTCCTACGCTGAGGCAGCTTGCCATCGTTAGCAAGAACATCAAGACGCTCTTCAAAAAGCCACAACCCCGCGAAGGGAAGACCAGTGAGAGCTTTCTTAGCAGCAGCATCAGCAGCCCATTGGCGCAACCAGACAGATCGTCGCATAGCCACCAAGAGCGTGGAGGCCCTGGCACCTAGCCGCACAGCATCATCCATAGCGGCAAGAATAAAGGCCACAAAATCAGAGCCAACTAAGAGAGTCCTAAACTCTTCCCCTCTCCACGAGCTGAAGTGCCATCCATTATGCGCTTGAGCAGAGACTTAAGAGCAATAGCCGCGGCACAGGTCAGGCGCAATCCAGCCCCCACACAGGTAAAAGCATGACAGGCCAACTGGTCCATGCGCCTGTCCTCACTGTCCCTCAGAGTGGTAGTGTCCGGGGAAGGCATGACCAAAGTGTTGGACAAGCCCAGCACGGGAGCATCCACTTCAGGGGGTACTGACCACCTCCTAACAAGATCAGCAAAAAAGGGATACCTCTTATCCAAACTTCTGGACACAGCAGGTAGCTTGTTAGGACGTCCCCATGCTATAAGTGACCTTGCTCAGGAAACTCCAGACGCTGTTTAACAGGACAAAACAGCTCACCCTGTTTCCTTTTAGCCTCCACAGGAGGGGCAATGTGTAGGATTTCAAAAATATGAGACAGTAAATTACCAGTGTCCTCAGGATACCATGAATCCCCAGACACAGCGTCACTGTCACAACTCTCCTGCTGGTCTCCCGAGGAGTCAGAATCCGGAGGCAATTCTCCTTCCTCCAGGGAATAATGTCCAGCAGTGACATCCAATTCCTCATACTCCTCAGTAGAGCGTGAGGGAGTGGAAGTCAGGTGCCACTTCTTGCCAGAGTCCTTCCTGGGAACAGACTTGGCAAGCTGTCTCTCAATACTGGCCACCCACAGAGCCAAATCAGAGTGTGACTCCCTGCTGACGTCCCCATCACTGGGGCCCAGTCGCAGGAGCGAGCAAGTAGCTGAAGCAGAGGGATGTGCTGAGCTGGAAAGTGAAGCAGGCAAACCAGCTTGTAGCGCAATGACCCTCTCAGCACATGGAACGCACACCGTGACACTGTTACTCACAGGGGACACCCCACACATTGGCCCCGAAAGGCCCCCAAGCACGCTATCCCCAGCAGCCTCCATATGGTGATTAAAACAGGCGCAATAGGCCAGCGGTGGGTAAAGGCTATACAAAGGCCACCCGGGATGCCCTCCCACAGGATGCCCCCAGAAATTTGTGAAGGGGGAATGAGGGAAGGGAAGGAATGGAGCTGGGATATGCCACAACCCAATGCTATCCCGCCTGAAAACATAAGAAAAAAGACACATGAGCATCCCGCAGCACATACACCCTCCAATAAAAAAACCCCCAAGGGGGACTCACGGACCAAAGACACCACAGCGTCGCTCAGGCACCGCCACAAGAGAAACGACACACCAGAGGAGCCTTTTGGGGAGGAGGGACCCCAAAAGGAAAATAAGGGGACACAGTCCCCAACAACTCACCCCCTCAGAAGCTAGGACAGGAACTCCGCATCCCAAGAAGGCTCACCATAAAGCCTATGGCCGGATACCCTTTGTGGCACAGGGTCTGCGGCTTGGAGCAGCACTGCAGGACCACTTGACCCTAGTGCTCTTCTACCTTCACCCGATCTGTCAGCCAAGGCTTGGAGGCAGTTAGGGTCCAGAAACGGATGGAAAAAGACATGCAGGGCCACAGGCTTGGTTGCCCCGCTCACCTGCGCAAGAGAGAGAGCCATCTTCTAACTTTGCAGTGTCACTGCAGAGACAACACTGGGAACTTGTTGGTTAATCACGTTTTTATAGGGAGCCGGGAGCTGCCACAGCTTTCTGCAGTGCTGTTGTGCCACCTTGTGGCGGAATAACCCAACTCTTATGAATACCGAAGCGGGCCGTGCCATGCATTAAAGAAAAAAATACTGCTCTACAAGCTTTCTGGTACATTAGGAGATGTGTGCCAGGCACATTACTCTCCTCATGATCAAGTGCATGCAGCTGCCGGGACGCCCATCACAAACATTACCAGTCTTTACCTGCTGTAGGAGCTGAGATGGGCTTCTGCTGTTATGCACTATTTTAGCTAAATTATTACAAGACAAATAGAAACATGCATTTATGCAATTTTGCAATAGACTAAATTGCAGTAAGTTAAGTCTGGAAAAATGCACACCCAAGCCCCTTCGCTCCATTTCCCTGTACCTCAGTGTGTTCAGCTTCACTTCTGCCTTCCAAGCTGTCTCAAACAGTCACTCAAGCTGTCAGTAGCGATAGCTACTACGAATTCAAAGAGAAGTGGAGCTGCAGTTGCCCTGTGGAATTGGATTCCCTGTGCACCACTGCAGTGCAGGTATATACTAACCACTGCTTTCTGGCCCATCGCTGGTCCCCACTGGTTTCTCCCTTCCCGCTGGCACTGCACGCATCCGATGAAGCTGCCTTTTCCCCAGCTCCTTTTACATTGTCCTCCACCAATATGTGTACTCTGCTATCACTGCCATCTGTTCGTTGGGTGCTGCTTCCACTTGCCAAAGACACAGTGCAGTATGCAATAATGTGGTGGACATGAACAATATGAAAGGAGCCTTGTTCTTTAGAGCTTTGGCTCAAACTGTGGGTATCCTGATTCTGGAACTTGGTGTATACCCTCCTCGCCAAAGCCTAATGCTGATTAGCTGAACCTAAGCTGGAACCACACAGATTTTTAACAAAAGAGATGTTGTTCCCTGTGGGGGGGGGGGGGGGGGGGGGGTGGGCATCCCTATTGCCTGTGAAGCAAAGTCGCTCTGCTCAAAGTGTATTTATGAAGGGGAATTTTATTCATCATGTTGGGGGGGGGGGGCGCAATGGAAATGTGAATTATACAATTATACACCCGTTTGGTTAGTGGCTATATACTAATGCAAGTAGGCAGGCTCACAGTTAGGCAACAAATCACCCTTCTTGTTATGTAAAAATATTATGCTATTGCCAAGATGTAAGAAATGGAATGATTCAATTGTCTTTTCACAGAGACTCACTGAAGAGCTTCAGACCATGGAAAATGGTTACCATGACAATCCCACCCTGGAAGTCATGGAGACAGCTCCAGAGATGCAAGAAAAGAAGGGTGGACCTAATGGAGAGCTTGGAGACAGCTGGATTGTTCCACTTGACAACCTAGCAGGTGATGAACTTCTAGATGAAGAGGAGGACACCCATTTATAAACTAAAGGACGAGCAGTAAGACTGGACAACTCAGCAGCACAAAGTGCATTACTTGGCTAGTCAGCAAAACAAGACGGACCAGCCAACACAAACAACAGAGTGCCAGACCTATCAAAGCTCCTGCCTCTGGCTATATCCCATATATAAATATATGACCAAAGTAATACCAATTTAATTGCAGGAAAGTAAGAATGTATGACCATTTTAATCTTCCGGAAATATCAGCTACTATCATCTATAACCAACGGCAGAGTTGTCAGCAATTCTGAAACGTGTCTAAAACTGCAAGGGATTGTATTTTTATTATACCTACGAATACGATTTGCACAACAGAACTGAAATTCAGAAGCAAAACATCAACATCCCACCTATCTCACTATGTATCAAAAGTCAAATTCACTTCAAAACCACCAAAGTATACAATTTACAATAGTAAATGTAGCGATGGGACTGCTATAGTAATTTACTCATATGACAGTAAATGTGTCACTACTGTATGCATTTACTACCTACTGAAGAGAAACATTACAATATACTCATGCTAATCACAAGTCAAAATGGTTTCTTAAATGTTTTTATTTAGTACTATTCTTTTATTTCTATATTTTTAAAAGGGAATCTGACATGCAATGTATATATGTCTGTATATATAGCAGTATAGATGCAATTTTTTTTATTCATAGTAAATGTACACATAGTTATCGGCAACCACCATAAAAATATTTGCTTAGTTATCTTTTATTACCTTAAACTTTGTCACATTTTACATTGCTAATTTTTTCACGTAGCATTAGATTAGTAAATAATCAAAATATTTGTAATTTATATATATACATTTCTCATCACGGGTAATATTAAAAACTGCTCATTATAAAATCGCTTCCTAAAATATGCCATGTGTAATGATCATGATCAATATATCACAAATTATATTGTATACTAATTCAGACCATGCACCTTATAACACTTTCACATATAGCAGTTTATGGGTTCTAACTGAATGATGCCAATCTAAAGTTAGGCTTGGAAACTGGTCGCTAGCCACAATGATGAGGTTAAGAATTTATCATTTGTTATTTTGATTAGCATAGCAAAGATTTTCTACAACAATTAGGATACCCACTGTCCTCACAAACTCTGATTTTTTTTTTTTTACACTTGTATGTCCTTCCATCACACTACCCCATTATCACATTTATATCAAACATTCCAATACACATGCTGATTACCTTACCCCATTACCCCATCAAACCCAAATCGTAACTGTATTCCCAATACTTAACCCATCTAAACGCCTACCAATGCTAAACAATTAAAGATAGAAAAAAATGTTCTTTTGATATGGTTTTAGAGATTTCACCCAGAGGTTTCGTTGCACTATCAATGTCGCCACATTTCTCCAAGCCACCACTATCACCTCTGTCATTCACCTCTCCTATATCACTCTCCTTGTAACCTCTCGTCCTTACTGAGCCTATGTTTAACTACATTTACATGCCAGTTCTATTTATCCTCCCACTTTCCCCACAGCAGATCTGGGGCCACATGTGGGCCCCGAGCCACAGGTTGAGTAATTGTGCTCTAGAAGCTACAACATTATGGCAAGAGTGTAAGGAGTTGTGCAGTGAAACTGGATGGGGTTACCATAAGAAGTCAGGAAATCAATTTAGCTATTCCCTAGTTTTGCACAGGACTAATGCCATTTAAATAGAAAATCCAACTTGCACAATTTTTATTCTTAGACTTCTTAACAGCTAGTTCTATTCAAAATACCAAAACATAATGTAAATGCAAATGTAGATAGCTGATTAACTGAAATCACAGAGCCTTAAAACTGCATGCACCTCAATTTTGAATCTGAATCTGAATAAAGATGACAGACATGGGAATACAGTCAGATAAACTGCCATAAAAAGGTCCTAAAGTTCTTCTTTCATTGCATGACACAGTCACAACCCTAGATCTACCCCAACTCTAACTTGAGTATTCTAAAATAAAAACATAAACCATTACAGTGAAATACATACATTTAAAGGTTCTCAAAAAATGTTTGAAGCAATGAGAATCACAGACATTACTAGACATATTATGACGAACATATCTAGTGCAAATATCTAGGCTTAAAAAACAAAGAAAAGAAACAAATTGAGAAATATGTAATGGGATCATATGTGTTGGCTTTTTGAAGAAAGTTTTCCAGCAAAGGTTTAAGCTGATGTTAGAATGCTTTAAAATAGGAAGTAAAGTCTTAATAGACTAAATACTCTATACTTTCCTAACTGCATAGGGACATCCAGATCTGGCATGCAAAGCTACGCATGACCTAGCAAGCTCAATACCAGCCATTCAGATACTAACCTCTTTCATGTTCCAGAGAACATGTCAGTGACCAATGTCAATGTTTGCAGGACTGGCCGGCGCATGATGAGCATGCCCGTCTAGAAATGAAAAGTCGCCAGCAGTTACTCATCTGACTGCCATCACTGAAGGGCGAAGGATGCCGCAAAAGCATCTGCCAATAAGCAGGAGGAATTTGTGCTGCAGATGCTGGCCTGTTCTGTTTGGAAAGTCTATTGCTTGTATATATTTCTGTGTTTTCCCAATTTAGACCACACCCAATTATATTTGCATAAAAAGGAAAGACTAAATTGATTCAATCAGGTCTACCTTATACTGCATAGTCAGAAGCATCTAACTTTCATGTTCCTGATGATTTACTTTGGATCAAAATCACTCAGGTCCTGGTAAGGATAAATAGCAACTGTATTACCAAGCCACCTCTCAGTTCAGCAAAACAGAATTAGGTATACCAAAATGTAAAAAAAAAAAAAGATCATTAAAAATGTAATCATTATATTTGGCATATATAAATTTATTTATATATTTGCAAGTGTAAAAAAAAGTCATAAGCAGTAATTCCCTGACTGTATGCAGAGCATGTGTGTATTCCGTGCCGTGTAAAAAATACAAATTACAGGGGAAGAATTTGCACTGACAGATTTTGTTTAAATGGACTCTACAATGAAACGGAGTCACTGATTTGTATTTAGAATATTTGCTTGTTAAAGATTTGAAAAAAAAAAAAGAACAGGGGGTCTGTTACACACTGGAATTGACAGAGCTGGATTGTTAAAATTTGCTGTGTACAAAAGGATATGTTGAAATGTATGTAAAGAAATAAAATATTTCAGCAACTACTGGACATGTTTTTACAAACACACCTACTCATTTTGGTAACAAAAATGATTAGGGGTACCCAGTTGAACCTTCTTGTTGCTAAAGTGTGCCTGGTTGAAGCACTGCTCAAACCTAAGTGTTTGACTGGGAATTTTGCTCCTACCCTGTGAGCTGTACCCTCTGCCCTAGAACTGCTCCCCCACCTTGTAACTGAAGAAACAGTCCAGCATGGTCATAACACATACCTCGAGGAGGGCAGTAACCTTCTTCACCTCATCCTTGAAAAGGACCCATTTCTCTGTAGGATCACCCTGGGCAAACTGTATAGATTCATCTCAAAGAGGACATCAATTAATGCAATGTGTGATCCGTTGTTGGAGGAGTATGTTCTTATGTTCTAAATAAACTTTCCTTACTCTATTCTTTCCTGATAGTGGCAGCATGGGGGCACCCTGATATGGGCCCTGCAGGCCTGATACCTGCTGTGAAGGAACATACCTCTTTAATAAAATCTGACGTACCACCTAGAGCAGTCATACTCAACTGATTTCAGTCAGATTTCCGAACCCTGCCCTGACAGACCTGCACTCAGTTTCTTCTGTGTTGCCGTACTCGGCACTACCCCCTTTACTTGATCGGTGGTGTAGTGCTTAGTCTACCAGTGTCATGACTCTGCTCCCTGGCACCTAGCATGGCTATATGAAGTACTACACAGACAGGAAGTGGCATTGCAAGGTACACACAAACTTTGTTTCTCGGTCTCTTTGCCCCATTGAATCATGCTCCCGAGCTCAGCCCCATCCATTCCTGTCCCCCCAGCTTTGCCCCATCCATCCCTGTTACCTCAGATATGCCCTATTCAGCCCAGTCTCTCTGGCCCATCCATTCCTGTCCTCCCACTTTTGCCCATCCATACCCTGGGACTCCCAGCTTTGCCAATCCATTACCCTTTTCTTCTGGTTTTGGCTATCTATCCGCCCTAGTTCTGCCCAATTATCTCTCTCTCTCTATCCATCCCTCTTCATTGCCCATTCATCTCTCTCCCCCAAGAGCTATCTATCCATCCCTGTTACCAGACCTTATTGCCAGTAACATTTTGGGCCCTAGCCCACCTCACCTGTACAAGGCCTACAATGAATGCCCCCCCCCCCCCCCAAAAAAAAAAATACAATTCTGTGAAACTCACCTGTAGAATTGTTTTTGAATACATCCAGTCCAAGCCGTCCCAGATTCATTACGCTCGAGATTCCACCACCAAGTGGCGCTGCTGCAAGATCAAAAGATGTTGCTCTCCTGGCCCCTATAAAACCAGTTGGTCCTCTATCATGCTCAGTTAGTCCAAAAGCAGTCTCAGACAAGAGGACTGGCAGGGAGGCCCAGAAACCATGTTACATCACACAGCTTCAGCTTGTACTCTCTTTAACAATCATAACAAGTCTGTAGACAACATTTTTTAAGAATCACCATAACAGGCAACAGGCCATAACGAACCCAAGGGCGGGGTGGGACGGCCTGGACTGGATGTATTCAAAAACAATTCTACAGGTGAGTTTCACAGAATTGTATTTTTCACTACATCCAGTCCAGGCCGTCCCAGATTCATCACGCTTGAGACATTCAAAAGCAGTATCATATGGGCGGGATCCCCAGTGCGGAACAGCACGTAGTTCATTGCACTACGGCCTGAAGCACCTTTCGGCCAAAATCAGCTGAGGCCCTGACATCCACCCTGTAAAACTTAGTAAAAGTATGAACAGAAGACTAAGCTACAGCCCTACAAACTTGTTCAACATAAGTCTGGTGCTGAAAAAACCCCGGAGGCACCAATAGCTCTAGTAGCGTGAGTTCTGACCCAAAAAGGGAGTTCGAACCCCCTGGCAGAATACGCCCGCGCCACCGCCTGTCTGATCCACCTACTGAGCATGGACTTAGCTGGTGGCAACCCTTTCCTAGGGCCATCTGGTAGGACAAATAGGAAAATCGACTATCTGAAGATTCAGTAGCACACAAAAAATACTTAAAGGCTCTGACCACAACCAGAGCATGGAGCGCCCTTTCCTTGGGGATAGCCGGAGACGGGCACAAGGAGGGCAAGACAACCTCCTTATTAATGTGAAAAAGGGGACACAACCTTAGCAAAAATCCGGCCTAAAAAGGAATACCCCCCTATCCTTGTGACGCTCAAAGTACGATGGTTTTAATACACAGCGCAGCCAGCTCAGACACACGCCTCACCGAACTGATGTCAACCGGAAAGACTACCTTGAGAATCAAAATGAGCAAGTTAGCGTCGCTCAAGGCTCGAAGGGAGGGCCCTGGAGAGCAGATAGCACCAAATGCAGGTCCCACACCAGCAAAACTGACCTGCGCGGTGGACGAACGTGTATAACTCCTTGAAGAAAGGTCCTGACCAACCTATGGGTGGCAATGGATCTATGAAAGAAGATGGCTAAAGCCGAGACCTGACCCTTTAGGATGCTCAACTGTAGACCCAGGTCTAAACCGTGCCGCAAAATTTCCAGAATCTTAGAAATGGAAAATTTCCGACAGTGAAGCCCTTGGCCTCACACCAAGCAATGTAGGCCTTCCAAACTCTGTAGGAGATCATGGAAGAGGCCTTCTTCCGTGCTTGAAACATAGTTTGTATTACCATAGTGGACAACCCCTTTTCAGACAGGATTGAGGTGTCAATAGCCAGGCCGTCAAGCCAGCGCTTGTAAATTGGGGTGCCGCAGCGACCCTTGCATAAGCAGATCTGAATCGTCGGGTATGACGTAGTGATCCACCGACATTTGAACTATGACTGCAACCAAATCCTTCTCGGCCAACGAGGGGCCACTAGAGTTGTTGGTACTCCCTCCTGGGCAATCTTGCGCAACACTCTGCCCAGCAGCGGAAATGGAGGGAAGACATACAGGAACTTGAACTCCATCCAAGGAATTGACATAGAGATTGCCAGAGGATCCTTTGATAAGGATACGAACCTTGGGAGCTAGTGATTGTGTCTGGATGCAAAAAGATCCACGTCCGGTCGACCCCAGCGGCGACAGAGAGACTGAAAGATCTTGCTGTTGAGAGACCATTCTCCTAGGCGCGTGAAGCTCCAGCTCAGAGCGGGCAAGTAGACTGCCGAGATGCAGGGAACATTCTCCTCTGCCCAACACAGAATCTGGGTCACCTCCTGGAGGGATCTCTTGCTCCGAGTCCCACCTTGGTGATTAATGTGGGCAACAGCCATTTGATTGTCCGAGCGGGCCTGCACCGGACCCCCCCTTAGCTGGGAGGACAAGCATAGCAGTACCAACCGAATCTGGTCTGAATGTCATTCCCAGAAATGACCTCACCTTGGAAGGGGAGAGAAAAACTTGGGGTAGTTGATCAGCCAGCCATGAATCCTCATCCGAGGAAGACCCGGAGGCACTGTCATCTGCAGCAGAATATTCCGCAGCAGATGGCAAATCCTCAGAAACCTTCTCCACCAATCCCAAAATCGGGAATATCCTCATCCGAGTAGGTGGGATCAATATGCCGCTTTTTGCCTGCAGCCTTCTAGGGGACGATGAGAACAACCGCCACTCAATGCTGGCCAGGCACTTCACAATCATTTAGGGAGCCCCCACTGGCCTTCCCTTTGCTAGAGGCAGAAGGCCGCCCGGGGTGGTCAGGGAGACAGACGAAGGGGACGGGCCATGGTCGTTAGCGACCACCCGTTCAGGTCAGAGGAAAAACCTCTGGCGCAAGTGCAACAACGGTACTGAACCCACTAGGGAACTCTTGTCGCACAGGGGGCAGAGCATATCATGCCCGCATGGGGGCCCCAGCTCACTATCCCCTGAAGCCTCCAACTGGTGATTCTGGTAACAGACGCAAGGCTACAAGACACTAATGGCCTAAGCCTGCGTAATTTATAATCCCCCTTAATAAAAAGGACCAGAGAACCACAACTAATGACAGCCCACGATCTGCAAGACACAAGAGGGACAAGGACAGCAGTCACCATAGTCCCATACTAGCAGATATTATATATATATATATATATATATATATATATATATATATATATATATATTATATATAAAAAGCAAAGCAAAAGCAAAAGATACCGATCATAGAGGTAGGAAAGAGGGACACCGTTGCACCGCAGCACACAACCAGACACCCAGGCTTGTGAACGCCACCAGGCCAGATGCGCAGAGGCCTCCAGCGTATGCTCCCAGCAGGGAGGAAGCAGGATTGAGGCCTAGTGAGAGGGGCGTGGCCGCACCTACAGCACGCGCGTGCGCTAGTCCCATCCCTCAAAAGGCGTGAAAAAGGCACCCCCCTCCTCCACTGCGCAGGGCCCCCGCAACATAGTGGCCCCGCGCGCCCCCCCATGTAGAAGCATCATGGCGCCGCCAGCGGCAACACACACGGCCCCTCACAGGGTCCCAGGGGGTGTGAGGGAAGGGAAAAAACGCCCACACACATAAGCACGCTGCCTGCAATATGCCGCTGTTAGGACCAGCAGACAGCGCAGCACATACGGGGCAAGGGGACCACAACCTGGTTGTAGAAGTGTAATCCCACCAGTCAGTGCAACCAGAGAGAGACTCAGAGCGATCTGTGGGCAGTGGAACGCAGCGCAACTAGGCATTTTTCAGGGAACCCCTGTTCACAAGGCCTGGCCTGTGTCAGTGGTTCTCCCTTCAGGCTCACCATCAGCCTGCGGCCGACTACCTTTTGGCATAGGTCTGCGACCCAGAGCGAAGCTCTGCCGAACGACCAGTCCCCCGGCGTTCACCCTACCGTCACAGATCCCGAGCAGCCGAAGCTGGGAAGCATAGGGGGTCCAGGATCCATCGGAATAGGTCCGCAGCGGCTGTCGGGTTAGGTGAACCCGCTTTGCTGCCATAGCTGAAAGGAGAGAGTAACATCCACTATCTTCATGCAGCAGCAGCTGCAAGATGACAAACTGAGCATGATAGAGGACCACCTGGTTTTATAGGGGCCGGGAGAGCAACATCTTTTGATCTTGCAGCAGCGCCACCTAGTGCCGGAATCTCGAGTGTAATGAATCTGGGATGGCCTGGACTGGATGTAGTGAAAAAAGCTGTTTTCCCCAGGATTCTTGGGGTGGGGGGGCAATCAGCTTTTTTTAGTTTTGCCTGTGGAATCTATAGCCCCATCCCCCCATAATGATTTCTAACTATCCACCCCCATGAATGGTCCCTGTCCAGACTGTCACCTCTCACCTGTTGCCTGTAAATGGACCTTAACAAGAAGTGTTTGAGGACCTCTGACCTAGAGGGTACAGGAGGTCAGCTTGGCACAGTTGTCCACGTGGACTCGGGGCAGCACAGGGCGTGAGTGTGGTCCACGTGGCTGCTGGCAGGCACCCCATGCTCTCACCGCTCTGACAGGCTGAGGAGCCCTGTTAGCCCGGTAGACTGCCACCAGCTCTAGTTTACATTAGCCCCAGGCCATTAACAGCCTTTTTCACGCCTTTTGGGGGATGGGCCTAGCACACGTGCGCGCTGTAGGCGCGGCCACGCCCCTCTCACTAGGCCTCTATCCTGCTTCCTCCCTGCTGGGAGCATACGCTGGAGGCCTCTGCGCACCTCATGTGAAAAGAGCAAAGAGGATTACCTGAAGCAGGACACCAACAGACCCACTAACTGCATCCCTTGACAATGTAGGGGTTAGGACACTATAGCAGAGCCAAAGCCTGCATCTGAAAAACCATTCCCCTATTACTGAGGAAGGAACACCCTGACCTGGGAAATACTCAGAAAAGACAGCATCCAGGACGGGAACAGATAAAACTAGGAATGGCAGATTACCCAGCCGATGGATTCTAAAAAGAAGATAACCAACTTGGCCACAATCAGACTGACGTGCAGGTCAGGAATGGTGAGGATGCCTTGGATCCTTAACAGAGCCATCACCCTTGCCATTGTCATGGTGAACCATCTGGTGACCCTAAAGGGCCATAAATTGGAATACTAAGTCTCAAGCACTAACCGCAGAATCTCTGAAAACCCCAAAAAATAGGCACCAGAAAATAAGCCGCCATGATGTCCACAGAGGACCTGAAATCGTCCAGATGAATGGTACTGACAGCAGGCTAGCGGCTTAAAGCAGAAAAACTTTATGAATCAAACAACTTGGTTGAGGCCCATCAGGGCCAGAATGTGCCTCAAAAAGCCTTCCTGTTGGGGGACCATGAAAAGACTCCTGACTAATAGTCAAGAAGCCCGAAGAAACATCCCTTAATAAGATATGGGATTTAAATGACATCCAGGATCAATTAATTTTGGGGGTGGCCAGGCAACAAACTATCTTGGAACCAGAGGATACAAGCTCCTGAATCCACCGGATTGAGACGTGAAGTCTCCAGATATGAGTAAAAAGCCAAGGCCATCCTCCCACCCAGATGGGTGAGGGCGCCCCTTCATGCCTGAGGGGGCTTGGGAAAGGGTTTGGTCTTGGTATTCCAGGAAAAACCGGGACAACAGGATCTGCCACGGCCCCAAGAATCTCTGCAGCCACTAGATAAGAGGGAGCCACGAGCTCCTCTGGAAGTACGAAAAGAAGGGCGGGGGACGGAGGACCCCCTAAAAGGCCGAGACTGCCTCCTACGCTGAGACAGCCTGCCATCCTTAGCTAAAGCATCAAGACGCTCCCCAAAAAGCCGCAGCCCCGCGAAGGGGAGACCAGTGAGAGCTTTCTTGGCTGCAGTGTCAGCTGCCCATTGGCGCAACCAGACAGAACGGCGCATAGCCACCAAAAGGGCAGAGGCCCTACCGCACAACATCATCCATAGCAGTAAGGATAAAGACCACAAAAATACAGTTCTGTGAAATACTCACCTGTAGAATTGGTATTATAAGTATACAGTACGTCCTGCTCCAGATAGATTACTTACACTTGGGTTATCCTCCGCCAGATGGCGCTGCACTGCAGAGACATGTAAAACAGGCTCCTCCCGGCCCCTCAAATACCCGGGAACTCCCACAAATCCCCAGCATTGAAAAGCAGTGAACGAGAAGCCGGGAGAATTTAACCACCCAAACTGGTAACTATAACAATGATAACAATCACCATACAGGGGATCCAGAAAAATGCAAAACCAAGGGTGGGGTGGAGCAGGACGCACTGTATACTTATAATACCAATTCTACAGGTGAGTATTTCACAGAATTGTATTATTCTTAGTATACAGTACGTCCTGCTCCAGATAGATTACTTACACTTGGGACATCCAATAGCAGTGTCCATAAAATAGGGTGGGATCCCCAACAACATGGTAACAGCAGACAGTTTAAACCACTGCCGCCTGCAAAAACCTTGCGGCCAAAAACAGCATCAGCTGAGGCCCTAACATCAACGTTGTAAACTTTGAAAAGATATGAACCGAAGACCAAGTACCGGCCTTGCAAACTTGTTCAACAGAAGCCTGGTGCTGGAAGGCTCAAGAGGCACCAATAGCACGAGTAAAATGAGCAGTAAGGCAAAGGGAGGACCCTTCCCCTTAGCAGAATAGGCCTGAATCACGGTCTGACGGATCCATTTGCTAATAGTAGACTTGGCAGGAGCCAAACCCTTCCTGGGTCCCCAGAAGGGACCACAAAAAGAGCATCAGTTTTCCTGAAGGACGCAGTGACCACCAGGTAATACTTCAACACCTGACCACATCCAAGGAATGCAAAACCCTCTCCTTAGCGTCGCTAGGATTAGGGCACAAAGAAGGAAGAACAATATCTTGATTCAAATGAAAAGCAGACACTACCTTAGGCAGAAAATCTGGCATAAAGCGGAACACCACCTTGTCCTGGTGTCTCTCAAAGTATGAGGGCTGAATAGAAGAAGTCACCAGCTCAGACACACGCCTGACCAAAGTAATGGCTACCAGAAAGACAACCTTGAGGGTAAGAACAGTCAGAGCAGCATCCTGCATAGGTTCAAAGGGAGCACCCTGCAAGACAGACAAAACCAAGTTCAAATCCCAATCAGGGAGGGTTTACGTGGGGGACGCACATGAGTGACCCCCTGGAAAAAAAGGTCTTAATCAGAGAATGCTGAGCAAAAGACTTCTGAAAGAAAACAGACAGGGCAGAAACCTGACCCCTCAGAGTACTGAGGCGGAGTCCCGACTCCAACCCATGCTGTAAGAACTCCAGAACCCTGGGGACTGAAAACACCCGACAGGGAAGAAACCTAGACTCACACCAGTCAATGTAGGTACGCCACACCCCGTAATAGATGGAAGAAGAAGTTTTCTTCCTAGCCTACACCATGGTATCAACCACCGAGGCGAACAAGCCTTTTTTAATCCAGATGGAGGTTTCAGCAGCCAGGCCGTCAAAGCCAGAGTTTGTCAATTGGAATGGCGTAAGGGGCCCTGAGTGAGCAGATGTGGCACCCCTGGCAGAACGTACTGGTCTACTGCCATCTGCACCACATCTGCGAACCACACTCTTCTTGGCCACCTGGGGGCCACCAGAATTGCTAGCACCCCCTCCAGAACAATCTTGCGCAGAACCCTGCTCAGCAGGGGGAATGGAGGAAAGACATACAGGAACTGAATGTCCTGCCATGACATTGTGGTCAAGGCCAGAGGATCCTGGGACAGGGAGACAAAAGCCGGGAGCTTGTGATTGTGACGGGACGCAAACAGATCCACATCTGGTTGGCTCCAACAGTGACACAGAGATTGGAACACCCTGCTGCAGAGGGACCATTCTCCCTGGCAAGAGGTCCCCCTGCCCAGAGGATCTGCCAGCCGATTTTCCACCCCCGGAATGTACACCGCTGATATGCAGGGGACATTATCCTCCACCCAGGTCAGGATCAGAGACACTTCCTGGAGGGCCCTCTTGCTCCGGGCCCCCCCCCCCCCGAAGATTGGTGCAGGCAACTGCCGTCTGGTTGTCCGAGCGCCAATGAACAGGCAGGCCCTGAAGATGAGTAGTCAAGCGAGCCAGAACTAACCTGATCGCTCGCAGCTCCAAGACATTGATAGATGTGTAGGCCTCCTGAGGGCCCCACCTCCCCTGGAACCGCAGGGACTTCCAGAAACCTCCCCCCAACCTGATAGACCGGCATCCGTGGTGACCGTCTCCCAGGAAGGGGCAAGAAAGGATCTGCCCCCCAACAGGTTCCTTGAGCCCATCCACCACAAGAGGGACCTCCTGACCAGGGGGGAGAGCACACAGACCCTGTCCAGGGACGCTGGCCCCTGTCCATACAGACAATAGGTGAAGTTGCAGAGGCCTCAAGTGGAACCGAGCATAAGGGACTGCTTCGAAGCACGCCACCATCAGGCCCACCAGCTGCGTCCCCTGCCTGATGGAGGGATGGGGACAAGCTAGGAGAGCCTGAGCCTGTGCAATCAGATTGTCCACCTTCTGCTGAGTCAGGAAGATCCTTACCTGAACTATATCCAGATTCATTCCTAGGAATGGAGTTACCAAGCAAGGGGACAGTGAGGACTTGGGGTGGTTGATCACCCATCCAAATGACTCCAGAATGGGCACCACCAGCACAGTATCCAACTCTGCCTGATGTAGAGACTAAGAAGTGATGAGGATGTCGTCCGGATAGGGAAGCACGCTGACACCCTGAGGTCTGAGTAGAGACATCCCGCCAGCCAGCACCTTGGTGAACACCCTAGGAGCTGAAGTGAGGCCGAAGGCCAAGGCCACAACTTAGTAATGTTGAATCATCAGAACGAACCTGAGGAACTTGTGATGACCTGGGAACACAGGAATATGAAGGTAAGCATCTTTGGTGTCCATAGAAGTCATGAAATTCCCCTTGCGCAGGGAACTGACGGCAAAGCGCAGAGTCTCCATGCGAAAGCGCCTGTCCATGACCAAACTTATTGAGAATCTTTAAGCCCAGGATGGACCTGACAGAACCATCTTTTTTGGGATACTGTAAGTAGGTTGGATGAAAAAAACACATGCCCTCTTTCTCTTAAAGGCACCTGGCAGATGACCTCCAGCTCCAGGAGGCCTTGCACAGCATGCACTAGCTCCTGAGCTGACACAGGTCCCTGAGGAATCTGGGACCTGATGAATTTTGGTGGGGGATCGGCAGCAAACTCTAACTTGTAACCGGAGGACACTACCTCCTGAATCCACCGGTCTGAGACCTGAAGCCTCCAGACGAGAGCGAAGTGCTGCAGCCGTCCCCCCACCCGGATGGGCGAGGGCGCCCCATCATGCCTGAGGGGGCTTGGGAGAAGATTTGGCTTTGGGACCCCAGAAGGAGCCAGGACGCCCACGTCCTCTGCCTCTACCCCAGAAAACTCCCCGGGCCCCCAGGAAAGATGCCCCCCTTCCCTGTCCTGCCCCACGGTAAGGGGAGGAGAAGGAACCCTGACCCCGAAAGGGCCGGGACTGGCGTCTGCGCTGGGGTAACTTACCTCCTTTAATAAAAAGGTCCAGGCGGTCCCCAAACAGGCGTCGCCCCTTAAATGGAAACCCAGTGAGGGCCTTCTTTGCAGCCATGTCAGCAGCCCACTGGCGCGGCCAGAGCGGCGTATAGCCACCACGAGGGCAGAAGTTCTGGCACACATTCTGATGGTGTCATCCAGTGCTGCAAGGACAAAATTTACAAAGGCAGCACAACTGGAGAGTGCATTAAACACCTCACAAGGAAAATCATCAGGGGCACTATGAATCATATTTCTGATAAGGGATCTAGTGGCCACAGCAGTAATGACAGAGGCACAGACCGGGCGCAGCGCCGTCCCCGCACATGCAAAGGCGTGGGAGGCCAGCTGGTCAATGCGTCAGTCCTCAGCATCCCGCAGGGTAGCAGGGGAATGCATGACAGAGGTGCTAGACAGCCCTAGGATCTGGGCATCCACCTCGGGGGGAGATGACCAACACTTAACCACCTCAGCAGTAAAGGGATACTTCCTATCCCAACTCTTTGGAACCCCGGGAGGTCTACAAGGGCG
The DNA here is from genome assembly GCA_027917425.1 of Gastrophryne carolinensis. Classification (NCBI taxonomy): domain Eukaryota; kingdom Metazoa; phylum Chordata; class Amphibia; order Anura; family Microhylidae; genus Gastrophryne; species Gastrophryne carolinensis. The sequence goes on from CM051238.1 coordinate 253,870,316, forward strand.
CTCCCATTCCTTGAGCACAAGGTTATGGAAATGTGCCTGCCCTGGAAATTCCAAATGCGATTTAGCTGTATGGAAAGGCTCCCCTCTTTGCCTGGGAGCCTCAACAGGAAGAGAGATAGACAGCGCCTCAAAGATCTGGGTCAATAATCTGTCAGTGTCATCCAGGGCCCGGGGGTCAGAGCCAGAATCGTCATGACCCCTTGGTATCTCAACAGATGAGCCTGAGTCAGAAAGGAGCTCCACTTCATCAGACGGGGTATAGCCACACAGGTCCATAAACTCCTCAGCTCCCATTGGGAAAACAATAATATTAGGCGTCAAGAGCCGCTTCTTCCCAGGGCCCTTACGCGCTAAGGACCTCGCAATAATCTTTTCAGCAGTAGCCAGTGTAGAAGACACCTCAGGCTGAGAATCCCCACTAGTATGCAACTCAACAGGAGTGAGATTTAAGCTTGAGGGAGTAGGTGAAGTGAAACGAGGTGCAGCCACTGGCAGGCCAGATTGCAATGCAAGCACCTGCTGAGCACAGGGTACACAGACCCGCGCCTTGTCAGCGTCAGCATGAGGCTGCCCACACGCTACTCACAGCCGGTCTTGTCCCAGGGGGACCCCGGTAACATTATCCTGGGATGCCTCCATATGGTGATTATTAGGCACAATATGCCAGTAGGGATTTACGCTATAAGCAACCCTGGATGCCCCAATGACCCGCTAGGGAAGTGGGAGAAATTTTACAAGGCCCCTATCAATTACACCGGGCCGGGAGAAGCCAATGGATTCACCCATCTGAAAGACACAATGGGAAGAGGGGGTGTCAGAACCAAACACACTACAAAGAGTATAGAGCCGCCCGCGAGGGCACTTACGGACCGCGGTAAGTAGAACCGTCACACGCGCGCGCGATCTGACAACAAAATGGCGCCGCGAGTACCTCGAAGGGCGGGCCAGAGCGAGCCGTGAAGCATAGCGCGCCGAGCCAGGCCCCGCCCCCCCGAAGAGCGCGAAGCCACAGACAAGCAGCCAATGAGAAGGCATAAGCATCTGAGGTAACGCCCGGCGCGGAACATCTAAATGAAGGAAGAGACGCGCGCGGCGGCAGCATTTACCATAGTAAAAAGACAAGTCAGCGCGGCTGCTGACACCACATATACTAGTACAAGGAAACATGACAAAAAGCTGTATACACGAATCACGATACACGCTCTCACACACCCCCCCCCCCCCCTTTTCCCCCGAAGGCTACCGGGAGAATGAGGGAGGATGGCGGCCGTCTGTACAGGACCCACCGCTACACGGGGCATGGGGAAATAATGCGGGACGGGCATCCCATAAAGGCTCACCATCAGCCTATACCGCCTACCCTTTGGTGGGGGGATTGCGGCGGAGCAGCGCTCCTTAAGCACACATGGTGCTGCCTACCTTCACCCGACCAGCCCAGCCCAGGCTGGGAGGCACATCACACGAGGAACGGGTGGGAATAGTCCAACAGGGCCGCAGGCTAATAGCCCCGCTAACCTGCGAGAGAGTGATAATTTCATGTCTTCGCAGTAAGCACTGCAGAGAAATCTGGGGATTTGTGGGAGGTCCTGGGTATTTGAGGGGCCAGGAGGAGCCTGTTTTACATGTCTCTGCAGTGCAGCGCCATCTGGCGGAGGATAACCCAAGTGTAAGTAATCTATCTGGAGCAGGACGTACTGTATACTAAGAATATCAGAGCAAAGTAATAGGGTACTATGTTCCTCCCCCCCCGCTACCAGCAGTAGCACCATCCTGTAGACACTTGAGAAGCCTCTTAAGGGCAATAGCAGTGATGGCAGCAGCACAGGTCGGGCACAAACCAGCCCCCACACAGGTAAAGGCATGGCAAGCCAGCTGATCCATGCGCCTGTCCTCACTGTCCCTCAGCGTGGTAGTGTCAGGGGAAGGCACGACCGAAGTATTGGACAAACCTAGCACTTCAGGAGGAAAGGACCACCTTTTGACAAGATCAGAAGGAAAGGGATACATTTTATCCAGCCCCTTGGGCACAGCAGGCAGTCTGTTGGGACATTCCTATTCCTTAAGCACAAGGGAGGTGAAGTGTTCCTGCTCAGGGAACTCTAGACGCCGTTTACCAGGGCGAAAAAGCTCCCCTTGCTTTCTCTTAGCAACCTCGGGAGCAGCAATGTGCAAAATTTCAAAAAATACCATTTTGTGAGTACTCACCTGAAAAATGGATATTGTCAATGTGCCACACACCCCGCTTCCCCTTTAATCTTCATGATTGGGTTACTCACCGCCAGGTGACACAGTTGCAGAGAGGAAGTCTTGTAACAAGCCCCCTTCTGGCCCATATATACCTGGCACCTCCCACTTAACACCAGTGGTTTAAAAAGCAGAAAGACAAGGTACCAGTAATCTAAAGGTAACCTCAAAATAAAGAAAAGCTTCACCATATAAAGGATCCGGGATACCGAAAAGGGCGGGGTGAAGCGGGGTGTGTGGCACACTGACAATATCCATTTTCAGGTGAGTACTCACAAAATGGTATTATTCTCAGTGTGCCACACACCCCGCTTCCCCTTTAATCTTCACGATTGGGACATCTAAAAGCAGTGTCCACAAGGGATGGGTATCGGAAGGCAAAAAATAAAGCATAACTTAAATGACTGCAGTCTGCAGAACTTTGCGGCCAAAAACAGCATCCGCTGAGGCCCACACATCAACTTTGTAAAACTTAGAAAAAGTATGAACAGAAGACCAAGTAGCGGCCTTACAAACTTGTTCAACAGAAGCTTGGTGCTGAAAAGCCCAAGACGCTCCAACGGCGCGAGTAGAATGAGCAGTGATACGAAAAGGGGGAACTTTCCCTTTAGCAGAATAGGCCGCAATAACGGCCTGACGTAACCATTTGCTAATGGAAGATTTGGCCGGTGCCAAACCCTTCTTAGGCCCACAGGGCACAACAAAAAAGGCATCCGTCTTACGAAAAGGAGACGTGATAATCAAATAGTACTTAACACAGCGTACTACATCCAAACAATGCAAAACCCTCTCTTTGTCATTCTTAGGATTAGGACACAAGGAGGGAAGAACAATATCCTGATTCAAATGAAAAGCAGAAACAACCTTAGGAAGAAAGTCTGGTTTGAACCGAAAGACCACTTTATCCTGATACCTCTCAAAGTAGGGCGCCTGAATAGACAAGGCCGCCAACTCCGAGACACGCCGGACCGAAGTGATAGCTACCAAGAAGACAATCTTCTGAGTCAGGGTAGACAAAGCAATATCTCGCAAAGGCTCAAAAGGAGGAGCCTGAAGAGCAGAAAGAACCAAATTCAAGTCCCAAACAGGGAGTAATGGTTTCCTGGGGGGTCGCACATGCGTAACCCCCTGGAAAAAAGTTTTAACTAAAGGATGAAGCGCAAAACGCTTCTGAAAAAAGATAGATAAGGCAGAAACTTGCCCTTTCAACGTACTTAGCTGAAGACCAGAGTCCAGGCCAGATTGTAAAAACTCCAGAATCCTGGAGACCGAAAAGACCCTACAAGGAAAAGATCTAATCTCACACCAAGCGATATAGGCTTTCCAAGTCCTATAGTAGATGATAGAAGAAGACCTCTTCCGGGCACTAATCAGAGTCTTAACGACCGAGTCAGAGAGACCCTCCTCCTTCAAGATGGAGGTTTCAGCAGCCAGGCCTTCAAACCCAGCGCTGGTAAATTGGGGTAACACAACCGACCCTGAGTGAGCAGATCGGGCCGAAGAGGCAGAACGAACTGGTCCACTGCCAGCCGAACGATGTCTGCGAACCACACTCGCCTTGGCCACTTTGGGGCCCCGAGAATGGCGGACACCCTTTCCAGAGCCAGCTTCCGAACCACCCTGCCCAGCATGGGTATCGGAGGAAACAGGTACAGAAACCCCAGATCCCCCCAGCTCAGGGACATGGCATCCAGTGCCAGAACCAAGGGATCCTGGGAGAGCGACACGAAGTTCGGGAGCCTGCAATTGTGACGAGAGGCAAACAGGTCCACCTCCGGGGTCCCCCACCGGAGACACAGTGAGCGAAAAACCTGAGGATGGAGAGACCATTCTCCCAGACGGAAAGAGCCCCTGCTCAACCGGTCCGCTTCCTGGTTCTCCACCCCTGGAATGTACACCGCCGAGAGACAAGGAACATGGGCCTCCGCCCAAGACAGGATCAGGGACACCTCCCTGAGAGCACCCGGACTGCGAGTCCCTCCCTGATGATTGATGTAAGCAACCGCTGTTCGATTGTCTGAACGAACCTGGACCGGATAGCCCAGAACGTGTTGAGTCAGAAGGGCAAGAACCCGACGGATGGCTCTCAGTTCCAGAATATTGATGGGTAAGTGGGCCTCTTGAGGTCCCCACTGCCCCTGGAACTGAAGCTCCTTCCAGAATCCCCCCCATCCCGAAAGACTGGCGTCCGTGGTGACAATTTCCCAAAGAGGGGTCAGGAAAGACCTGCCCTTCACGAGATTGGCCGAGACCAACCACCACTGGAGGGACTGCCGGACCCGGGAGGACAACTGGAAGGGCTGATCCAGCGACCGAGGCTGCCGGTCCCAGGACGCCAACAGATAGAGCTGAAGCGTCCTCTTGTGAAATTGAGCAAAAGGAACTGCCTCGAAGGAGGCAACCATCAACCCTACCAGCCTCATCCCCAGACGGATGGACGGCCGAGGATTGGAAAGTAGGACCCGAGCCAACTCCTGAATCAGATAAATTTTGGACTGGGGGAGAAACACCCTGTGTTGACAAGAATCCAACTGCATCCCCAGAAAGGACACCACCCTGGCCGGAGCGAGGGAGGACTTGGGGAAGTTGATCACCCAACCGAAGCTTTCCAGCGTGGAGACCACCATCCTGGTGTCTGTCTCTGATTGATTGAGTGACGGAGCCATGATGAGAAGGTCGTCCAGATAAGGTACGACACGAATGCCACGAGATCTGAAAATGGCCATCACCCCTGCCAGCACCTTGGTGAACACTCTTGGGGCCGAGGTAAGGCCAAACGGAAGTGCCACAAATTGAAAATGCTTATCTTTCATCGCGAATCGAAGAAAACGTTGTTGAGCCTGGCAGATGGGAACATGAGGATAAGCATGTTTGATGTCTATGGACGTCATGAAGTCCCCCTGCCGAAGAGAACCGATGGCCGTACGCAAAGTTTCCATGCGAAACTTCCGAATACGGATGAACCTGTTGAGTAATTTCAGGTCCAGGACGGGACGAACTGACCCGTCCTTTTTGGGGACTGCGAAAAGATTGGAGTAGAAACCGAGGCCCATCTCTAAGCGCGGTACCGGCCGGATGACCGCCATTTCTAAAAGATTCCTTATCGACGCCAGGAGCCCCTGTGCGGCCAAAGGATCGATGAGCACCCGAAAGAACCGTGAAGGAGGGCGAGACTCGAACTCCAGTTTGTAACCGGACGACAAAGAACCGTGAAGGAGGGCGAGACCAATGGAATGGAGGGGGTGTCAGGGGATACCCCCGCAGCCAGATCGCCAACAGCATCGATCTCAAGCTGGTCTGCAGGCTCATCCGACTCCACAAGGAGTTCCCCCTCCTCGTCCAGGGAATAATCGGACCAATCCACAGCTTCGCACCCCTCATCCTGCGAAGCAGGAGCTGCAGGAGAAAGGTGTTTCTGCTTCGCTGTAGCCTTCTGACCTACCTTGGCGGAAACTATCTTCTCGAGGGGGGTAGGAGATGATGGAAGTTGCGAGGAGCCAGAAGCCGGAGCGACGGACTGACGCACAATATTCTGCTTTGCACAAGGAATGCATAATATAACATCATCGCCTGGGAGCGGAGTCCCACAACCCCCACACAGCCTAGATGGCCCCGAAGAGCCATTTCCGGTATTGTCGGAAGCCTCCATATGGTGATTTTATGGTATTCCCAACAACCGTGGGTTTTAGGCATAAAGCCACCCCGGGATGCCCCTTAAAATTAATGTCACGGGAAGGGAGGATTTAAATTCTAACTATAATTATCCCCCTTTTTTTTTTTTTTTATATCCCAATTTAGAGTAAATGGGACTAGCCAGGTATAACAGAACCAGGAAGCCACTGCAGTGAGGGAATCCCAGGATCTGTGGGGAAAGACAACAGTAAGATCCCCAGAAAAAAAAGGGGGCAGCATGCAGTACAACATTCATGCAGCATATACCAACACATTGCAAAAACACCCCAAAGCGCTTTAAGAGGCCAGCCAAAATAAATTTAAACCAGTTCAAAACAACTTAAGTATAAACAAAAAACGGCCCCACACGAGGTGAGGCCGCTTACCTGCACAAGGCTGAGAGCAAAGGCCAGCAGCAGGAGCAGAGTCAAATCCACTTCCTGCAGCTGAGTCCCCCGCATCTGACTCCTAATTAGAAGGAGGAAGTGCGGCGGGGCCGAGCTGCGCGTCAACCCGCTCAGGCCACGCCGCCTCATCGCGCCGTCCGGGCCCCGCCCCCCCAGATTCAAACAGTGCGGCCCGCCAAATGGTGGTGCCGCATACCGAGAGGGCGCCCGACGCCCTCGGTTAGTGGGAGGGGAGGGGAGAACAACCCTGGCAGCTTCAGGCCATGCGCCTGAAACTGCCAACAGCGCGGCGCGCCAATGGCGGCCGCATCCTAAAGCGGAGCTAAAAACAACCCTGGCAGTTCAGGCCATGCGCCTGAAACTGCCAACAGCGCGGCCCGCCAATGGCGGCCGCATCCTAAAGCGGAGCTACAAACAACTCTGGCAGTTCAGGCCGTGCCTGAAACTGCCAACAGCGCGGCCTGCACATGCATATATACATCCCCCAAACCCCCCCCCCCCCCAAGTGAAGGGAGAAGGGACCGTAACGGGAGAGAAAGGGGCCAAGGGGAACCTCGGGACAGGGGCATCCCAAATCCGGATCACTATGCCGGATAGCCGCATTGCCCCACGCATGAGGTCGAGCGGAGGAGATAAGCTCCTAGGCACCTATAGTGCCATCTACCATTTGCCCAGTGAGCAGCCTGGGCTGGGAGGCTTCCATCAACCATATAGGTAAACAATCAACTGGGCAGAAATAGACCCAAATGGGGGTGCCGGGGTAAGACCCCGGCTACCTGCAAGCAGGAGACTTCTTTCTTCTGTCTTGTCGTCATGCAGAGAGAAAAACACTGGTGTTGAGTGGGAGGTGCCAGGTATATATGGGCCGGAAAGGGGCTCGTTACAAGACTTCCTCTCTGCAACTGCGTCACCTGGCGGTGAGTAACCCAATCGTGAAGATTAAAGGGGAAACGGGGTGTGTGGCACACTGAGAATATATGCGACAGCAGATTAGGTACTCAGGGTACCATGAATCCTCTCCGGACGCAGAACCAGGGTCACTATCGCAACCCTCCTGCTTGCTCCCAGAGGAGTCAGAATCCTGGGAAAGCTCCCCCATCTCAAGTGGGTGACATTGACCAAATTCATCAATCCCCACATACATTTCAGGAAGAGGGGAGGATCTGGGATCCAGGTGCCGCTTCTTACCAGAAGCCTTCCTAGGAGCAGACTTGGCAAGTTGTTTCTCAAGTTTGGCCACTCGCATAGCCAAATCAGAGCTAGACTCCCTGCTAGTGTCCCCCACATTGGGACCCAATTGCAGGTGTGGGGGAGTAGGTGAAGCCGAGGGAGGCGCAGAGCTGGGAAGCGAAGCAGGCAAACCAGCTTGGAGCACAAGGACACTCTCAGTGCACGGCCCGCACACCGTGACACTGTTACTCACAGGGGACACAGCTGGGCTTGCCCCAAAGGACACCCAAGTCAGTTATCCCCAGAAGCCTTCATATGGTGATTAATACAGGCGCAGTAGGCCAGCAGTGGGCAAAGACTATACAAAGGCCGCCCCGGGATGCCCTCCCACGGGATACCCCCGGAAATAGTGAAGGGGGATGAGGGGAGAGAAGGAGTGGAGCCGGGATATGCCACAACCCAATGGTATCCCGCCTGAAAGACGTAAGTAAAGAAACATAAGTATCCCGCAGCATATGCACTCTGAATAAACCCCCCCCCAACAACTCACCCCCTCAGAAGCTAGGGCAGGAACTCCGCATCCCAAGAAGGCTCACCATAAAGCCTATGGCCAGCTACCCTTTGTGGCACAGGGTCTGCGGCTTGGAGCTGCGCTCCAGGAGCACTTGACCCTAGTGCTCTTCTACCTTCACCTGATCTGTCAGCCAAGGCTGGGAGACAAGTAGGGTCCAGAAACGGATGGAAATAGACATGCAGGGCCGCAGGCTTGATTGCCCCACTCACCTGAGCAAGAGAGATAGCCATCTTCTAACTTCGCAGTGTTACATCTTCTAACTTCGCAATTACAACTTCGCAATTACAGCTCGAGAATTGTATATTTAATTGCCTAATGGGCACACTAAACAAATTATATATATATATATATATATATATATATATATATATATATATATATACACACACACACAGGTATGATGGGAACATACAAGTGGTAGGTCAATCAGCAGATAAAGTATGTCAGTTACCGTTGTAGTGATGTAGTCTTTGGCACAGACAGCCACATGGAGGTATGAAGTCCTACTTGTTCATATATAAAAAAAAAAAAAAAAAAAGGGGAAAGTGCCCACTCATTCCCCCATTGCACACACCCAAAAATTATGTATAAAATATATATTTATTAAATAAATTTGACATAAAAAATACAACTATGACATATTAAACAAAGGACAAGCTAATTTCTAATCTGCCACAAGAGGGGGCTGTAACAGACAACACCAAAAAAATTCCTACTCATGATATAATGTGTTAAAAAATAATAATAAAGACTATATTTAAAGTGCAATAGCCAAAGTGCATTAATCACATAGAGAAACCATAATACAAACCGTGTCAAATACTTCAAAGCTAATATATATGCCGAGGAGAACAAAGCATTAGAAAAAAATATATATAGTGCTACTTATCTTATGATGCCAGACAGCAAAACATGCCCCCCCCCTCTCTTTTTCAAGGCAGAGTGCTCAGCTTTTGGGTGTGTGCAATAAGTCTCTGGAAGTACTATGGGGGAATGAGTGGGCACTTTCCCCTTTTTTTGTATATATGTAACTGTGGGCTATTTCCAGAGCACTGCACCACAGGTATATGATTGTAAACTAGTTGGTGCCATTCCACACCCTAGTGGTTTCTTAGTAATTACAGGTCCTACTTGTTCATGGCGCCTTTCCAAATAATGCAATATGAGGTCCCCATCCCCCCGCCAGTGGCCAACTAAACACTTCTAAAACTAATATGGATCCTATGTTTGAGTGGTATGTGCTTATTTTTGAATCTTTCATTAAGATAGATCACAAGTACCAATAATCCAAGAGTGATTGCTAGGCAAACAATTGGTAATAACTCGCTCATATTCAGCAACATTTAGGTAGGCATCCAACCTAGGATAGACAATTATGATAAATATGTGACAAGGGGGTCTATTCGTATATTTAGCTTGCAAACAGGGCTCTCATTCCTTCGGTTTCATTTTTATACCTGTATTTGCTAATGTCATTACCTTGTTAGCACATGAACCCTCTGATTGTAAGATTTTGCAGCGGGAAGCAGAATTTCCTGGGACACATCACAGTGCACAAAAGTCAGGCTGAAGTCAGTTTTTTCATACATATTTGTTCTGCAATGTGGACCATGCATTAGTTTGCATTGGGGGCCCACAATAACTCCATTGTAAAGTGCTGTCTGCTTTTTCCCTTGTGTGAATTCAGGTACACATTGCAGCTCACAATTAGTGCAAGTTGCTGTAGGACGAGATGCACATCGATTTTTTTTGTGGACCAAAAAACCTGCTGTGTTTTGCACAAGGCCTCGCTTTAGTTATCTATTGGAAATAGGCAGACATGAGCAGCAATACGAACCCAACATCGGAAACTGAACTTGAAGACGTTCTTGGGGAGCAAATGGTCTGGATTAAAATTCGGTGCACACATTTTTTTCCTGTTTACTTTCTTTAGCATGACCCCTAATGAGGAGGCCATGTGCTGGGAAGATATGTGTTCAGGTGTGAAAAGCACATCTACTGCGGTGGTGGGATAATTCCCACTCATTGGTGGGAGTGAGGAACCCTTCAGGGGAGGACCTATGACCTGAACAAGGCAATGAGTCAATTGGGGGGGTACTAAGCGGTGAGGAAAGCTGCTATGTACAGCAAGATGTGGGCTAGGAAATAAAAGACATCTCACTTTTACTTGGACGATTTGTGCTTTAGTACATAACAGCTGTTAAGAAAGAGTTAGGGTTACCTAGATATCCTGCCGTGCTTTTCAAGAACGACTTTCTTGCGGGTAAGAGTTGGGTGCTGGCTGCTAAAGAAATTACATAATAGAGCAATTAAGCAGAGAAACCTCTCGGTGCTGACCTTTGTGTCTGCCGTATTTTGAGCTGGAACTCTCACCTTCCCAATGGCCTACCTTGTTAATGTCAGATGCGTATCCATTTATCCTGGGACCAGAGCTAGGTCCTGCGGTCAATGGCTTAAGGAAAATCTCAGCAGTCCCCAAGATTATGTGAGGAAACATCCTAAGGACCTATTAAGGCTATGCTAGAAGCAGGGGTCCAGTGGTAATAGACAAAGCAAAGCATAGGCACGGCTATCATCCTTTGGCTGAATATTAGGCTGGAGAGCTGCTATAGCACCTTATAGAAGTCCCACACTCATTTTATAAGTAACTGGTATGGGGCCATCCAGATTGCTGGTGACCCCCCCATAACACTCACCTTTACCTCAATCCTCAGCACAAATACGCTTATGCAATCTGGATCCCTCCCCCCATCAATCCATTCACAATGTTGACCCACACCAGTGTTAATTAGTGTAAAACTGCTGAGTGTAAAATGAGTGTAAAACTGCTTTAAGGACAAATAAAGCAAGGTATTCTGAGCAATTAAAAAATCACATCATTATGCAAACTGCTCCTAGATTCCAAAGTGGAAACAGTGTTTTGAGTGTCCCACAAGCTCATAGTGGTCGACTGTCTAGAACCACGAAAGGATTTCAGTGGCAATATGTCCAATTTCCTAGTATGTAGGACCTGTTTAAATGTTATGTGAATCATTCTTAACTCTTCTCACCATGCAAAAATGCTAGAGCTGTATCTAAGACATTTTCAACTATACTGCCGAGCACAGCATTTCTTGTGATCTTCAGACAACATACCTACATGTATACAGAACGTTTAAAAAAGGAAAAATACAAACAAAATACCAGCATATATTTAAAATTATATACAGAATTTATTTTACTGGTTTGGTACAAGCTGGAACAGAAAAAGCAATGTTTTGTGAATTATGTTCAGCTAAGAAATGTAACCATTTTAAAAAACCATCAAATTTGGGAAGAACATAGGATGTGTATTACATGACTTGCAGATACAAAAAGAAAGCCCTCAGCAAACGGATACTACAGTAGTTCAAGTTTCTGGGAAACTTGTAAACCTATTAATGCTAATTTGTGTTTCAATAAAAAGGTATGATGTCAGCAGACATTGACATGTTCGACTTTTCATTTTAATTACCAGGAAATTACTGTATGCCCACACTGTGTTAGCTATACAGTTGGTTAACACACTACTAAATATCGGTACAAGTAAAATATGGGTTTAAAGTGTATTAGGCAAAAGCCATAAAATTGAGACAAAGATTTAACAAATGTCAGCACTTTCACAACCCATAAAATGGACTGCAATTTACCAAGAACATTTATTACAGGCCAGATAAAAAGCGGCAAAGGCATAACTGCACGCAGTTTTTGATTTAATTTTCCCCAAATTAAATTTATACCTTATGCATTAAGGATATCTTACCATTTACAAACAATGTAATTTGCATTTCCTCAGTTAGGCATATAGAACAGGCAAGTTTACAGTTTGGATCTATAGGACAATTCAACTGCAGCGTAACAGAGCTTAAAAACGCCTGACCAGCACTACGTAAGGCTAAGGCCTGCCAATGCTATTCTACTTGGACATTCAGTTACAGCAGACCTCCAGACTTTAACCCACCCTGCCTCCTCTCCTTCCACGCCATATATGGGCAGTAAATAGTGCTTGATGCCATCCTCCTCCGAACAAAGCCCCACATCTACAGTCACTACACAAAAGCAAAGTGCCCAGCTTAATAGCTGAGAACACCAGGAGCAGGTACGTTCTTAACCCAAAATCTATCCTAGCAGAGGGAGAAGCAGTGGTGGGGATATGTTTTACAAGTGAACTGCAGCTTTAGGTATGCTTAAATGGCCACTCAAGTCCAGAAATCCTATCTTTTAAATTCTAGTGCTGAAGCTGGAGTATTTAAATTTAAAAAGGTGTAAAAGGCATTTCCCTACACTGTCAAATTACACCGACTGCCTAAACTGCTGTCTTGGTTATTTTCCCTATATTTCTTTCAAACAATTCAGGTGTATTCCACTCCAATGTATTAAAGATTTGAGTATTGTCACTTTTGTCACCCTCAATGCTAAAAAACAGAAAATGCCAAATGGAAACCTAATTTATGAACTGGGCATTCAGGAATATAATTTAATTCCCCTTCTCCCAGTCCCTTCAAGAAGCATTTTCAAATTATACTCATCCCTATGTACATTATTTTCTCTATTCGTTCACTTTACATAATTTTCCTAAACTGTTAATGGACTGTCTAATGGCCACATCTTAGTAGCAAATCAAGGCAGATGGCATGGAACCATCCAGTGTTACAATGGGTATATTGCTGCAGTGTTGTTCTTCATAGTCATGGCCCGGTCCACTGCAAACTTAGTGGACTCATGATTAGATGACAATCACATGTGGAACGAGCAGGAAGCCACTGTGGCCTGATGATCACTATTTTAGGGACTAAGCGTGCCAGAATTGTCTAAGGAATTCAATTCCTCCCACTCAGATTATTTTTCTGACTTTAAATTCACTCCCATAGCAATTTCATTTCTAGTTTTTGAAAAACATTTTTCCCCAAGAGAGACTGTACTAACTTAATGTGCATGCAGTAAAGAATGCATGTGCCGCCTCCTCAAACAAAAAAGTGGGATATTGGGTTGTTTATTGTTGCTTGCAAATTTGTTTAATTTAATGACTTCCAAAAAAGCGAGTCTGTCACAGGAATACACAAAAGATTAAGTCTACGTTTTGTGCTTTGAGCTAGTTGTAAATACTGAGTGAAGTACATGAAGCCATATAATAAGGCTTGAATTCTGACAAGCAGTGACCCTTTTAAGTAGAGAAAAAAAAAGTGTTACATTGCCATATTAGTCATGCATTTTAAATTTTTAAAGATGCAAGAATGGTGCAAAACATGGGAGAAAGTTTACATAGAAATCCAGCCACTTGTAATGACTCTGCTTGTTCCAAAAGACTCTCCAGATGGGGATGTGCTCAATATACAGCGATCATGAATAAATAAGCATTACGTTTCATTGCAACGTAAAACACAAAATGACCATACTTAAATTTGGCTTAATTTCTAACAACCCATAACTTCATATTCAAAGTAAAGGCTGTGAAAAAGCAAAATAAAAAAAAGTATATTTATATTTCACATTCTTTATACAGAAAATACAGTAGCTGTACAGGAGGTCACTCAGTTGGTTTCAGTCCATCATTCTTCCAAAATGTTCTCGTCATGCACAACTATACTTCACTGTCATATGTTACTATAACATACACCTATGCCCCCTTTAATTTGGATGAACATCAAAAAATATATATAATATAAGGGCAATGCTCATCAGTAACTCCCAAAGCGTGAAAGCCAACCAACACACCTAGGAGGCATTTTCAAGAAGCATAAAACATCTTAAATAGGGGAAATTCTACATTACATCGATTTTATGCATGTAAATCAGTTAACCAAACCAAAGAAAAACAAAAGCCTTCCTAGCCAAATTAACCTTTGGCAGCAAGAGGTATTCAACCCCCCCATCAAACTCAATATTTACCACATACACCGCGTTCAATTTATTGTTAACATACTCCGTTTCAATTCCTCCCTCATTTATACATAAAACAAAAATGGAGTTCATTTTGCACTCCTTATTCAGCAAAAGTTCATTATCACAGTATAATAAGGTCAACCAGATTGCCTTTTGGTGGGGTCATGCTGTCTGGGAAGAAATTAACAAGTGTGTCAAACAGCTGCGTCCTCTGAGCATACGTACGGTCAACATCCGAGAATCCTGATTGAAAAGGAAAAAAAGCAAATCATTAAGGAATCCTTGAGGACAAATCAGTATCTTACATACAAAATCCAGTGTGACAAACAAGAATTGCCTTTTGTTATAGTCTCACCATTCAAACATGGAGAGCAGAGAATTGACACACAGGGTATCCTTTATTTTTCTAAATATACTCAACTCACCCCCAGAAAATAAAACTATATTTGCCTCATTCACCAGCATAGGCAATACCTCAGCCTCCCTCAAGGTATAATCTCATCTAAGAAAAGTTGTTACAACTATACATCATTCAGCCTTTTGCTCAAGCAAAGGTAATGACACGGTATTTCCCAGCATGCCACTGCTGTGATTTCTTTCAAGCCTTTCACAGCAAAAATGTGTTAACCCTCATCCGAAGGGCGGGGACTGCAAGACAAAAGGGATGGTTCCTCCTGGTGTGTGTGTGTGTGTGTGTGTGTGTGTGTGTGTGTGTGTATGTATGTGTGTGTATGTATGTGTGTGTGTATGTATGTGTGTGTGTATGTATGTGTGTGTGTATGTATGTGTGTGTGTATGTATGTGTGTGTGTATGTATGTGTGTGTGTATGTATGTGTGTGTGTGTGTGTATGTGTGTATGTGTGTATGTGTGTATGTATGTGTGTATGTATGTGTGTATGTGTGTATGTGTGTGTGTGTGTGTATGTGTGTATGTGTGTATATATGTATATGTATATATGTATATATGTATATATGTATATATGTGTATATATTATATATATATATATATATATATATATATTTATATTTCCAGCTGCTCTCCGCAATCCAGTAATTGAAGACACAGCTGCCAAGAGGATAGGCATCTTAAGAAGTCCTATGTCTTGTTGGAGATAAGCCTCTCTCGTCTTTTTTTTTTCTTTGATGCCTCTGAACTATTTACATATATAAGCTCCACTAGGTCTACGACATTAGAGGATCGACTATAGTAGTCTAGCAGACAGGGAGGACCTGCTGCCCTGGAGTGGAAAAAAGAAAACATTCCACAGGTAAGAATCTCAGAATTGTATTTTCAGTCAAATTCCACCCCAGGGCATCAGGAAATCAAACGAATGGGTGGGATCCCAGGTGTTAACCTTATTCCCTTACTTAAGGAATAAGTCATTCCAGTATTCAAACTTTAGCTGAAGAGCTTACTAACAGTTACTATTAGCGGTTATCAAAAAAAAACTTCCCCTTACCCCAACACCCTTGGTTGAACTTGATGGACATATGTCTTTTTTCAACCATATTAACTATGTAACTACTGTCTTTAATACCTTCCTATAGAAGGAGACATCCTCGGAGGCTCTAACATGGTAAATGAACTGAAGACCAAGTAACAGCCTTGCATACCTGCTCTATCGACGCCTGGTGCTGAAAACCCCAGGAAGCTCCAATAGCTTGTGTAGATTGGGCTGTAATCCGAAAAGGAGGATTCTTCCCCTTGGAGATGTAAGCCCTTATCACCGTTTGTCTAATCCATCGGCTGCTGGTAGATTTAGCTAGCGGTAGACCTTTCTGTGGCCCTTTAACTCTAATTATAAATAAGGATGAAAAGGGGGAACTACCCTAGGAAGAAAGTCCTGTTTAAAACGAAAGACAGGCTTGTCCTTGTGTAAAACTAAATAAGGAGGTTTAACCAATAAAGCTAACTCAGAAACCCGCCGCACCAAGGTAATTGCCACTATAAAGATGACCTTAAGTGTCATTAAACCAGACCTTCACCATAATTTATTGAAAAGACCAAACCCTTAAAAAAAAAAAACTATTCCCCAGCATCTAAAATTAATATATTTTAAGTTTTTAGGCACTTATTCTTTCCCCCACTGGGCTGCAACTCTGTTCAGGACTTTAGGATATGGGCGCCGCCATCTTGACTCAGAAGCATCACACTTACTGAGGAGAGGAGAGTGGCATAGTACAGGGGGGCGGGTTATAGCTGTGCTTTGCTCAGACAGAGCAGAGCTGGGGTCAGGAGAAGGTCAGCAATCCCAGTATGCAAAGCAGCACAGTCAGAAGGCACTTCCTGTTGTTCCATGAGCCGCCATCTTTGATGTTTAAAGGCTCATAACATGCAGTAGATGCAGGTAGGATGATTTTTAATGTGGGCAATCTGTATGTACAGGGTGTGGGAAACATATAAGATAGACTCTTATTCAGAGTGAAGGTCCGCTTTAAGCTTAGTGACACTTCTGCTACGCTTCTGGAGGATTCTGAAGAGCCGATAAAACTAAGTTCAGGTCCCAGACAGTTCTTTTTAGGAGGTCACCCATGTGCGTCCTCCCTGTAAGCCTCTTCTAATAAGTATATTTTCAGCAATGGGTTTCTGAAAAAAAAAAAATACAATTCTGTGAAATACTCACCTGTAGAATTGGTATTATTGGTATACAGTATGTCCTGCTCCAGATATAATACTTACACTTGGGTTATCCTCCGCCAGATGGCGCTGCACTGCAGAGACATGGAAAAAACATGCTCCTCCCAGCCCTTCAAATACCCAGCATTGAAAAGCAGTGAACAAGAAGCCGGGAGAATTAAACCACCCAGAACAACTGGTAATGATAACAATGACCATACAGGGGATCCAGAAAAATGCAAAAACCAGGGTGGGGTGGAGCAGGACGTACTGTATACCAATAATACCAATTCTACAGGTGAGTATTTCACAGAATTGTATTATTCTTAGTATACAGTACGTCCTGCTCCAGATAGATTACTTACACTTGGGACATCCAATAGCAGTGTCCATAAAGTAGGGTGGGATCCCCAACAAAAAACGACAACAGCAGACAGTTTAAAGCACTGTCACCTGCAGAACCATACGGCCAAGACAGCATGAGCTGAGGCCCTAACATCAACATTGTAAAAACCTTGCAAAGGGTATGAGCAGAAGGCCAATGGTAGTGGCCTAACCAACCAGTTCAACAGCAAAACCGGTGCTGAAAAGCCCAAGAGGCATCAAGCACGTAGAAAAGGAATCAAGGCAACAAGGGAGATTCTTCCCCTTGCCTGAATAGGCCTGAGTAACAGCCTGACAATCCAATCCCTAATAAATTTGGCCGAAGCCAAAGGCCGAAACAAGGCACCAGGAGTAACCTCCATTAAGGTAACAACCAGGACCAAACCGCCCAACTCCCGATAGCAGACGAGATCGGGAACATTCAGGATGTAATGACCACAAGCCCCAAGGAACCTCAGTTCCCCTAAAGGACACAGGTACTCCTAAGGAAAAAACTGCCAACACCTGTATAAGGAATGCAGAACCACTTCCTCAGCGTCGCTAGGAAGGGGGATAGCCGTGGATAACAATATCTCGAATAAATGAACATAAGACACCTTCAGATGTAGAGAATCCGGCTTCAGGCGGAACTCCACCTTATCCTGGTGTATCTCAGGGAATGAGGACTAGGTAGACCGAGCCGCCCACTAACACACGCCTGACCAAGGTAACAGTCACCAGAAGGACAACCTTGAGGGTAAGGACATTCAGACAGCATCCTGAATAGGACCAAGGGACAATCCTGCAAGCAGACGGAACGAATTCAATTTCAATCCCAACAGGGACCATAAGAGTACATGGAGGACGCACATGAGCACCTCCTGAAGTCTTGACCAAGGAAGACTGAACCAGAGACTGCTAAAGCAAGGTGGACAGGGCAGAGCCTGACCCATCAGAGAACTGAGCTGGGGAACCAACTCCAATTCATGCTGAAAGCCACACTGGAAACCTGGGAACCGAGAACATCCAACAAGTAAGAGAACTAGACTCGCCCCAATCAAAGTGGGTACGCCATACCCTACAACAATAGAAGACGAGGAAGAGGCTTACTCCTAGCCTTCCCATAGTCACAAACACCGAGACAGCTAAACTTGTCTCCATCAAGATCTATGTATTCTAAGTATGTCACACACCCCGCTTCAAGATATCCATAACATGTGGGTAATATCGTCCTGAAGAGGCGTTCCTGCAGAGATGATAGCAAAAGAAAGCCCCTCCCTGATCCATAAATACCTGGGACCTCCCACTCATCACCCAGTTTTCCATCTCTGCAAGACGGCGAGCAAGTCAGAAGATGATGTCTCCTCCTTGCTCAGGGGGAGTTCAGGTAGCCGGGGTAACTCCCGGCCCCTTTTAGTTGTATATTTCCGCTCGGCCTTCCTTTTCTCTAAGGGTGTCAGTTTGGAAAGGAATTACATGCCTCCTCAGTTTTGGCTGCGGGCTTGAGCGAGGTTATGCAGGCACCTCAGGTGCTGAGGAGCTGCGCTCCCCCCCGTGAGACCCTGTTAAAGAGGGTAGGCGGCGGCGCCGGTTTGGTGATCCCGGCTTGGGATGCCCCGTCCCTGGTATTGCCCCTGGGGGGGGGGATGGGTCCCGTTATGGCCCTTTCTAGTTCTTAGTGGGGTTGGGGATTTGGGGTTCTCCTCCTTCCCTATCCTCTGTGTGTGTGTGTTTTACTGTATGTTGTGTGTTTTTACTGGCGCTGCGGCCGCCATTCGGCCGGGGCGCGGTGTGCTCTTTATGTCTCGGGGGCGGGGCCGGACCGCGGCGCGCTGCCGCGGCCGGCCTCCCTCCTACTGTGTGTGCATTTTGCCGGCGGGTGCTCCGCCGGTGACTGTGCGGCTGCACCCGCCTAGCTTGGTACATTAGCCGGCGCCGCGGCAGCGGCGGCGCCGGTTTCCGAGTCCCATTCTGAGCGGCATCTTCGTCGGAGGAGGGGGGCGGGGCCGGCTCGCGGCGCGTCGCCGCGGTTCCGCCCCCCTCCCTTCACTGTGAGGGCCTTCTATGCGCTTCTGCGCTGCGGAGCGTCTCAGCTCCTTTGTGACGTGGGGGGGGGCGTGGTGGCGCGTCTCGCGCTCCTTGCTGGCCACGCCCTGCTCCTCTTTCCTGCGCTCTCCTCAGAGGGTCGTTTTCCCGCTCCAGCAGACTGTGAGTGGCCCTGTGGGCCATATATATATATAATTCTTTATATATCTTATGGCACTTCTTTCATTACTTCATTTTCATTCCCATGGGTCCTTTTTTCAGGCGAAAGTCTTCTTGGGATTTCCTTCACCTGTGATTAGAGGGTTTCTCCCTGTCCTAGATCCCTGGGTTCCATTCCTATAAATCCTCCCACTCGGGACATTAAAGGGGCATCCCGGGTTGCTTACTAGCGTAATTCCCTGGGTCTTAGCGACCACCTAAAATTCACCTAATGGAGGCATCCCCAGATACTGGGACTGGGACCCCTTCGGGGCATCCCAAACAGTGTATTTTGTGCGGTGTGTCTATTACTGGGGACGATGTTTTACTGTGTATTCCATGTGCACGGCAAACTATTGCGCGGCAGTCCGAACCCCGTACGTCGGGGTCAGTACGGCCGGTCGCCTCATCTCCTCCTCCCACCTTGACTCGTACCCCGTGTGACGTAGTCATGGGCAGGAATCTACAATCTGAGATGTGCGCCAGATTGGCTAACCTTGAGAAAATGGTTTCCGGCTCGGTCGCCCGTAAGGCTCCAGCTAAGAGGAAGCATTTGTCACTGGTTCCGTTGGAGGATGACCTTGATGATGTTGATAATCTAGATTGGTCTGATTATTCCCCGCTAGAGGAAGGGGAGGTTTATGAGGCGTCAGATGCTTCGGACGATGAGCTGTCCTTTGCTGCTGAGGCCGAGTCTGCTGACCTGAGGAAATCGGTGGATACTCCGCACGCTCTGGCTCTTATGTTGGAGGTCTTAAATATTTCTCCTCCTGAGGAAGTGTCACAGCAGAAGGACGAGTTGTTTGAGGAATCCAGGCCGCGCTTGGAGTTCCCTACACAACGGCATTTTGACAAGATCATTGATAAGGAATGGGACAGGCCGGCTCGGCTCCCTGGTATCCCTCAAGGGTGGGATAGAAAATATCCCTTCCCTTCGGAGGTAGTTAAGCGCTGGGCTTCCCCCCCGAGGTCGATGCACCGGTTTTGGGGTTGTCCAATTCCTCGGTTTTAAATAGGCCCGATTGTTCCACCCTCAAAGATGGTGAGGATAAACGCATTGACCAGATGGCTTGCCATGTTTTCACTAGCGTCGGGTCAGCCATGCGGCCTGTGTGTGCTTCTGAACTTATGGTCTTGGCTGCCAGGTCTGTGGTCAGGGCCCTTTTGACTTCTTCCGGGCTTCGGCCGGGGAGTAACGAATTCATTAGCCTAAAACGGTGTGAGTTGTTTTTGTCCTTTGTGCTTACAGCCTTAGACGATACCTTGATGATGTGCGGAAGGACGTCGGCCCTACTGGTGTCTATCCGGCGGTCGGTGTGGCTGCGCCAGTGGGCGGCTGATTTTTTGTCCAAAAAGTCTCTGACGGCTTTACCTTTTGTCGGTCTTCGGCTCTTTGGGGAGACGTTGGACTCCGTTACCAAGGGTGGTAAGTTACCTCAGCGCAAGAAGCAACGTCGTCCCTTTCGGGGGGCGCCTGCTTTTACCCCCTCCTTTCGTGGGGCCAGAGCTGGCAGGGGTTCTGCCTTCCCTTCTCCCAGAGGAGATTCTGGGGGCAGGGGACGTGGCCGCTCTGGATACAGCTGGGGCTCTAAGCCCAAACCGGCGGCTAAGCCGGCCCAACAATGAGGGGGCGCCCTCACCCATGCGGGTGGGGGGACGGCTGCGACACTTCTCCCAGCTCTGGGAGCAGGAGGTCTCGGACAGGTGGATACGGGAAGTGGTGTCTTCCGGCTACAAGCTAGAGTTCGAGCTCCGCCCCCCCTCCAGGTTTCTCAGGTCTCGGATGCCTTCGGAGCCTCTGGCTGTGCAGGGGCTCCTGTTGGCAGTAGAGAATCTTCTGAATTTGGCCGTCATTTGCCCAGTGCCCCCCTCGGAACGGGGGGGGGGGGGTTTTATTCCAATCTGTTCACGGTGCCCAAGAAGGACGGATCGGTCCGACCCATCTTGGATCTGAAGTTTCTCAACAGGTTCATCCGGCCGCGGAAGTTCCGGATGGAAACGCTGCGCTCGGCTATCCACTCCCTTCGCCAGGGAGACTTTCTCACGTCCATAGACATCCAGGACGCTTACCTGCATGTTCCAATTTTTCCGGCGCACCAGAGGTTTCTCAGGTTCGTGGTGGAGGATCGGCATTTTCAGTTTGTGGCTCTGCCTTTCGGTCTCACCTCGGCTCCTCGGGTCTTCACCAAGGTGCTAGCAGGGGTGATGGCTCTGCTCAGAGTTCAGGGTATCCGTGTTGTGCCCTATTTGGACGATCTCATGATCATGGCCTCCTCATTCAGCCAAGCGGAGTCGGACACCGGATTGGTGGTGTCCACGTTGGAGAGGTTTGGTTGGGTGATCAACTACCCCAAGTCGACTCTGTCTCCGTCCAGAGTTCTGACCTTTCTGGGGATGTCTCTGGACACCTCGCAGGCCAAGGTCTTTCTGCCTCAGGCCAAGGTTCTTCTGATACAGGAGTTAGTTCGGCTTCTCTTGTCGGCCCCTCATCCGACCATTCGACTGGGGATGAGGCTGGTGGGGCTCATGGTGGCCTCGTTCGAGGCAGTTCCCTTTGCGCAGTTTCACACAAGGACGCTTCAGCTTCATCTGTTGAGGGTTTGGGACAAGTCTCCACGATCGTTGGATCAATCCTTCCTGATGACCCCCCGGGTTCGTCAGTCCCTGCGATGGTGGTTGCGATCTGTCAATCTGTCGAAGGGCAGGTCTTTTCTGGCTCCGTGTTGGGAAACAGTCACCACGGATGCCAGTCTGTCAGGTTGGGGGGGTGTTCGGAAGGACCTCCAGTTCCATGGTCTGTGGGGCCCGCAGGAAGCTCACGAACCCATCAATGTTCTGGAGTTAGCCATCAGGCTGGTTCTGTTTCACTTGACTCATCAGTTGAGAGGCCTGCCAGTTCAGGTCCGGTCGGACAACAGGACGGCGGAGGCTTACATCAATCACCAAGTAGGGACTCGCAGCAGGAGTGCCCTCAGGGAAGTGTCCTTGATTCTGGACTGGGCAGAGACCCACGTCCCGTGTATCTCAGCAGTTTACATTCCGGGGGTGGAGAACACGGAAGCGGACTTGCTGAGCAGGGCATCCTCTCGTCAGGGGGAGTGGTCTCTCAGTCCCAAGGTGTTTCGTTCTATATGTCTCAGGTGGGGGGTCCCAGCGGTGGACCTCTTTGCCTCTCGTCACAATCACAAGCTCCCAGCTTTTGTGTCTCTCTCGCAGGATCCTCTGGCTCTGGCAGTGGTGCCATGTCTCTGAATTGGAGGGATCTGGGGTTCCTTTACCTGTTTCCCCCGTTCCCAATGCTAGCCAGAGTGGTCCGCAAACTGGCCTTGGAAGGCGCGTCGGCAATTCTAGTGGCCCCAAGGTGGCCAAGGCGAGTTTGGTTCGCAGATCTTGTAAGACTGGCAGAGGATCAGTTTGCTCTGCCTCTGCTGCCGGACCTGCTCACACTGGGTCAGCTATGCTATTCCAATTTACTATCGCTGGCTTTGACGGCATGGCTGCTGAAACCGCCATCTTGAAGGAAGAAGGTCTTTCTGACGCGGTGATTCAGACTCTTATCTGTGCCAGGAAGCGCTCTTCCTCTTCTATTTACTACAGGACTTGGAGGGCCTATATTGATTGGTGTGAAAGTAGGTCTCTCTCTTGTCGAGAGTTCTCCATACCTAGAATTTTGGAGTTTCTTCAACATGGTCTAGATCTGGGGCTCCAGCTTAGTACATTGAAAGGGCAGGTTTCTGCCCTGGCGGTGTTCTTCCAAAGGTCCTTTGCACTTCATCCTTTAGTCAAGACCTTTTTCCAGGGTGTTACGCATGTTCGGCCTCCTAGGAAGCCTTTTGTTCCAGTTTGGGATTTGAACCTGGTTCTTTCTGCTCTCCAGGGCCCTCCGTTTGAGCCCTTGAATGAGGTAGATTTGTCTTCTCTTACGCAAAAGGTGGCCTTTTTGGTGGCGATCACTTCGGTTAGGCGTGTTTCTGAGTTGGCAGCTTTATCCATTAAAGCTCCGTACTTTGAGAAACATCAGGACAAGGTTGTCTTTCGTTTCAAGCAGGATTTTCTTCCTAAAGTGGTCTCGGAGTTTCATCTGAATCAGGACATTGTTTTGCCTTCTTTATGCCCAAATCCCAGTGACGATAGGGAAAGGGCTTTGCATTCCTTGGATGTAGTTCGCGTTGTGGAACATTATCTGGAGGTTACGTCTTCCTTTCGTAAGACTGATGCTTTCTTTGTGGTGCCCTGCGGGCCTAGGAAAGGTTTGGCTCCTGCCAAATCTTCCATTAGTAAATGGATTCGTCAGGCCATTCTTGGGGCCTATTCTGCCAAGGGGAGGAGTCCCCCTTTTCGTGTTACTGCTCATTCTACTCGTGCAGTTGGGGCGTCCTGGGCCTTCCAGCACCAGGCCTCTGTTGAGCAAGTTTGTAAGGCCGCTACCTGGTCTTCTGTTCACACTTTTTCCAAGTTTTACAAGGTTGATGTTAGGGCTTCAGCGGATGCTGTTTTTGGCCGCAAAGTTCTGCAAGCTGTTGTGATTTAAGTTGTGCCTTGTTGCCTTGTTTTGGATCCCCGCCCCTTTTTATGGACACTGCTATTGGATGTCCCACATGTTATGGATATCTTGAAGCGGGGTGTGTGACATACTTAGAATAATACCATTTTGTGAATACTCACCTTGTAAAATGGGTATTATAAGTATGTCACACACCCCGCTTCAACCCGCCCTTTTGTATTCTGGATCCTCTTTATGGCGAACTTTGCGTGGTTGTTGTTTACTTTTGCCTCTTCCTGGTCCCTTATCTTACTGCTTCTGTATACTGGGTGATGAGTGGGAGGTCCCAGGTATTTATGGATCAGGGAGGGGCTTTCTTTTGCTATCATCTCTGCAGGAACGCCTCTTCAGGACGATATTACCCACATGTTATGGATATCTTGAAGCGGGGTGTGTGACATACTTATAATACCCATTTTACAAGGTGAGTATTCACAAAATGGTATTTTTAGCAGTCAGATTGACTACGCCAGGGACCATGAATTATAGTGACGTAAAGGAACCCTGAGTGATCAACTGGCACTCCTGGCAAGGTGCAGAACTACTGACCACAGTACCATGTCTGCAACCACACTATACTAGGTCAACTGGGGGCCACCAGAATCACTGGTCCCCTTACCAGAGTAATCTTCCGCATAACCCTGCCTAGCAGAGGGAATGGAGAAGGACATACAGAACCAAACGTCCTGTCAAGACGGTACTAAGGCATCCGGACCACTGACATAGGATCCTGGGACAGGGAAACAAAGGCCGATAGCCTGTGAAGGTGACGGAACCCAACAGATCCACGACTGGTTGGACTCCTTAACGACACGGGGATTAGCACATCCTGTCGCAGAGGGGCTTCGCCGGAGCTAATATCACTAGCATGCAGGAAGCATTGTCTCCGCCCCGAAGGGAACATAGAGACTCCCTGGAAGGTCCGCCAGCTCCAGGCCCCTTCCAATGGTTAAAGTAGTATGTCTGTCGTCAGACGGACCGAGCACCCCCAGCCTGGAAATCCAGAAGGGGAGTGGTCAAGCGAGAAGAGCCAACTGACTAACGCTCACTGTTTAGACGTCAATAGGCGTAAGGACCCTCTAAGGCCCCACCAAAACCAGAATCGTAGGGGGTTTCGGAAGAAACCATCCCCTTCAACCTGAAAGGTTGGCATCCATGGTGGCCGTTTCCAGAAACGGGCAAGGGGGAACTACCCCCAGACAGGTCCCTCGAGTTCATCCACTTTCAAGAGAAAACCGTCATACAGGTGGGAAGGCCCACAGGCCCTGCTCCAGGGGTGCTGGATCCCTGTCCTATGTTACCAACAGAATTCGCAGACGTGCTCAAGGGGAACTGAGCATAAGGCACCTCTTTAGCTACTCGGGCTCCTGCCGAACAAGTTAACAACGGCCCATCAGTTGCATCCCTGCCTGGTGTTAAGAAACCGGGACAGTAGTGAGGGACTGGGCCCATGAGACCAGAATGCCCACCTAATTGCTGAGAGTGGGGGGGGACCTGGTTTGAATCTGATCCAGAATCATTGCTATTAACGGAGTTACCACTTTAGGGGAAAGCAAGGACTCGAGGTGATTGAACACCCATCCAAAGGACTCCCAATGGGCCCACCAGCCAGGTATCCAACTATCCTGACGCAGAGACAGGGAAGTGAAGAAGGGCGTCCGGGCAGACATCGCGCGGACGTCCCTTGGTCTCAGAGACATCACCATCAACAGCACCTGAGGGAACACTCTGGGAGTTGAAGAGAGGCCAGATAACAGGGCCACAATTAACAGTGTTGGACTTCCAACATGAACCTGGAGAGCCTCAGAGATCTGAGGGCACAGGAATGTAAACATAAGCATTGAATAGTTCCCCAGACGGCAAGACGGCCAATGGGCGCAAGGTACTGATGGCCCAACTCAAGAGTTTCCAAGCAGGAAACTGCCTGTAAATTAGAGAATTGCTGTGAAACCAGAATGGGCCACCCAACCCATCCTTTGGGGGGCTGTGGAAGGTGGTATAGCAGCCCTTGCCTCCGCCTATTACCGGCAATCTGCAAGAGACCCTCAGATCTTGCAGGCCTAGCAACTGAACAGGGGCAGGGACCAGGAGTACCTGGAACCTGATAAACACTGGGGAAGGCCGTGCAGCAAACGCTATCCTGTATCTGGGAGGACACAACCTCCTGAATCCACCAGAATGAGGAGAGATGCCTCCTGATAAGAGCAAGGTGCTGCAGCCATCCCCTCACCCAGCCGGGCGAGGGCGCCTCATCATGCTTGAGGGGGTTTGGTGAAAGATTTGGGCTTAGCCCCGCCGGAGGGGCCACAGCGTTGTCTGCTGCTCGTGGGGCAGGAGTCTGCAAAAAAAAATCCGGAAAGACACCCCTGGTTCCTGTTTAACACTAAGGTAGGGGGGAGGAGGGGTGCCCCTGCCTCGAGGGGGCCGAGACGGCCGTCTGCGAAGGGGTGATTTGCCCTTTTTACCGAACAGGTCTAGACGGGCCCCATATAGGCGTTGCCCTCTAAAGGGGAGCCCAGTAAGAGTCTTTTTTGTAGCATCATCAGCACCCCCACTGTCGCAGCCAGAGCAAGCGACGAATAGCCACCGCAAGGGCAGAAGTTCTTGCACACATTCTAATCGCGTCATCTAGCGCTAATAGAATAAACTTCACAAATACATCACAATTGGAGAGTGCATTAAACACCTCCCAGTGGAGATCCTCGGGGTGATGATCGAGCAATTTTTTGATGAGGGTTCTAGCGGCCACTGCAGTAATGGCTGCGGCACAGACCGGGCGCAGCGCCGTCCCGGCACAAGAAAAGGCATGGGAGGCCAGCAGCTCAATGCGCCGTTCCTCAGCATCCCGAAGGGTACTATAAGCAGGGGTTGTAATAAAGGGGGGGGGGGGGGGGTAGGGACCCCTATGATCGGCGCATCCACCACGGGGGGTGATGACCAGCAATTAACCACCTCAGGGGGAAAAGGGTATTTCCTATCCCAGTCCCCTGGAACCCCTGGAAGTTTACTGGGGCATTCCCATTCCTTGAGCACAAGGGCATGGAAATGAGCCTGCTCTAAAAATTCCAAACGTGCAGTCGCAGTATGGAAACGCTCCCCTCTAGGCTTGGGGACCTGACCGGGGGGAGACAGTGCCTTAAAGAAGAAGGTCGTCAGTGTCACACTGGCCCCAGTATTCCGGGCCAGAATCGTCATGACTCCTCGGTCTCTCATCAGAAGAGCCTGAGTCAGAGAACAACTCCCCTTCATCAGAAGGGGTATAGTCACACGGAGTAGCAAACCCCGCAGTTCTCAGAGCATACAGAAACATGGGGCGACAGGTGCCGCTTTCTACCAGGGACCATTCGCTCGGATAACCTAGCAATAATCTGTTCAGCCGTAGGTCTGGAAGGGCCAGCAGGCTGCATTTCCCCACTTGTAGGCGACTCAGCAGGAGAGAGATTTAAGCCTGGGGAGATAGGTGAATTGAAGATAGGTGTAGCCACTGGCCGACCAGATTGCAGGGCCAGGGCTTGCTCGGCACAGGGTACGCAAACCCGTGCCCTGTCTGCATGAGCATGGGGTTGTCCACACACTATACACCGCCGGTCTTGACCCCGGTCACAATTCTGAGAAGCCTCCATATGGTGATTAATCAAGGCACAATATGCCCGTAGGGATTTACACAATAAGTAACCCTGGATGCCCCAAAGACCCGCTATGGAAGTAGGAGAATATTACAAGGCCCGCTATAATTTAACACCGGGCCGGGAGAAGCCAATGGTGTTCACCAGTCTGAAAGACATAATGGGAGTAAAGGGTGTCAGAACCATGCGCAGTAAACAAGGATCATGAAAATCGCACGCGAGGGCACTTACAGACCAAGGGAGGAGGAGGACCGCTACCACGCGTGCGTGCGACCAGCATCAAAATGGCGCCAAGCGAACCTCGAAGGGCGGGCCAGAGCGGGCAGTGACGCAGAGCGTGCCAACCTAGGTCCCCGCCCCCCCCCCCCCCGAAGAGCGCGAAGCTCTGAGGTAGTTACAAACTGTCATGAGGAGGGAAGTGAATGGTACACTTAGAAAGGATGATTTGCCAATGAAGACGCATGAAGACGTCGCCGCCCGGCGCAGCATATCCAGTAAAGGAAGAGGTGCGTGCGGCGGCAACAATTACACAGTAAAGAACAAACAGCACGGCTCTGACCCCAGGAATACTAGTCCGGGGCAAGACTAAGGCCATAACGTGTAAAACATACACTAAGACCACTACACACACACCCCCCCCGGGCTACGAATCAATTGTGGTGGGGAGCACACCTACGTCTGGGAGCCCCCAGTACATGCTAAGGAACTGAAAAACCCTCTGAGAGGCCATTCTCTCCGATAGATGCAAGATTGCTCCGCTTAAATGATCGGCTTGCATGTTGTCTACTCCTGGAATGTGAATCACAGAGATGCATGGAACATGATTCTCAGCCCAAAGTAAGAAACAGCTCACCTTCTTGAGAGCTCTCTTCTTGAGGGGCTCCTAGTGTCCCTCTGGAAGTCGATATATGCTACCACAGTCAGGTTGTCTGTTTGAACCCTGACAGGAATCAAACAGATCAGATGTACAATATGTGAGGGACAACAGAATTGTTCTCAGCTCCAAGATATTTATGAAGAGTCTGCTCTCCCCCGATCCCCACTGTCCCTGGATCGTTTATGACAAACCCCAACCCATTAGGCTGGCATCCGTGGTGACCATGTTCCATTGTACCAGAAGAAAAGATGTGCCCACTTGGCTGCGTGTTTAGCCACCAGGTTAGGGACTGCCTTGCTGATTGTGTCATAAAAGGGGTGATCCAGAGTTTATGGTTAGATTCCAGATCAAGAGCAATTCCGTCTCCAGGAGTCTTGTGTGATACTGTGCAAAAGGCCCTGCCTTGAAGCAAGACAAAAACCAGGCCCAATTACCTGAGGAATCCTGGCCTGAGGTGAGAGTCTCTCGAGGGCATGATTTGCGACTTTGGATAGTTGACTATCCAGCAAAATGTTTCTAGAGTCAATAAGACCATCTCCGTATCCTTCAGAGCCTCCTGAAAGGATGGGGCCTTGATCATCTAAGTAAGGGTTTATTTGTATCCCCTGGTTTCTTAGATGGGTCATGAGACCGGCCAGGACCTTGGTAAATACCCTTGGGGTTGAAGAGAGGCCAAAGGGCAGAGCTACGAACTGAAGGTGTAAGCCGTCTACTGCAAAGCACAAATATTTTTGATGACCTGGGAAGATAGGAATATGTAGGTATGCATCCTTTATATCCACTGTGGTCATAAAATACCCGTGTCCCCATTGTGGATCTTAAAGATTCCATGCGCAATCTATCATTGGAATTACGAACAAATTGGAGTAAAAAACAAACTGTAAAAGGGGAACATGACGGACTACTCCAATCTGCAATAGGTGGACTACAGCGGAAATCAATGCTTTTTCCGAATTCTGGGATACCTTTGACCAAAAGAACCTTCGAGGAGGTCTGGCCCCAATTCGATCTTGTAACCCGAGGAAATAATCTCCTGTATCCAAGCATCTGTTACATGAAGCCACCAAATGGGAGCAAAATGCAGAGGTCATCCCCACTCATACTTAATGGGGCTTAGAAGGGGGTTTTGCCTTATTTCACCAGAAAGATCTTGCCCAATTTTGGGTCCTTGGTTTATTCCAAAAATCCATTCGGGGTCCTGAGGAGGAAGAACCTCTACCCCCTCAAAAGGGGCAGAAATTGGAAGAACTGTGAAAAAGGGGGTTTAGATTTCCTTCTTTGTGGGAATCTAGTAGACATGCCCCCAATAGCTTTTTTTTTTACCATAACATCTAAATGCTCCCCGAACAGACGCCACCCCTTAGAAGCTGCGTCTGCCAACCATTGTTTAACCCATAATGAACACCTTAGAACCTAACGTTTAACCTGACCATTTCATCCATAGAATAGAGGACGTACCTGGTAATCTCCATGTCTAAAATAGAAAATATCAGACCTTCAATCTGTTCTCTGAACAGAGTTCTGAAGACCCTGAATCCGAAATACTCTCTTCCCTACTGGATGAGGGTTCACCCTCAGAAAACACTGAGTAACCCTGGAAACGAAATGTTTCCATTTCTCTTCAAAGACTTCGAGATTGGAGGTTCTAATGTGACTCAATGCGAGCCAATCTCTCCGCAATATCAAGTTTAACAATATATCCCTAGTTATCCAAGTGAAGTAGAGCAGCCAAAGGAGCTGTAAGCTCCGAGGGTCCAGACACAGAGGGTTCCATAGAAAACCTTTCTGAAGGTGAAAACTGCCTCCCAAACTTGGAGAGTACCACAAAATTGGGCTGTCCTCTTCCGGAGCCCTTTGCAGGCACACAGGACATGAGGCGACCCTGTCTGCTAATGTACCAGACCCTGTTGCCCTGAGACCGAAGTATATGAGGAATCTCGATAGTCACAAGTGACTACTCCGAGATCCTAGGGGTGAACCCCAACCTAATCTTTGGCACAATCTAAGAAACAAAGCAAATGGCCTACCATACAGGATTAAAACGTTAAATCAGCAAAAAAAAAAATCTAATAGCTCCGAAAGGAAGGTACACACACTGGAGCTCCTCCGTGGCAGCGGGCCTGCTATATCGTCTGGGACCGCTACGCGGAAGAACAGCCAGTGAGCTGCAATGCACCCGAAGGAGTTACCCCGCTATGCAGAGGAGAGGGCAGTGAGACGTGGCAAAAGTGGAATATCACCCCCAGGGTCCCATATGCAGGCTCACCAGAAAAACCTGCTGCTGGTTGCCCCTTAAGGCGTCAAACTTCAGTACCTTGACGGTCAGCTTAAAAAAAACTAGGCAACACCCCCTAGCGCCCACAGGACCCTGGTGCATACCCTTAAATCACCCTGATCAATTAACCGACTCCAGTAGGCATAAGTGGGTCCTTCGGATCAGCAGGACTGTAAGGGCCAGGCAGACAGACAGGGTTAAAGTGAACCAACACACACCCCCGATCGGCCCAGGAATCTATAAGATTCCCGGGCCGATCAGCTCCCTCCCTGCGTGAAACCCCCCAGAAAGCCCCTAAAAACGTACCTTATCAGCGACTGATAAGCCACCACCGCCTCCCGCGTGTCCCTCTCCCTCCTTGTAAGAGGGCAGCGCGAGAGGCGGCGGCTTATCCGGCGCTTGTCAGTCGACGATAAGGTAAGATTTTAGGGGCTTTCTGGGGGGTTTCACACAGCGGGGCACCCCGATCGGAAGTGGACCAACACTCAAGATAGTGAAAATCCTGGGTGTTGGTCCACTTTAAATCCCCAGCCTAAATCCAGACACACCTTCACAGTCCAGTCCAACTGTAGGAATGGGAAAACTGGATTGCGGAAAGCAGCCGGAAGTATATACAGGTTTTGCAGTCCCCGCCCTTCAGAAGAGAGTTAACCCATAATTTCTGACTTCCTTGCCTTGGAGTGGAATAATACAATTCTGTGAAATACTCACCTGTAGAATTGGTATTATAAGTATACAGTACGTCCTGCTCCAGATAGATTACTTACACTTGGGTTATCCTCCGCCAGATGGCGCTGCACTGCAGAGACATGTAAAACAGGCTCCTCCCGGCCCCTCAAATACCCGGGGACCTCCCACAAATCCCCAGCATTGAAAAGCAGTGAACGAGAAGCCGGGAGAATTTAACCACCCAAACTGGTAACTATAACAATGATAACAATCACCATACAGGGGATCCAGAATAATGCAAAACCAAGGGTGGGGTGGAGCAGGACGTACTGTATACTTATAATACCAATTCTACAGGTGAGTATTTCACAGAATTGAATTATTCTTAGTATACAGTACGTCCTGCTCCAGATAGATTACTTACACTTGGGACATCCAATAGCAGTGTCCATAAAGTAGGGTGGGATCCCCAACAAAAAAGGTAAAAGCAGACAGTTTAAACCACTGCCGCCTGCAAAACCTTGCGGCCAAAAACAGCATCAGCTGAGGCCCTAACATCAACCTTGTAAAACTTTGAAAAGGTATGAACAGAAGACCAAGTAGCGGCCTTGCAAACTTGTTCAACAGAAGCCTGGTGCTGGAAGGCCCAAGAGGCACCAACAGCACGAGTAGAATGAGCAGTAAGGCGGAAGGGAGGATTCTTCCCCTTAGCAGAATAGGCCTGAATCACAGCCTGGCGAATCCATTTGCTAATAGTAGACTTGGCAGGAGCCAAACCCTTCCTGGGCCCAGAATGGACCACAAAAAGAGCATCAGTTTTCCTGAAGGACGCAGCGACTACCAGGTAATACTTCAGACACCTGACCACATCCAAGGAATGCAGAACCCTTTCCTTAGCGTTGCTAAGATTAGGGCACAATGAAGGAAGAACAATATCTTGATTTAAATGAAAAGCAGACACCACCTTAGGCAGAAAGTCTGGCTTAAAGCGGAACACCACCTTGTCCTGGTGTCTCTCATAGTATGGGGGCTGAATAGACAGAGCCGCCAACTCAGACACACGCCTGACCGAAGTAATGGCCACCAGAAAGACAACCTTGAGGGTAAGCACAGCCAGAGCAGCATCCTGTATAGGTTCAAAGGGAGCACCCTGCAAGGCAGACAAAACCAAGTTCAAATCCCAAACAGGGACCATAGGTTTACGTGGGGGACGCACATGAGTAACCCCCTGGAAGAAGGTCTTAACCAAAGAATGCTGAGCAAAAGACTTCTGAAAGAAAACAGACAGGGCAGAAACCTGACCCTTCAGAGTACTGAGTTGGAGTCCCGACTCCAACCCATGCTGTAAGAACTCCAGAACCCTGGGAACTGAAAACACCCGACTGGGAAGAGACCTAGACTCACATCAGTCAATGTAGGTACGCCATACCCTGTAATAGATGGAAGAAGTTTTCTTCCTAGCCTTCACCATGGTATCAACCACCGAGGCGGACAAGCCTTTCTCCATCAAGATGGAGGTTTCAGCAGCCAGGTCGTCAAAGTCAGTGTTTGTAAATTGGGATGGCGTAAGGGGCCCTGAGTGAGCAGATCTGGCACCCCTGGCAGAACGTACTGGTCTACTGCCATCTGCACCACGTCTGCGAACCACACTCTTCTTGGCCACCTGGGGGCCACCAGTATCACTGGCACCCCTTCCAGAGCAATCTTGCGCAGGACCCTGCCCAGCAGGGGGAATGGAGGAAAGACATACAGGAACCGAAATTCCTGCCATGACATGGACAGAGCATACGTGGTGAAGGCCAGAGGATCCTGAGACAGGGAGACAAAGGCCGGGAGCTTGTGATTGTGACGGGACGCAAACAGATCCACATCTGGTAGACCCCAACGGTGACACAGGGACTGGAATACCCTGTTGCAGAGGGACCACTCTCCCTGACGAGAGGTCCCCCTGCTCAGAGAGTCTGCCAGTAGATTCTCTGCCCCCGGGATGTACACAGCCGAAATGCATTGAACATTGGCCTCCGCCAATGTCAGAATCCGCGACACCTCCTGGAGGGCCTCCCTGCTCCGGGTCCCTCCCTGATGGTTGATGTATGCAACCGCCGTCCTGTTTGAGCGCACCTGCACAGACAGAATCCGCAGGTGGTCGGTCAACTGATCCAGAACCAAAATGTTGATAAGTGGGCCTCCTATGGCCCCCACCTCCCCTGGAACCGCAGGGACTTCCACAATCCCCCCCATCCTGACAGACTGGCATCCGTGGTGACCATCTCCCAGGAGGGGGCCAGAAAGGACCTGCCCCACAGCAAGTTCCTGGAGTCCAGCCACCATGAAAGGGACCGCCTGACCAAGGGGGGGAGCACACAGACCCCGTTCAAGGACGTTGGGTCCTTGTCCCAAACTGACAGAAGGTGAAGTTGTAGAGGCCTCAAATGGTACTGAGCAAAAGGCACCGCCTCGAAGCACGCCACCATCAGGCCCACCAACTGCATTCCCTCCCTGAGGGAGGGATGGAGACACGACAGCAGGAACCTCACCTGCGCAGTTAGAGCTTCCACCTTCTGTTGAGGAAGGAATATCCTTGACTGAACCGTATCCAGAATCATTCCCAGGAACGGGGTCACAGAGGAAGGAGACAGAGACGACTTGGGGTGATTGATCACCCAGCCGAAGACTCCAGGGTGACACCACCAGCTGAGTGTCCAACTCTGCCTGCTGTAGAGAACGAGAGGTGATGAGTATGTCGTCCAGGTAGGGCAGCACGCGGATGCCCCTTGACCTCATCAGAGACATCACCCCCGCCAGCACCTTGGTGAATACTCTGGGAGCTGAAGTGAGGCCAAATGGCAAGGCCACAAATTGGTAATGTTGATCTTCCAAAGCGAATCTGAGGAACCTTTGGTGTCCTGAAAACACAGGGATGTGAAGGTAAGCATCTGATGTCCACAGACGTCATGAAATCCCCTGGGCGCAGGGAGCTGATGGCCGAGCGCAGAGTTTCCATGCGAAAACGCCTGTTCTTGACAATTTTGTTGAGGATCTTTAAATCCAGAATGGGCCTGACTGACCCATCTTTTTTTGGGAACTGTGAAGAGGTTGGAGTAGAACCCCTTGCCTCTTTCTCTTAAGGGGACCCTGCAAATGACCCCCAGACCAGAAGGCCTTGCACGGCCTGTGCCAACACCTGAGCTGAGACAGGGTCCTGGGGGATCCGGGACCTGATGAATCTTGGGGGAGGGGGGGGCGCACAGCAAACTATCTTGTAACCGGAGGACACTACCTCCTGAATCCACCGGTCTGAGACGTGAAGCCTCCAGACGTGAGCAAAGTGCTGCAGCCGTCCCCCCACCCTGACGGGCGGGGGCGCCCCATCATGCCTGAGGGTCTTGGGAGAGGATTTGGGCTTAACCCCCCAGGAGGAGCCAGGACGTCGTCCTCTGCTCCTGTGCCAGGAATCTGCACGAGCCCCCGCGAAGGACACCCCTTTTCCTTGTTTAGCACCACGCTAGGGGAGTGAAAGGGAGCCCTGGCCCCGAAAGGGCCGAGACTGCCGTCTGCGCTGGGGTAACTTACCTCCCTTAGCAAAAAGGTCTAGGCGGTCCCCAAACAGGCGTAGCCCCTTAAATGGAAGCCCAGTGAGGGCCTTCTTTGCAGCATTGTCAGCAGCCCACTGGCGCAGCCAAACCGAGCGGCGTATAGCCACCACGAGGGCAGAAGTTCTGGCACACATTCCGATGGTGTCATCCAATGCTGATAGGACAAAATTTACAAAAACATCACAACTGGAGAGTGCATTAAACACCTCACAAGGGAAATCATCAGGGGCACTATCAAGCATATTTCTGATAAGGGTTCTAGTGGCCACAGCAGTAATAGCAGAGGTACAGACCGGGCGCAGCGCCGTCGCCGCACATGCAAAGGCGTGGGAGGCCAGCTGATCAATGCGCCGGTCCTCAGCATCCCGCAGTAGAATCAGGGGAATGCATGACAGAGGTGTTAGATAGCCCTAGGATCGGGGCATCCACCTGGGGGGTGGGGGGGGGGGGGTTGAGGGGATGACCAACATTTAACCACCTCAGCAGTAAAGGGATACTTCCTATCCCAACTCTTTGGAACCCTGGAAAGTTTACTGGGGCGCTCCCATTCCTTGCGCACAAGGTTATGGAAATGTGCCTGCTCTGGAAATTCCAAACGTGATTTTGCTGTATGGAAAAGCTCCCCTCTTTGCCTGGGAGCCTCAACAGGGAGAGAGATAGACAGAACCTCAAAGATCTGGATCAATAATCTGTCAGTGTCATCCGGGGCCCAGGGGTCAGAGCCAGAATCGTCATGACCCCTTGGTCTCTCACCAGATAAGCCTGAATCAGAAAAGAGCTCCCTTCAGACGGGGTATAGCCACACAGATTCATAAACTCCTCAGTTCCCATAGGGAAAACAGTAACATTAGGCGTCAAGTGCCGCTTCTTACCAGGGCCCTTACGCGCTAAAGACCTCGCAATAATCTGTTCAACAGTAGCCAGTCTAGAAGACACATCAGGCTGAGAATCCCCACTAGTATGCAACTCAACAGGAGAGAGATTTAAGCTTGGGGGAGTAGGTGAAGTGAAACGAGGTGCAGCCACTGGCAGGCCAGATTGCAATGCAAGCACCTGCTGAGCACAGGGTACACAGACCCGCGCCTTGTCAGCGTCAGCATGAGGCTGCCCACACGCTACACACAGCAGGTCTTGTCCCAAAGGGACCCCGGTAACATTATCCTGGGATGCCTCCATATGGTGATTATTAGGCACAATATGCCAGTAGGGATTGACGCTATAAAGCAACCCTGGATGCCCCAATGACCCGCTAGGGAAGTGGGAGAAATTATACAAGGCCCAACTATCAATTACACCGGGCCGGGGGAAGCCAATGGATTCACCCGACTGAAAGACACAATGGAAGAAGGGGTGTCAGAACAAAACACACTAAAATGAGTATAAAGCCACCCGCGAGGGCACTTACGGACCGCAGTAAGTAGAACCGTCACGCGCGTGCGCGCGACCTGACAAAATGGCGCCGAGTGTACCTCGAAGGGCGGGCCAGAGCGAGCTGTGACGCAGAGCGTGCCAAGCCAGGCCCCGCCCCGAAGAGCGTGAAGCCCACAGACAAGCAGCCAATGAGAACGCAGAAGCGTCTGAGGTAACGCCGCCGCCCGGCGCGGAACATCCAAATGAAGGAGAAGACGCGTGCGGCGGCGGCATTTGCAATAGTAAAAAAGACACATATACTAGTCAAAGAACATGACAAAACGATGTATGCACGAATCACGATACACGCTCACCCACACCCCCCCCTTCTTTCCCCCCCGAAGGCTACAGGGAGAATGAGGGAGGGGAGGGGCATCCCATAAAGGCTCACCATCAGCCTATACCGCCTACCCTTTGGTGGGGGATTGCGGTGGAACAGCGCTCCTTAAGCACGCATGGTGTTGCCTACCTTCACCTGACCAGCGCAGCCCAGGCTGGGAGGCACATCACACGAGGACGGGTGGGAATAGCCCAACAGGGCCGCAGGCTAATAACCCCACTCACCTGCGAGAGTGTGATCATTTCATGTCTTCGCAGTAAGCACTGCAGAGAAATCTGGGGATTTGAGGGAGGTCCCCGGGTATTTGAGGGGCCGGGAGGTGCCTGTTTTACATGTCTCTGCAGTGCAGCGCCATCTGGCGGAGGATAACCCAAGTATAAGTAATCTATCTGGAGCAGGACGTACTGTATACTAAGAATAACAGAGAGATAAACTTAAGAATGGAGACATGGAGCATCTACTTCTCCTAGCCTGGAAGATAAAGTTCATAAGTATAGGTGATACCCAGATTTCCTCAAGGCGTGAATGTCATCTTGCTTGTTATAGCTATATACATCGGACAAACTTTTGTCCAAGGAAAGGTAGTGATCTGGTTCCCAGCATGCCACTACTGTGTTTTTTTTTTCAAGCCTTTCATGGAAAAATAAACATAAGGATGAAGGTATGGTGTGTCTACTTCTCAGTCCAATAGATCATTTTAATTGGGAAACCCACAAAACTAATTTACCTTTGTTAACATCCCCTAACCTCCAAAATATACCACTATACACTTTCCTCAAGAGCCACAGGCCAGGTTTGGCAGATCGCCACACAGGCAGGCAGAGGTGAATTAAAAGATAACCATTGTGAAAAATGCTAAAAATCTAAATGAATATGCTGGATGGCGGGAAGAGAGGTCATTATTACACCCGGCATCAAGTTATATTCAGCCAGATTTTTTTTTTTTTATTTTAAGTAAAAAGAAATCAAAGGTGTCACTCCTGATGCACTAAACTTGTCACCCCTGGATTTTATTCCTACCATGAGAGAATAAACCACAAGTATGGCAGGAGTTTTATTCAGGTCTGGAGTAAATGTAAATCATTTCTTACAACACGTAACATTCTTTTTTACACTTGACTTACCCAGAGGTGTGAAGTCTTTAGTGGACTTGAAAAGTGCAGAGGGAAGAAGTTGAAACTGAAAGGAAAAAAAATGTAAATTTAAAAAAGAAGGAGCTATATAACGAAACTATAGCCCAGGGACCAAAAAAAAATGACACGACCATATGAATCCTTGTCCGATACACACCCTGTGGCAAAAAAAAAAAAAAAAAAACCTAAAATCATGTAAGAATTTGGAAGGGGTGATACTAGAATCCCCAGTGAGCAACAGCAGGCAGTTCAAGACACTACCGCCTGAAGCACCTTGCGACCAAAAACAGCGTCAGCTGAGGCCCTAACATCAACCTTGTAAAACTTAGAAAAGTATGAACGGAAGACCAAGTAGTGGCCTTACAAACTTGTTCAACAGTAGTCTGGTGCTGAAAAGCCCAAGAGGCACCAATAACCCTAGTGGAATGAGCCGTAACACGAAAAGGGGGTTCCTTCCCCTTAGCAGAGTACGCTTGCACCACCACCTGTCTGATCCACTTGCGGATAGTGGATTTGTCTGGAGGCAAACCCTTCCTGGGCCCAGCAGTAAGGACAAACAGAGAATCCAACTTCCGAAAAGACACAGTGGCGGTTAAATAGAACTTAAGTACCCTGGCCACATCCAGAGAATGAAGGCTTCCTTCCTTAGAATTAGAAGGGGCAGGACACAAGGAAGGCAAGACAATGTCCTCATTCAGAAACAACCTTGGGCAAAAATTCAGGTTTAAGACGGAATACCACCTCTTCCGGATGCCGTTCAAAATAAGGAGGCTTAATACAAAGCACCGCCAGCTCAGAGACACACCAAAGTGATAGCCACCAAAAAGGCCACCTTAAGAGTCATAATGGACAGCGCAGAATTGCACAAGGGCTCAAAGGGAGGACCCTGTAGAGCAAAAAGCACCAAGTTCAAATCCCACACCGGTAGCAAGGGCTTACGCGGTGGACGTACATGAGTAACTCCTTGGAAAAATACCATTTTGTGAATACTCACCTGTAAAATGGGTATTATAAGTATGTCACACACCCCACTTCAAACATTAATAATTACACTAGGGTTAACGCACCGCTAGGTGGCAGCATTGCAGAGAACTTCTCCAAAAAACTTCAACAGGCCCCTCCCGGTCTATACATACCTGGTACCTCCCAAGAACCTCCCAGTATTAGAACAGCAGTAAGACAAGGTACCAGAACCAAACAATGTAACCCTCAACGTAAAGAACCAAACTTCACCAAATAGAGAGCCAGGATACCAAAAAGGGCGGGTGAAGTGGGGTGTGTGACATACTTATAATACCCATTTTACAGGTGAGTATTCACAAAATGGTATTATTCTAAGTATGTCACACACCCCACTTCAAACATTAATAATTACACTAGGGACATCCAACAGCAGTGTCCAGAAAAGGGTGGGTATCCGAATCAGGCAATAACGCAGAAAAAACTCAGACCACTGCAGCCTGCAAAACCTTGCGGCCAAAAACAGCATCCGCTGAAGCCCGCACATCAACCTTATAGAACTTAGAAAAAGTATGAACAGAAGACCAAGTTGCAGCCTTACACACTTGTTCAACCGAAGCCTGGTGCTGAAAAGCCCAGGAAGCACCAACCGCACGAGTAGAATGAGCAGTAACTCGGAAAGGAGGAGCCTTCCCCTTAGCCGAATAAGCACCAACAATGGCCTGACGAATCCATTTGCTAATGGAGGACTTGGCCGGAGCCAAACCCTTCCTAGGCCCACAGGGCACAACGAAAAAGGCATCAGTCTTGCGAAAAGAAGACGTAGCACGTAGATAGTACCTGACACAACGTACAACATCCAGGCAGTGCAAGGCACTCTCCTTGGCATTCTTAGGCTTAGGACACAAAGAAGGAAGAACAATGTCCTGGTTAAGATGAAACGCAGAGATCACCTTAGGGAGAAAATCTGACTTGTAACGAAAAACCACTTTGTCCTGATGATCCTCAAAATAAGGAGCCTGAATAGACAAAGCTGCCAGCTCTGAAACACGCCGAACCCAAGTGATGACCACCAAAAAAGCAACCTTCTGAGTAAGAACGGACAAAGGGACATCCCGCAAAGGCTCAAAAGGAGGAGCCTTAAGCGCGGAAAGAACCAAATTCAAATCCCAGACTGGGAGCAAAGGCTTCCTGGGAGGCCGTACATGCGAAACCCCCTGGAAAAAAGTCTTGACCAAGGAATGACTAGCAAAAGATTTCTGGAAAAAAATTGACAAAGCAGAAACCTGCCCCTTCAAGGTACTTAGCTGAAGACCAGAGTCCAGCCCCGCCTGAAGGAACTCCAAAATCCTAGACACAGAAAAGACCCGGCAGGGCAAAGACCTAGCCTCACACCAATCAATATAAGATCTCCAATACCTGTAATAGATGGAAGAAGAAGATCTCTTCCTAGCACTAATAAGAGTCTGAATGACCGCATCCGAAAGACCCTCCTCCTTTAAGATGGAGGTTTCAGCAGCCAAGCCGTCAAAGCCAGCGTTTGTAAACTGGGGTAACAGAGTTGACCCTGAGTGAGAAGATCTGGCCGAAGAGGCAGATCGAACTGATCTACGGCCAGACGAACGATGTCCGCGAACCACACCCGCCTTGGCCACCTTGGAGCCACGAGAATGGCGGGAACTCCTTCCAGAACCAACTTTCGCAGAACCCTGCCTAGCATGGGAATCGGAGGAAACAGATAAAGAAACCCCAGGTCCCTCCAGCCCAGGGTCATGGCATCCACCGCCAGAGCCAGAGGGTCCCGGGACAGGGACACAAAGGACGGAAGCTTGTGATTGTGACGAGAGGCAAACAGATCCACCTCCGGCGTCCCCCACCGGAGACAAAGTGACCGAAACACCTGGGGATGGAGAGACCACTCCCCCCGACGGGACGCACACCGGCTCAGAAAATCCGCCTCTGTGTTTTCCACTCCCGGAATGTAAACTGCCGAGATGCAAGGGACATGAGTCTCCGCCCAGACCAAAATCAGAGACACTTCCCGGTGGGCACCCAGACTGCGAGTCCCCCCTTGGTGATTGATGTAAGCAACCGCCGTCTGATTGTCTGAGCGAACCTGAACCGGCAGACCTTGTAAATGATGCGTCAAGTGATGCGTCAAGTGAGACAGAACCAACCTGATGGCTCGCAACTCCAGAACATTGATGGGCAAGTGGGCCTCCTGAGGGTCCCACTGCCCCTGAAACCGAAGATCCTTCCAATAACCTCCCCAGCCTGACAAACTGGCATCCGTGGTGACAGTTTCCCAAAGTGGAGTCAGAAACGACCTGCCCTTCAGAAGGTTGTCCGAGACCAACCACCACAGAAGGGACTGCCGAACCCGAGGGGACAACCGGAAGGACCGATCCAACGACCCCGGACACCGGTTCCAAGACGCCAAAAGATGAAGTTGAAGAGTCCTCGTATGAAACTGAGCAAAGGGAACTGCCTCGAACGAGGCCACCATCAACCCCACCAGTCTCATCCCCAGACGAATGGACGGATGAGGATGGAAGAGGAGCAGCTGGACCAATTCCTGAATCATCAGAACCTTGGCCTGAGGGAGAAACACTCTGTGCTGGCAGGAGTCCAACGACATCCCCAGAAAGGTCACCACCCTGGCCGGAACCAGCGAGGACTTGGGGTAATTGATCACCCAGCCGAACCTCTCCAACATAGACACCACCGTGCTGGTGTCCCCCTCTGCCTGACTGAAGGAAGGCGCCATGATGAGAAGATCGTCCAGGTAAGTCACAATGCGAATCCCCTGAGCTCTGAGCAGGGCCATCACCCCCGCCAACACCTTGGTGAACACTCTCGGAGCAGAGGTGAGGCCGAATGGAAGAGCCACAAACTGAAAGTGCCGATCCTCCACCACGAAACGAAGGAACCGCTGATGAGCTGGAAAGATCGGAACATGCAGGTACGCATCCTTGATGTCTATGGACGTCATAAAGTCCCCCTGCCGAAGCGAACCGATCGCAGACCGCAGGGTTTCCATGCGAAACTTCGAGGACGAATAAACCTGTTGAGAAACTTCAAATCCAGAATAGGACGAAAGGACCCGTCCTTTTTGGGGACCGTGAAGAGATTGGAGTAAAACCCGCGCCCCACCTCTGAAGGAGGAACCGGGCAAAAGACAGCTAAATCTAGAAGATTCCTTACTGCCGCCAGGAGCCCCTGCGCGGCCAAAGGATCCAAAGACACCCGAGACCTGAAGAACCTTGGAGGAGGACGGGACTCGAACTCCAACTTGTAACCGGCCGAAACCACCTCCCGGATCCATCTGTCCGGGACCTCCTGGTCCCACACCCGGGAGAAAAGTTGCAACCGTCCCCCCACCCGAACGGGTGAGGGCGCCCCCTCATTGCTGGGTGGGCTTGGCAGCCGGCTTGGGCTTGGCACCCCAGACGCGAGTG
The DNA here is from genome assembly GCA_027917425.1 of Gastrophryne carolinensis. Classification (NCBI taxonomy): domain Eukaryota; kingdom Metazoa; phylum Chordata; class Amphibia; order Anura; family Microhylidae; genus Gastrophryne; species Gastrophryne carolinensis. The sequence continues at coordinate 253,912,396 of CM051238.1, forward strand.
GGGCGGCCACGGCCTCTGCCCCTATTCCAACTGGCGCCCCTGGGGGCTGAGGAGCCCGCACCTCTACCGGCGCCGACTCCCCGAAAGGACGGATTGAACGAGACCATCCCCCGAAAGGAACGGCAAAATTTCTTGCGCTGAGGTAATTTACCTCCCTTGGCAACAGAATCCAGCCTCTCACCAAAAAGCCTCAAACCCAAAAAGGGCAGAGCCGTGAGCGATCTCTTAGAATTAAAATCGGCCGTCCACTGTCTCAACCACACACAGCGCCGGATAGCCACCAGCAAGGCAGTAGCCCTGCCACACATCAACATGGCATCCTCCTGAGCGGCCAGGATAAAAGACAAAAAAGCATCGCAACGCTTAAGCCCAAGGGACTCATCACTGGTGGGCTCGAGATCCACCCCCAAGTCCCTGACAATAGACCTGACAGCAAAAGTCAAAAGAGCCGAGGCACAAACAGGCCTTAACACGGAACCCGCACATACAAAACCATGACGGGCAAGCTGATCAACCCGGCGATCCTCGCCGTCCCTGAGCGAAGTCGTGTCAGGGGAATGCACAACCGCCGTGTTGGACAGCCCCAGGACCGGAGTATCTACCTCAGGGGGAACAGACCAACGCTTCAACAATTCCGCCGGAAAGGGATATTTCCTATCCCAGCTAGACGGCACCCCAACAAGACGAGTAGGTTGCTCCCATTGCTTGAAAACGATTTCTTCAAAATGCTGTTGGCTGGGAAACTCCAGACGCTGCTTGGACACCCCAAAAAGCTGACCCTTGGGCCTAGGAGCAACCACCGGAGGCTCCAAATCCAAAACCTCAAACATCTGGCTCAGAATGGTAGAGGAATGGAGAGGGAGGCCATCAGCCTGATCCCCCTCAGAACCCAGCAACTGCTGAACATCAGAATCTTCTTCCTCAATGAGCTCACCTTCTTCACGGGGACGATCCGACCAATCCAGATCTCCCACCACTTCCTCATCTGAATCCGGCGGGGGCGGAGACAGATGCTTCCGCTTAGCTGAAACCTTCTGAGCGGCTATAACAGAAAACCGCTTCTCAAGGCTGGTCAAGCGGGCACATACATCAGACTGCGAATCCCCGCCCAGGACAACGTCACACGGGGTCCGGAATAAGCGAGGGGGAGAGGGAGATGGCGCGGCCGAAGAAGTGCTAGGCACCGGAGTACTGGACTGCCGTGCAATGTTCTGCTGTGCACAAGGAATACACAAAATGACATCATCTCCCTGGAGCGGAGTCCCACAACCCCCGCACACCTTGGATTGTCCCGAAGAACCATTCCCGGTATCTGTGGCAACCTCCATGTGGTGAAATTTATGGTATTCGCAGAACCCAGGGATTTATGCGGTACGCGACCCGGGATGCCCCTTAATAACACTTGTCACAGTCACAAGGTCCTGACCCAGGGGAATAGCATAAGACCCTTATAAAAATATATATAACTATAACTATATATATTTAAGTGTATATATATATATTGCAAAGAAAAAACACCCCCCACGAGCCAGGTATATATGACCGGGAGAGCCCTGCCAGACGGGATCCCAGGATCTGAAAAACACAAAGGGAGAGGGACAGGCGTCAATCCAGCACCATAACCAAAAATCCACATAACATACAAAACCCCCCTCACACCACCCCCCCCCCCCCCCCCCTCATTAACCAGAGCAAAGGAAATGGTTAATGCCAATCAGCACCATAAAGATGCGCCGGAGCGAGGGGGAAGGAGAAGGAGGAGGAAAGGATCCGAGGGGTCAGCAAGCAAAAACCAAAAACACCTACCTTGAGAGGAAAGGAAAACCGCGCAGCCTGCAGAAGATGGCGGCCCGCACACACGCAGTGAGGGAGGAAGAGAGAAGCTCCGGGAGCCGAGAAGGCCCCGCCCCTCCGGGCGTCCAATCCGTGCGAGGCCCGCGCGCGACCCCGCCCCCAGGCAGCGTCAGCGTCTGCCGGCGGGGACCGCAAGCAGACCTCAATGACGGGACCGGCGGAGCCACCCGCCGGCTCCCAGTGTACAGCGCCGGATTGCAAAACACAGACCCACACACTGATAACATGGTCCCCCCTGAGCAGCCGGACAAGCAGGCTGCAAGCGCCGGGTACGGCGCTCAGCCACCGGCGGGACCGCGGCGCAGCGCGCCGCGAGGCCCCGCCCCCCCCCGGCTCCTGAGGGGAGAAGACACACAGACAGGGGGAAAAAAAGGCAGGCAAACATACAGTGAAGTTAGACAATGTAAAATCACAAAGGGATACACAATGTAGAGCGCAGCAGCACACTCACACAGCATGTCACCGTTTAAAAACATGTCACCGTCCCAAGCGCGTCCCACACTCCGGAAAGAGACACAATATCCCAGGGCAAGGCACAACCTGACCACTAACTCCTATTAAATGGGGCATCCCACATCCGGATCACCACTCCGGGAATCCCGCTATGCCCCGCAATGAAGGGTCGAGCGGAGGAGCTAATCTCCTAGGCACCAATGGTGCCGGCTACCTTTTTGCCCGGCCTACAGCCGAAGCTGGGAGGCTGCCATTAAATAGAATACATTCAAACAAAAGCCGGGCAGAAATAGACCGCGGAGGGGGGGGCCGGGGGGATACCCCGGCTACCTGCAAGCAGGAGACTTCTTTCTTCTGTCTTGTCGCCACCTTGCAGAGAACAACACAGGGAGGTTCTTGGGAGGTACCAGGTATGTATAGACCGGGAGGGGCCTGTTGAAGTTTTTTGGAGAAGTTCTCTGCAATGCTGCCACCTAGCGGTGCGTTAATCCTAGTGAAATTATTAATGTTTGAAGTGGGGTGTGTGACATACTTAGAATAAAGTCTCGACAAGCCTATGATTGGCGAAAGATCGTTGGAAAAAGTTTGCCAAGGCCGAAACCTGTCCTTTGAGAGTACTCAGTTGTAGACCGGACTTCAGACCATGTTGTAAAAACTCCAAAATCCTAGAAATGGAGAAAGTGCAACAAGGAAAAGACTTAACTCGCACCAGGCAATGTAAGCATGCCAGACCCTATAATAAATCAATGAGGAAGATTTCTTCCGAGCCTGAATCATAGTACTGACTACCAAAGCCGGCAATCCCTTATCCACGAGGATGGAGGTTTCAGCAGCCAAGCCGTCAAAGCCAGTACTTGTAAATTGGGATGGCGCAATAGTCCCTGAGTGAGAAGCCCTGGATCGTTGGGCATGACGAAGTGATCCACCGCCATCTGGACGATGTCCGCGAACCATACTCTCCTCGGCCACCAGAATGGTCGGTACCCCCTCCTGGGCTATCTTGCGCAGCACCCGGCCCAGGAGAGGAAATGGAGGAAACGCATGGAGGAGCCGGAAATCCATCCAGGGAATGACTAGAGCGTCCGTGGCGAAGGCCAGCGGATCTCTTGACAGAGAGACGAATCTTGGAAGCTTGTGATTGTGACGGGATGCAAACAGGTCCACGCCCGGCTGACCCCAGCGGCGACACAGGGCATGAAAGATCTTGTTGAGAGACCATTCCCCCAGACGAGACGTCCCCCTGCTCATGGAGTCCGGCTTCTGGTTCACCACCCCTGGGATGTAAACCGCTGAGATGCAGGGAACATTCTCCTCTGCCCAAGACAATATCAGGGACACCTCCTTGAGGGCTCCTTTGCTCCGAGTCCCGCCCTAATAAATTGATGTAAGCGACAGCCGTCTGATTGTCCGAACGGACCTGGACCGCACGACCCCGAAGGTGGGGAGTCAACTGGAAGAGAACCAACCGCTAGAAGATTCCTCGAGTCCAACCACCACGAAAGGGACTGTCTGGCCAGAGGGGACAGAGCGAATTCCCGCTCCAGGGATTCCTGTTTCCGATCCCAAACGGTCAAGAGATTCAACTGAAGAGGTCTGGGCAAAGGGCACAGCCTCGAAACAAGACACCATGAGTCCCACCAACTGCATCCCCAGACGGATGGAGGGATGAGGACACGACAGCAGGGCTCACGCCTGCATCTGAAGGCCCTCCACCTTCTGCTGAGGAAGAAGCACCTTGACCTGAGAAGTATCCAGCGTCATGCCCAGGAAGGACCTCACCAATGACGGAGTGAGCGAAGACTTGGGATAATTGATCACCCAACTGAAGGACTCTAGGGTGGACACAACCACCTGAGTATCCCTCTCGGCCTGATGAAAGGATGGAGCAGCAATCAACAGGTCATCCAGGTAAGGAAGAATGCGAATGCCCTGGCTCCTCAGGAGGGCCATGACACCCACCAGCACCTTGGTTAACACCCGAGGGGCCGAAGTGATACCGAACGGCAAGGCCACAAACTGGTAGTGCTGATCCCCCAGAGAGAACCTTAGGAACTTCTGATGCCCTAGGAAGATAGGAAAGTGCAGGTAGGCATCCTTGATGTCCACAGTGGTCAAAGTCGTCTGGCCAAAGAGAGCTCACCGCCGACCGTAAGGTCTCCATGCATAAGTGTTTGAACTTGACAAATCTGTTGAGACCCTTTAGATCCAGGGAGCCGTCCTCCTTGGGCACCGTGAACAAATTGAAACAGAATCCCCGACCCCGTTCCTGAAGAGGCACCGGGCCCCATTCTTTGAGGACCATATTGGAAAAATGTCCCTGCTCCGGGAACTCTAAGTGTTGCTTGTCAAGACGGAAGAGCTCACCCTGCTTCCTCTTTGCCGCCTTAGGGGGGACGATGTGTAAAGTATCAAAAACTGCCGACAAAAGCATATTGGTATCATCCGGGAGCCCAGAATCCTCGCCTGATGAGGACCCTGGTTCACTATTAGACTCGCCATGACGATCCCCAGAGGAATCGGAATCACGGAACAATTCCCCCTCCTACATGGATTCACAGCCGCCATAGGCATCATAAACCTCATCATCATCGGCAAAGAGGGAAAAGTCCGTATTCAGGTGCCTCTTTTTACTAGAGGCCTTGCCGGCGTCCGGACGGGCCATTTGCCGCTCAATGCTGGCAACGCGCAGCGCCAGGTCCGAATCAGACCCCCTACTGCCTTCCCCCTCGCTGGGAGCTAAATGCAGGCGTGGGGGAGTAGGTGATGCTGCAGGCAGGATGGACTGGGGAGAGTAGCGCTCACCCCAGCCTGGTCCGCAATGACACTGAGCGCAGGGAACACAGACCACGCTGCGACCGCTCACAGGGGATGCCCCGCACATGAGACACAGCTGAGCCCGCCTCGAAGGGCCCCCAAGCTCGCTATCCCCAGAAGCCTCCATATGGTGATTACAGAAATCACAAAAATATCAACAATTAAGCCAGGCACGGGCGCTCGGGGCTAGGAGACCCCACCGGGAATGCCCCCAAGTATCCCTTAACAAGAAAGGGGGAGGGGGGTACTGGCCCGGGAGAAACCACAAGTGCAGTAAGTAGGCCCATCTGAAACATAAGAGCCAATGAGCATACCACAGCACATGCACCGAGAAATAAAACGCAAATGACACGAAGGAGCGGACTCACGGACCAGTAACTGAGTAATCAGCAGCCGCCTCAACCAGGACCAGACCGGGTCACCGCAGGAAGAGAGGGATCCGTAGACCGCGGAGGAGAAGGAGGCCAGAAAATGGCGCCGAAGGTAAGGATCCTCGAGGGGCGAACCGCGTGGTGATGACGTGGATCGCGTCATCTCGCTGCCCCGCCCCTCGGCAGCACGAGAACCTCCGGGCGCCAACTCTGACAAAATGGCGCCCGGAGGCAGAAGAGGAGGACTCCCCCTCAAATGGTGCCAACAGGCGCAGCAGTAATGCCGCCAGCGCGCGGTTGGTCCCGGCCCCCCGCTAGCTGGCCATTAGATGTTGCTGTTGTCTGATACTTTTATAAGCGTTCTTGGCAGCTGGTAAAGAATCACTTAACTCCAGCGTCCTGGTCCATGTTTGGGTGATGTAGTCCTGCCAAAAGTGCTCACTCAGCTTCTGTCCCCCCCAGAAAGCAAGTGAAAGGGTTTAGGTCCAATACATTTGCAATAAAGTCTTATGGTAGTGGTAATAACCCACTTATATCTGGAGCCAATAGTAGTATGGACTGATGTCTGGATTTGCACACTTATTCCTAGTAAGTAACTCGATTAGCAAATAATGCTGGTGGGCTAAATGTAACTGAATGCCAGTAGATTTAAAAATACAATTCTGTGAAATACTCACCTGTAGAATTGATATTATTTGTATACAGTACGTCCTGCTCCAGATATAATAGTTACACTTGGGTTATCCTCCGCCAGATGGCGCTGCACTGCAGAGACATGCAAAACAGGCTCCTCCCGGCCCTTCAAATACCCAGGGACCTCCCACAAATCCCCAGCATTGAAAAGCAGTGAACAAGAAGCCGGGAGAATTAAAACCACCCAGAACAACTGGTAACGATAACAAAGATAACAATCACCATACAGGGGATACAGAATAATGCAAAAACCAGGGTGGGGTGGAGCAGGACGTACTGTATACAAATAATATCAATTCTACAGGTGAGTATTTCACAGAATTGTATTATTCTTAGTATACAGTACGTCCTGCTCCAGATAGAATACTTACACTTGGGACATCCAATAGCAGTGTCCATAAAGTAGGGTGGGATCCCCAACAAAAAATAACAGCAGACAGTTTAAAACCACTGTCACCTGCATAACCAAACGGCCAAGACAGCATGAGCTGAGGCCCTAACATCAACCTTGTAAGAAACTTGCAAAAGGTATGAGCAGAAGGCCAATGGTAGTGGCCTAGCCAACCAGTTGAACAGAAGCCCGGTGCTGAAAAGACCTAGGGGCAACAAGCACGAGTAGAAAAGAATCGAGGCGACAAGGAAGAATCTTCCCCTTGCTGGAACAGGCCTGAGTAACAGCCTGACGAATCCAATAGCTACAGTAGACTTGGCAGAAGCCCAAAGGACCGAACCAAGGACTAGGAGGAACATCCATTAAGGTAATAACCAGAACCAAGCCGCCCAACTCCAGAGAGCAGAAGGGATCGAGCACATACAGAATGTAATGACCACAGGCCCCAAGGAACATTAGTTCCCCTAATGACACAGAGACTACCAAGGAAAACTTCCAACACCTGATTAAGGAGGGCAGAACCCTTTCCTCAGCGTTGCTAGGAAAAAGGCACAGCAGGGATAGCAATATCTCGAATCAATGAACAAGAGACACCTCCAGATGCAGATAGTCCCGGCGTCAGGCGGAACTCAACCTTATCCTAGTGTATCTCAAGGAATGGGTGCTAGGTAAACAGAGCCGCCCGCTAACACACGCCTGACCAAGGTAACAGTCACCAGAAGGACAACCTTGAGGGTAAGAACAGCCAGACAGCATCCTGAATAGGACCAAGGAACAAAATCCTGCAGACAGAATGAAATTCAATTTCAATCCCAACGGGGACCATAGGATTACATGGGGGACGCACATGAGTACCCCCTGAAGGAAGTCTAACCAAGGAAGACTGAACCAGAGGCTACTAAGGCAAGGTGGACAGGGCAGAACCTGACCCATCAGAGTACGGAGTTGGAGAACCAACTCCAAATCATGCTGCAAACAACACTAGAACCCTGGGAACCGAGAACGCCCAACAGGGAAGAGACCTAGACTCACCACCAATCAATATGGGTATGTCATACCCTACAACAGATGGAAGAAGAGGAGGAAGAACTCGCTCCTAGCCTTCCCATAGCCTCAAAACACCGAGACAGATAAGCCTGCCTCAATCAAGATGGTTGTTTCGACTAGGCCAGAGACTGTAGATTGGAGTGACGTAAAGGGAGCTCTGAGTGAGCCTAGCTAGCACTCCTGGCAAAAGGTACAGAACTACTGTCCTTGGTACCATAACCACCCTCTACTAGGGCACCTGGGGCCACCAGAATCACTGGTCCCCTTACCAGAGCAATCTTGCGCAGAACCCTGCCTAGCAGGGGGAATGCAAAAAAGACATACAGAACCGAACATACAGTCATGATGTTACTAAGGCATCCAGACCACTGCCAGAGGATCCTGGGACAGGGAAACAAAAGGCCAAGAGCCTGTGATAGTGACGGAACACAACAGATCCACAGCTGATTGGACCCCATAGTGACACAGGGATTAGCACATCCTGTCAGAGGGGCTGCACCGGGGCGAATATCAATGATATGCAGGGAACATTGTCTCCACCCAGATTAGGAACCTAGACGCTTCCTGAAGGGTCCACCAGCTCCAGGCCCCTTCCAAGGGTTACTGTAGGACACAGTCGTCAGACAGACCAAGCGCCCCCAAACTGGCAGGCCCAGAAGGAAAGTAGTCAAGCGAGGCAGAGCCATTGCAAAAAGCTCACTGTTTCAAAATCAATAGGCGTAAGGACGTCTAAGGGCCCCACCACCCCCAGAATCGCAGGGAGTTTCAGAAGAAAACCTCCCCCTTCAACCTGATAGTTTGGCATCCATGGTGACCGTTTCCAGCAATGGGTAAGAAGGAACTGCCCCCAGACAGGTTCCCTGAGTTCATCCACTCCAAGAGAAAACTTCTTACCAGGTGGGAAGGCCCACAGACCCTACTCCAGGGATGCCGGATCCCTGTCCTGTATTAACAATAGAAGTCGCAGAAGGGCCCAAGGGGAACTGAACATGAGGGACCTCTTCCGAGCAAGACACCAACGGGCCCACCAGCTGCATCTCTGTCTGGTGAAGGGAACAGGACAGCAATGAGGGACTGAGCCCATGTGACCAGATTGTCCACTTCATTGCGGAGAAGGGATGATTCTCATTAGAACCTGATCCAGATTCATTCCTGGTAATGGGATTACCAATTAAGGGGACAATGAGGACCTGGGGTGAAGGTCCTCCCATCCAAATGACTCCCAACGGACGCCATCAGCCGGGCATCCATCCTGACGCAGACTGGGAAGTGAGAAAGGGCGTCCAGGTAGTCATCGCGCAGACGCCCCTTGGTCTCATCGGAGACATCACCATCGTCTGCACCTGAGAGATCACTCTGGGAGTTGGAGAGGCCAGATAAGGCTACAATTAGCAGTGTTGGACTACCAACACGAACCTGAAGTCACAGGGATGTAAACAAACATTTTAGAGTTCCCCAGACGGCAAGAAGCCCACTGGGCGCAAGGTGCTGATGGCCCAACTCAGTTTCCAGCAGAAACTGCCTGTAATTAGAGCGTTGCTGTGAATCCAGAATGGGCCAGCCCGACCCATCCTTTTCAGGGAACTGTGGAAGATTCGTATAGCGGCCCCTGCCTCTGCCTGTTACGGGCAAACTGCAAGAGACCCTCAGCCCTCGTAGGCCTAGCATGGCCTGTACCAGCAACTGAAGAGCGGCAGGGACCAGGAGTACCTGGGACCTGATAAAACAGGGGAAGGCCGCGCAGCAGACTCTATCCTGTATCTGGAGGACACAATATGCCAGTAGGGATTTACACTATAAGTAACCCTGGATGCCCCAAAGACCCGCTAGGGAAGTGGGAGAGTATTACAAGGCCCGCTATAATTTTACACCGGGCCGGGAGAAGCCAATGGTGTTCACCAGTCTGAAAGACATAATGGGAATAAAGGGTGTCAGAACCATGCGCAGTAAACAAGGATCATGAAAATCGCCCGCTACAGACCAAGGGAGGAGGAGGACTGCTACCACGCGTACATGCGACCAGCATCAAAATAGCGCCAACGAACCTCAAAGGGCGGGCCAAACCAAACCAGGTCCCTGCCCCCCCCCCCCCCCCCCCGAAGAGCGTGAAGCTCTGAGATAGTTTCAACGTTGTCATGAGGAGCAGAGTGTATGACACACTTAGAAAAATGATTTGCCAATGAAGACGCCGCCGCGTCTGAGGCGACGCCGCCGCTCGGCGCAGCACATAAGGGAAGAGGTGCGCGCGGCGGCGACAGGTACATAATAAAAATGCAACAGCGCGGCTCTGACACCAGGAATACCAGTCAAAGACAGTACTAAGGCCATAAGTGTGTAAACATACATTGAGACCACCACACATACACCCCCCCCCCCTTTCTTTCCCCCCCAAGCTACGGGGGGGAACGGGGGAGGATGGCGACCCTTTGAACAGGGTTCACCGCTACACGGGGTATGGGGCAATAATGCGGGAGGGGCATCCACTAGAGGCTCACCATCAGCCTAAACTGCCTACCCTTTGGTGGGGGACTGCGGTGGAGCATGGCTCCATGAGCACGCGTGGTGCTGCCTACCTTCACCCGACCAGCACAGCCCAGGCTGGGAGGCACATCACGAAGAGGACGGGTGGGAGTAGTCCAACAGAGCCGCAGTGGATTTGTGGGAGGTCCCTGGGTATTGTCTCTGCAGTGCAGCGCCATCTGGCGGAGGATAACCCAAGTGTAAGTATTATATCTGGAGCAGGCCGTACTGTATACTAAGAATAGAAAGGCAATGCCAGCTTAGTTTAGTGATGTGAACACAAACAGGTCATCTCACCTCTTTAGTCTCCTCAGGGTCTGAGTGATCCACAGTGACAAACAGGTCATTTTGCAAGTACTTCAGAGCATTCAAGGGTTCGGTCTGTGCACGCTCCTCAAACCTGTAACAAATTTGAAACTTTATTCCAAAATGGGCTACATGGTTACATAATTAGTTAGTCATAAATGTTTCAGTCGCAGGCCTTTTTTCATAACTAAAACATCATTACCTGTGTTTTCGAATAAGATATTTACAATGCCTAAGCAAGTATTCTTTGGAAGGCCGGCATAATTTCAAGGACCAGAAGTCATCTAATCTCATTTTTGGAGAACAAGATTTTCCTGGATTTCCTCCAAAAAGATAATGAACCTTTGAAAGGACAACAAAAATAACTAGTGGTAAAGCCATATCCTTTAAACATTCTCTAGTAAACATCAAATGAAATTTAGACAGCAATGAACCATATTAACCCAGGCCGGCACCCCCGAATAAGAGCCTATCTTATATGTCCCCCCCCCACCTGCACAGATTGCCCACATTAAAAATCATCCTACCTGCATCTACCGCATTTTCTGAGCCTTTAAACATCCAAGATGTCAGCCCATGGAGTCATGCAAACAGGGCGTTTCTTCTGACTGTGCGGCTCTGCATCCTGGGATTGCTGTTCTTTTCCTAACCCAAGCTCTTCTGTCTGTGCAGAGCACAGCTTTAACCCGTCCCCCTGCACTTTACCCCCCTTCTCCACAGTATGTAATGCTTCTGAGACAAAATGGTGGTGCCCGTATCCTGAACAGAGTTGCAGCTCAGTGGGGGAAAGAATGATAAGTGACTAAACATAAAATAAACATTTTAGATGCTGTGGTAATAGTTTTTAGAGCTTTGGGCTTTTCATTAAATGATGCTAAAGGTCTAGTTTAATCTTATTCTAAACTGAGATCCCCCCCCCCCCACTATAATCCCCTGCAGGAGATTGCTGATGGTCCAGCACTGAGACACTTACCAGACCACTGATCCCTGTCCCGAGCAGTTGCTGCCATAATCCGGCATCCATTCAACACCCGATGGAACGCACAATTCCTCACAGGCACTATGGAACACCCCCCGACACTGCAGTGAATTCCAGCGACAATGGCGTGGGCAGTCCATCAGATGTTGAATGGATGTGAGCTGTTTAAAGATGGCAGCGGCTCCTGAGCATTTGGTGCAGAACTGGAACATACGTTTTATTGTCTCAGCACTGGACTAGCAGCAACCAGCTGCGGGGATTAAAAGTGGATTTTTTTTTCTTACAGCCTGCAGAATAACTTTAATTCAGATAATTAACTTCTATTTCTATTAGTTATATTTCTTTATAGACTGTAGTAATCAAGACTATTGCTTCTCAACCCTGCCTTAGAAACAGGTATGCTTTATTGATATCAAGACAGATACACACAGGATAACTAATTAGCGCCTCGTCAGTAGGACACATCTGCCGTCCAGAGATTCACAAAACAAGACATACTGGGGGTACTTGAGGACAGGGTTGAGAAAAACTGATCTAAAGCAACAAAACGGTTCCCCTTTAAATGCTTACGTCAGTAGTAGTGCATATAGCTACTTATAACAAACAAATTTAATGTTGGATTGTGTAAAACACATCTAGGAAAAAACAGGCACTCAAACTAAAAAATAAAATAAAAAGTTCTTCAAAAGGGACACAGGGGTAGGATGTGAAGACTGTCAGCTAGATTAATCTAAAAGCTCAAATGTAATTACCAATTGCCAAGATGCTAATTGCATCCAAAGCGCTAAGAAATTGGGTTCAGATACTTTAATCTGGAGGAAATCACACAGGAGACTACAGATATCAGAAAGGCAGGGACACGCCAAACAGGGTAAGAATTACTGCCTAGAAAGGGTGAATACCTTATGCAACTCATCATAAACCAGCTGGTGTGCAAATCTTGGACATGGCTCCTCCTCTTGAAAACTTTTGCTTGGATTTTCTTTGGATGCTTGATCATTTTTATATACACAAGACCTAAATAAAAAGTTATAACCTTTAGATTATACAATGACTATATAAAAATGTTGGTGATTCGATTAGCGAGACCACAGCTCATAACATGAGATGCTTTAGAGGCAAAAGGCTGAATGACACATGAAGATTCCTAATCTGGACACTTATTTAACAACGTTACAGGACTTGCAGCAGACATCAATTTGATTATGTGTCCCCTCTCTGTCACTGCCAAGACAGATTTTATAGTGGTGCAAACCCCCAAAATCTGTCAGATTAAAGGGGGTGGGAGTTGCTCAATCACTAATATTTATACACAATTATTCAGGGTCTGGGAACCACTTTACAGCCCAGTTTAACCCTCTCATCACTATATAATATTCAGCAAACAGGCATATGAATCCTGTAAAGAAACTAGGGGCCTTAGTTTGCGTACAATTGTATATACGTCAAGGGGTGCCTTTTGGTGGGGTCCCTAAACCTATTTGAGTGCCCAAAAATACCATTTTGTGAATACTCACCTGTAAAATGGGTATTATAAGTATGTCACACACCCCACTTCAATCATTGATTATTACACTTGGGTATATACCTACCGCTAGGTGGCAGTCTTGCAGAGAAGTCCAGAAAAAGCCCCTCCCGGTCTATACATACCTGGTACCTCCTAACAAATCCCCAGTAATTCAAACAGCAAAAAGACAAGGTACCAGGAAAAAAACCAACGGTAACCCTCAACTGTAAATAAAAAAAAAAAAATAAAAAAATAAAAAAAAACGTCACCATATAAAGAGCCAGGATACCAAAAAGGGCGGGTGAAGTGGGGTGTGTGACATACTTATAATACCCATTTTACAGGTGAGTATTCACAAAATGGTATTATTCTAAGTATGTCACACACCCCACTTCAATCATTGATTATTACACTTGGGACATCCAACAGCAGTGTCCAGAAAAGGGCGGGTATCCAACCAGGCAATAACGCAGAAAAAACTCAAACCACTGCAGCCTGCAGAACCTTGCGGCCAAAAACAGCATCCGCTGAGGCCCGCACATCAACCTTATAAAACTCAGAAAAAGTGTGAACCGAAGACCAAGTCGCAGCCCTACAAACTTGTTCAACAGAAGCCTGGTGCTGAAAAATACCATTTTGTGAATACTCACCTTGTAAAATGGGTATTGTAAGTATGTCACACACCCCGCTTCAAGATAATCATTACATGTGGGTAGTAGGGTCTGAAGAGGGCGATCTGCAGAGATGATAGGAGGAAAGAAAGCCCCTCCCAGTCCATAAATACCTGGGACCTCCCACTCATTACCCAGTATAAAGAAAGCAGTAAGGCAAGGGACCAGGAAGAGCCAAATATTAGTCATAACAACGCAAAGTTCACAAAACGATGGATCCAGAATACAAAAGGGCGGGTGAAGCGGGGTGTGTGACATACTTACAATACCCATTTTACAAGGTGAGTATTCACAAAATGGTATTATTCTAAGTATGTCACACACCCCGCTTCAAGATAATCATTACATGTGGGACATCCAAAAGCAGTGTCCATAAAGGGTGGGGATCCAAAACAAAGCATAAAGCACAACTTAAACTACTGCAGCCTGCAGAACTTTGCGGCCAAAAACAGCATCCGCTGAGGCCCAAACATCAACCTTGTAAAAACTTTGAAAAAGTGTGAACAGAAGACCAGGTAGCGGTCTTGCAAACTTGCTCAACAGAGGCCTGGTGCAGAAAAGCCCAGGAAGCCCCAACCGCACGAGTAGAATGAGCTGTAACACGAAGGGGAGGATTTCTCCCCTTAGCAGAAAAGGCCCCGACAATGGCCTGACGAATCCACTTACTGATGGAAGACTTAGCGGGCGCCAAACCTTTCTTGGGCCCAGAGGGTACCACAAAGAAGGCATCAGTCTTACGAAAGGCAGCCGTTACGACCAAATAGTACTTTACAACTCGAACCACATCCAGGGAATGCAGGACCCTCTCCTTTTCGTTACTGGGATTAGGACACAGAGGGCAAAACAATGTCTTGATTTAAGTGAAAAGGCAGAAAACCACCTGAGGAAGGAAATCCGGGTTAAAACGGAAAACCACCTTGTCCTGATGTCTTTCAAAATACGGGACCTGAATGGACAGAGCCGCCAACTCAGAAACACGCCGAACAGAAGTGATAGCTACCAAAAAGGCCACCTTCTGAGTAAGGGAAGACAAGGCAATATCATGCAAGGGCTCAAAGGGAGGACCCTGAAGAGCAGAAAGAACCAAATTCAAATCCCAAACCGGAATCAGAGCCTTCCTAGGGGGCCGCACGTGCGTAACCCCCTGGAAAAAGGTCTTAACCAGCGGATGAAGCGCAAAAGATCTTTGGAAAAACACTGCCAGGGCAGACACCTGCCCCTTCAGAGTATTAAGTTGGAGTCCTATATCCAAACCGTGTTGCAGGAACTCCAGGATTCTAGAAATAGAGAATTCCCTGCAAGGGAAAGCCCTAGTCTCACACCAATCAATATAAGACCTCCAAGTCCTATAGTAAACGGAAGAAGAAGACCTCTTCCTAGCGCTAATAAGAGTCTGAATAACCGCATCAGAAAGACCTTCCTCCTTCAAGATGGAGGTTTTAGCAGCCACGCCGTCAAAGCCAGCGTTGGTAAATTGGGGCAACGTAGATGACCCTGTGTGTGCAGATCCGGCAGCAGGGGCAGAACGAACTGATCTTCTGCTAACCTTACCACGTCTGCGAACCAAACCTGTCTTGGCCACCTTGGAGCCACCAGAATTGCTGACGCTCCTTCCAGAGCCAGCTTGCGCACTACTCTGGCTACCATGGGAAACGGAGGGAACTGATACAGAAACCCCAGATCCCTCCAGTTCAGGGACATGGCGTCCGTCGCGAAGGCTAGCGGAACCTTCGCCAGAGACACAGATGCCGGAAGTTTGTGATTGTGACGGGAGGCAAAGAGGTCCACCACCGGTGAACCCCACCTGAGACAACCTTGGGACTGAGAGGCCACTCCCCCTTGCGGGCTGACCACCTACTCAGAGAATCCGCCTCAGAGTTCTCTACTCCCGGAATGTGAACTGCCGAGATGCACGGGACGTGGCTCTCCGCCCAGTCCAGAATCAACGACACTTCCCTGAGGGCACTCCTGCTGCGAGTCCCTCCCTGGTGATTGATGTAGGCAACCGCCGTCCGATTGTCCGACCGAACCTGGACCGGCAAGCCCTGCAGGAGATGAGTCAAACGAAAAAGAACCATTCTGATGGCTCTCAATTCCAGAATGTTGATAGGCTCGTGGGCTTCCAGGGGTCCCCACAACCCCTGAAATTGCAGATCCTTCCAGAAGCCCCCCCATCCTGAGAGGCTGGCATCCGTGGTGACCACCTCCCAACGAGGAGTCTGAAAAGACCTGCCCTTCAACAGATTGGTTGAGTTCAGCCACCACCTGAGTGGTCGGCGAACCCGGGGAGACATCAGAAAGAATTGATCCAGCGACAGAGATCTATTCCAGACAGACAATAGATGGAGTTGTAGCGTCCTCGTGTGAAACTGGGCAAAGGGGACTGCCTCGAAGGAGGCCACCATCAACCCCACCAGTCTCATTCCTAGTCGAATGGTCAGACGAGGAATGGACATGAGCGACCGAATCAATTCCTGAATTAAAAGAACCTTGGATTGAAGAAGGAACACTCTGGCCTGATCTGTATCCAGAGACATTCCCAGAAAGGATACTATCCTGGACGGGTAAAAGGAGGACTTGGGGTAGTTGATCACCCAGCAGAACCTCTCCAGAGTGGATATTACCGTCCTGGTGTCCAATTCCGCTTGGCTGAATGATGATGCCATGATGAGGAGTTCGTCTAGATATGGCACTATGCGAATTCCCTGTGCTCTAAGAAGAGCCATCACCCCAGCGAGCACCTTGGTGCAAAACCCTTGGAGCTGTGGTGAGACCAAAAGGAAGAGCTACAAACTGAAAGTGCCGATCTTCCACCACAAACCTGAGGAATCTCTGGTGCGCGGGAAAAATCGGAACATGGAGGAAAGCGTCCTTGATGTCTATGGACGTCATGAAGTCCCCCTGACGGAGAGCGCGGATAGCTGAACGAAGCGATTCCATGCGAAATTTTCGCAGCCTGATAAACCTGTTGAGGATCTTCAGATCCAGGATGGGCCGGATAGAGCCATCCTTTTTGGGGACCGTGAACAGATTTGAGTAAAATCCCTGACCCTGATCTGATAGGGGCACTGGCGAGATGACCTCTATCTCCAGAAGACTTGAAAACGCCTCCCGAAGCCCCTGTGCGCCAGGTGCGTCCGGGGGCACCCTAGACCTGAAGAAAAGCGGAGGACGACGGGCCTCGAACTCCAACTTGTAGCCGGAAGACACGACTTCCCGGATCCATTTGTCCGAACCCTCCCGAATCCAGATCAGAGAGAAGTGTCGCAGCCGTCCCCCCACCCGCACGGGTGAGGGCGCCCCCTCATTGCTGAGCAGGCTTGTTCGCAGGTTTTGGGTTTTGAACCCCAGTTGTATCCTGAGCGGGCACGTCCTCTGCCCCTATTCCAGGAATCTCCTCTAGTGGAAGGGAAGGCGAAACCTCTTCCTGCTCTGGATCCGCGAAAGGAATGATTGAAAGAAGCCGCCCCGCGAAAGGGACGTCGTTGCTTCTTGCGTTGAGGTAACTTACCCCCCTTAGCTACTGAATCCAATTTTTCTCCAAAAAGCCGCAGCCCCACGAATGGGAGAGACGTCAGCGACTTTTTTGACCCAAAGTCGGCCGCCCACTGGCGCAACCAAACTGAACGCCTTATAGTCACCATCAGAGCAGAAGCTCCCCAAGGCGGCTAACATGAAAGACAAGAATAACTCACAACGTTTAAGTCCCAGAAATTCGTCACTGTCCGGGTGCAAACCGGAAGATGACAACAAGTCTCTGACCACCGACCTGGTAGCCACCACCAGCAGAGACGGAGCGCAAAAAAAAAGGCCGTATGGCTGCCCCAATACTGGCGAAACCATGACAAGCCATCTGGTCAATTCGTTTGTCCCCTCCATCTTTAAGAGAAGAGCAATCGGGGTTATTCAAAAACGGCTGAATTGGATAACCCCTGAATTGGTGCATCCACCTCAGGGGGGGGGGGACGTCCAGCGCTTAACCGTGTCCAAAGGGAAAGGATATCTTTTATCCCAACTCTGAGGAATGCCTGGGGGCCGAGCCGGCCTCTCCCATTCCTTAGAAATAATCTTATCAAAATGCCTTTGATTAGGGAATTCCAAGCGCGGCTTGGATTCCTCATAAAACTCCCCTTGTTGATGTGGAGCAACCTCCGGAGGAGAAATAGCCAGAACCTCAAACATCTGAGCAAGGACGTTAGGAGTATCCAAAGAACTCCCTGACCCCTTCTCAGAGTCCGCGCCAACAATTGCTGGTCGTCCGAATAATCCGATTCGTCAAATAGCTCCCCTTCCTCCAGAGGGGTGTAATCTGACCAATCCAGGCGATCCTCATCGTCATATTCAAATGTCGGTGGGACCGGTGACAAATGCTTTCTCTTAGCTGGAGCCTTCTTGGCAACCGCAGAAGAAATAAATTTTTCAATATTAGTCAATCTAGCACACACATCAGATTGCGACTGCCCACCCGTGACAACGTCACACGGGACACGGGACACGGGCCAAGACGGGGTGGGAAGGGGATGACGCCGGCGGTGCTGACCCAGACGCCTGGGGTTCTGACTGCCGTGTAATAGTCTGCTGTGCACATGGTATACATAGAAATACGTCATCCCCTGTTAGGGATACCCCACAGCCCATGCACTTCCGGGATTGCCCCGAGGGGAGCCCGGTATCTGGGGATGCCTCCATACGGTGAACTTATATGTAGTCGCAATGACCGAGGGAATTACGCTAGTAAGCAACCCGGGATGCCCTTAGAATTGTCCCAAGTGGGAGGATTTTAACATGGAATTTAACCCAGGGACCCAAGGACCGGAAGAAGACCCCTTAAAACCTAAGGCGTTCTATCTGAAAGACTGCCGGATATAAAGGGTTACATATAAGTAAAAATATATATATATATAGAAATATAGAAATATAGGGGGCCCATAGGGCCACTCACTGTGCCTGCCTGCGTGAGGTAAATGGCGTCCACCACACACGCAGCTCACAGAGGCAGAGAGGATCCTGTGGGCGTGGCCAGAGCGCGCGATATGCGTAGCTCCGCCCCCTTACAGAGCGGAAAGCCTAACAGGGGCGGGCCGTGGCGTCCCGCTCAACAGCCCGACCCCGCCCCTAATGGCAAAATGTGTGAGGTAAATTACCTCAGAAAAACACTATAGCGCACACATATAACGGCGCCATGGCAAGAACAGCAGCCGCGGCGCCGGTAACCACAAAGACCCCAGGGATGTAATGGTTGCGGGCCGCGGCGACGCGCAATCGCCCGGCCCCGCCCACTGTGGCCAGCGCGTGAGATCTCCCCTCACAAGATTAAGGGAACCGCCAGCGCAAATAACCGCGCCGCGGCCATTGCGGTAGTCACCGCAACAAAAAAAAAAAAAAAAACAGTAAAGCCAGGGGGACAAGCCAGCGCCAACAGCCGGCCCCACCCCCCAACTACAACTTCTGAGGAGAAAAGTTCTCCTCAGCTCTGGCGCCAGTAGCAGCAAGCGCCGCTGTTAAAGTGAAACAATGCACAATAAATAAATCCTAACTCTGAGGTAAAAAAGGTGGCCCCGACATTTTATCCCCACCACCACAGGAGAAGGGCATCAGGAAAGGGGGGCCAAGGGACAGGGCATCCCAAACCGGGGTCACCAGCCCGGATAACCGCCTACCCTCTGGTACAGGGTCTCGCGGTGGAGCATGGCTCCAGAGCACTAAAAGTGCCATTCTACCCTCACCCGGGATACAGCCTAGACTGGGAGGCATGTGTATTGGGACTTATAAAAAACATAACCGGGTGGAAATAGAGAGAAAAGCGGGCCGGGAATAAACCCGGCTACCTGAAATCCCCCTGTGCAAGGAGGAGACATCTTCTGACTTGCTCGCCGTCTGCAGAGATGGAAAACTGGGTAATGAGTGGGAGGTCCCAGGTATTTATGGACTGGGAGGGGCTTTCTTTCCTCCTATCATCTCTGCAGATCGCCCTCTTCAGACCATACTACCCACATGTAATGATTATCTTGAAGCGGGGTGTGTGACATACTTAGAATAGCCCAGGACACACCAACCGCACGAGTAGAATGAGCAGTAACACGAAAAGGGGGATCCTTCCCCTTAGCAGAATAGGCTCCAACAATCACCTGACGAATCCATTTGCTAATGGAAGACTTAGCCGGAGCCAAGCCCTTCCTAGGCCCACAGGGCACCACGAAAAAGGCATCAGTCTTACGAAAAGAAGACGTAGTACGTAGATAGTACTTGACCCAACGAACAACATCCAAGCAGTGCAACGCACTTTTCTTGACATTCCTAGGCTTAGGACACAAAGAAGGAAGAACAATGTCCTGGTTAAGATGAAAAGCAGAGACCACTTTAGGGAGAAAGTCTGACTTGAAACGAAAAACCACTTTGTCCTGATGTTCCTCAAAATAAGGAGCCTGAATCGACAAGGCTGCCAACTCCGAAACACGCCGAACCGAAGTGATGGCCACCAGAAAGGCAACCTTCTGAGTCAGGGTGGACAGAGCAATATCCCGCAAAGGCTCAAAAGGAGGAGCCTGAAGAGCAGAGAGAACCAAATTCAAATCCCAAACAGGGAGCAACGGCTTCCTAGGAGGCCGCAGATGCGAAACCCCCTGGAAAAAAGTCTTGACCAAAGAATGGCTAGCAAAAGACCTCTGAAAAAAGATAGACAAAGCAGAAACCTGCCCCTTCAAAGTACTCAGCTGAAGACCAGAGTCCAGCCCTGATTGAAGAAATTCCAAAATCCTAGAAATAGAAAAGACCCGGCAAGGCAAAGACCTAGCCTCACACCAATCAATATAAGATCTCCAAGACCTATAATAGATGGAAGAAGAGGATCTCTTCCTGGCACTAATAAGAGTCCGAATGACCGAATCCGAAAGACCCTCCTC
This sequence comes from Gastrophryne carolinensis, assembly GCA_027917425.1. Taxonomy (NCBI): domain Eukaryota; kingdom Metazoa; phylum Chordata; class Amphibia; order Anura; family Microhylidae; genus Gastrophryne; species Gastrophryne carolinensis. The sequence continues at coordinate 253,932,904 of CM051238.1, forward strand.
CTTTAAGATGGCGGTCTCAGCAGCCAAGCCGTCAAAGCCAGCGTTTGTAAACTGGGGTAACACAGTTGGCCCTGAGTGAGAAGATCCGGCCGAAGAGGCAGCTCGAACTGATCCACCGCCAGACGAACGATGTCTGCGAACCACACCCGCCTTGGCCACCTTGGAGCCACGAGAATGGCGGGAACTCCTTCCAGAACCAACTTTCGCAGCACCCTGCCTAGCATGGGAATCGGAGGAAACAGATAAAGAAACCCCAGGTCCCTCCAGCTCAGGGCCATGGCATCCGCCGCCAGAGCCAGAGGATCCTGAGACAGTGACACGAATGTCGGAAGCTTGTGATTGTGACGAGAGGCAAACAGATCCACCTCCGGCGTCCCCCACCGGAGACAAAGCGACCAAAACACCTGGGGATGAAGAGACCATTCCCCCCGGCGAGACGAACACCGGCTCAGAAAATCCGCCTCCGTGTTTTCCACTCCTGGAATGTACACTGCCGAGATGCAAGGGACATAAGTCTCTGCCCAAACTAGAATCAGAGAGACCTCTCTGTGGGCACCCGGACTGCGAGTCCCTCCTTGGTGATTGATGTAAGCAACCGTCGTCCGATTGTCCGACCGAACCTGAACCGGCAGACCCTGTAAATGCTGCGTCAAGTGAGACAGAACCAATCTGATGGCTCTCAACTCCAGAACATTGATGGGCAAGTGGGCTTCCTGAGGGTCCCACCGCCCCCGGAACCGCGGTCGCAACGACCGCGGTCGCCGGTCCCAAGACGCCAAAAGATGAAGCTGAAGCGTCCTCGTGTGAAACTGCGCGAAGGGAACTGCCTCGAACGAGGCTACCATCAATCCCACCAGTCTCATCCCTAGCCGGATGGACAGGCGAGGATTGGAAAGAAGAAGCTGAACCAATTCCTGAATCAAAAGAACCTTGGCCAGGGGAAGAAAAACTCTGTGCTGATAAGAGTCCAAGGACATCCCCAGAAAGGTCACCACCCTGGCCGGAACCAGAGAGGAGTTGGGGTAGTTGATCACCCAGCCGAACCTCTCCAGCATAGAAACCACCATGCTGGTGTCCCCTTCCGCTTGACTGAAGGAAGGTGCCATGATGAGAAGATCGTCCAGGTAAGGCACAATGCAAATCCCCTGAGCTCTGAGCAGGGCCATCACTCCCGCCAACACCTTGGTGAACACTCTCGGAGCCGAGGTGAGGCCGAACGGAAGAGCTACAAACTGGAAATGCCGATCCTCCACCACAAAGTGAAGAAACCTCTGATGACCCGGAAAAATCGGAATGTGAAGGTATGCATCCTTGATGTCTATGGACGTCATAAAGTCCCCCTGCCGAAGCGAACCGATCGCAGACCGCAGGGTTTCCATGCGGAACTTCCGGGGACGAATAAACCGGTTGAGAAACTTCAAATCCAGGATGGGACGGAACGACCCATCCTTTTTGGGTACAGTGAAGAGATTGGAATAATACCCGCGCCCCACCTCCGAAAGAGGGACCGGGCAGATGACTGCCAATTCCAGAAGACTCCTTACCGCCGCCAGGAGCCCCTGCGCGGCCAAAGGATCTGAAGGTACCCGAGACCTGAAAAACCTTGGAGGAGGGGGGGGACTCGAACTCCAGCTTGTAACCGGCGACACCACCTCCCGGATCCACCTGTCTGAGACCTCCTGGTCCCATACCCGGGAGAAGAGTCGTAACCGTCCCCCCACCCGTACGGGTGAGGGCGCCCCCTCATTGCTGAGCGGGCTTGGCAGCTGGCTTGGGCTTGGCGCCCCAGACGTGAACGGGACGGCCACGGCCTCTACCCCTATTCCAACTGGCGCCCCTAGCAGCCGAGAAGCCCGCACCCCTGCCGGCTCTGGCGCCCCGAAAGGACGGATTGAAAGGGGCCGCCCCCCGAAAGGAACGGCGAAATTTCTTGCGCTGAGGTAACTTACCTCCCCCGGCAACAGAATCCAGCTTTTCACCGAAAAGCCTCAAACCCAGAAAGGGAAGAGCCATGAGCGATCTTTTAGAATTAAAATCAGCCGTCCACTGTCTCAACCACACACAACGACGGATAGCCACCAGCAGGGCAGTAGCCCTGCCACACATCAACATGGCATCCTCCTGAGCGGCCAGAATAAACGACAAGAAGGATTCACAACGCTTAAGAGCAAGAAACTCATCACCGGTAGGATCAAGATCCACACACAAGTCCCTGACAATAGACCTAACCGCCAATGACAGAAGTGCAGAAGCACAAACAGGCCTCAAAACCGAACCCGCACAGACAAAACCATGGCGGGCCAGCTGATCAATCCGGCGATCCTCGCCGTCCTTGATAGAAGTCGTGTCAGGAGAATGTACAACCGCCGTATTGGACAGTCCCAAAACCGGAGGGGAGGGAGATGGCGCGACCGATGAAGTACCAGGCACCGGGGTGCCGGACTGGCGCTCAATGTTCCACTGTGCACATGGAATACATATAAGGACATCATCCCCCGGGAGCAGAGTCCCACAACCCCCACACAGCCTAGATTGTCCCGAAGGACCGTTTCCGGTATCTTTGGCAGCCTCCATATGGTGAAATTTATGGTATTCGTAGAACCCAGGGATTTACGCAGTAAGCGACCCGGGATGCCCCTTTAATTACTATATAACTATAATACTACATAACTCTGACCATGGGAACTTGGCAAAAAAATTGGAATAATGGTCAAAAAAATCCCAAACTAGCCAGGTATATATATGACCGGGAGAGCCCTGTAAGATGGGGTCCCAGGATCTGAAAGACAAAAAACCAGGAACAACAATCATTCCGGGTACAACAGCACATGGGAATACAATGCAGATAACCCATAAAGGCTGTCTTCCCCCTTTAACCACAAGCCCCATAATGATGGTTAACTAGACCTGCCATCATCCCCAAACAGTGGGAGCGAGAGGGAGGGGGAGGAGGGATAAAAAAGGGGGGAGAAGAAAAACACTACTAAAATAAAATCACCACGGGGCTAGAACCAAAAAACGAGCCTACCTGAAGAGAGGGCTACCTCAGCACGACTACCACACCGCGGCGAAATGGCGGCCAGTAACTGCGCACCGCCCAGGAGAGGAGAGAAGGAAGGCGGGCCCATGGAAACGCGGGAGCCGCATTAGCCACGCCCCTTCCCAACAACGGCCAACCACAGCGCAGACTGCACAGGACGCGGTCCCGCCCCTCTCCTGCATCGCCGAGCGGCAGGCGCCGGCGAGGATAATGCCCTCATCCCCGCTGAAAAACACAGACCGGCAGCACGACCGCCGGTCTCCCCCGCGTGAAGTGAAAGCCAAGACACACACACACACGCTGGCAGACACGCTGACAGTAGCAAGCGCCGACCTCGGCGCTTCACAACCAGGCGGGCCCACGGCGCAGCGCGACCCCGCCCATCGCCTTCTGACAGGAATCCCGCGCTAACGGCGCCACCATGACACCCCCAAGAAAAAACACAAAGCGCCGGGCCGCGAAACTCGCCCAACTCGCCCATTTATAAAGCTGTGCCAGAGCAATAAGGCACAAACGCCACACAAAGAACACCCGTCCAAGCGCACACAAAAACAAACACAGAAAGAGTTCACCGCCCAGAAGATGGAGATGAACCACTCCGGCAATAGGCAAATTGTCACATTGTCACATAGTCACTCACGCAAGAGGAGTATAGCTAGCTGGGAAGGGAAAAAGACTGGTCCCATAACACATATCACCTCATATTTTTAGTAAGGCAAAAAGGCTCGCTCTATGAGCCGACTATCTAACAGCTATGTAAATAGGGGCATCCCACATCCGGATCACCACTCCGGGGAACCGCTATGCCCCATAATATGGGGTCGAGGAGGAGCTAATCTCCTAGGCACCAAGGGTGCCATCTACCCTCGCCCGGCCTACAGCCTAAGCTGGGAGGCTGCAAGTTACATGTGAGAGTTGAAACAACGGAGCCGGGCAGAAATACACCATGGGGGGGGGGGCGGGGTAATGGGAGGAGACTTCTTGTATAGACCGGGAGGGGCTTGTCTTTTTCTGGACTTCTCTGCAAGACTGCCACCTAGCGGTAGGTATATACCCAAGTGTAATAATCAATGATTGAAGTGGGGTGTGTGACATACTTAGAATATTGGGGCATGCAATGCAATCAAATATTTCAGAGCTACTCACCTGGGAAGCTGTCAGACTCCCTTTAGAACACTCCACAGGGAGATATCCATAATGCACTGCACGTCCCAACTTTGGGCACTCAAAAATAGGAGTAGGGATCCCACCAAAAGGGGAGTCTTCATGTGTCGTGGGGTTGAATACATGCGATTGCAATTGTATGTAACTAAGGCCCCTAGTTTTTGTACAGGATTCATATGCCTGTTTGCTGATTATATAGTGATGAGAGGGTTAAACTAGACTGTAAATTGGTTCCCAGGTCCTGAATAATATTGTATAAATATTAGTGATGGATCAAATCCCACAAGCACACACAGGGTGAGATTCAGCCATGATTGATCTCTCCCTGTGGAGTGTTCTAAAGGGAGACAGGCAGCTTCCCAGGTGAGTAGCGCTAAAATATTTGATTGCGTTGCATGTCCCAAATTTGGGCAATCAAAAATAGAAGTAGGGACCCCACCAAAAGGGGCGTCTTGATGTGGCGTGGGGTTTAATACATGTGATTGCAATTGTATGCAAACTAAGGCCCCTAGTGTCTGTACAGGATTCATATGCCTATTTGCTAAATATTATATAGTAAGAAGAGGGTTAAACTAGACTGTAAATTGGTTCCCAGGCCCTGAATAATTGTGCATAATTAGTGATGGAGCAACTTCCACCCCCAACACCTTTGAGATTGCTGATTGGCTGGTCTTAAAATTTGCAACCCTCATGCATACTCCAAAGGCAAATGACCGCACCACAGATGAAAAGCTGCAGAAAAATGCTAGTTCCATAACACTGAAAAGACTGACCCAGAGCTTCATGTCGTGGTGTTGACAAAGATGTGGGGGTCTGCCAGAAACAGGAGTATCTGTGTTTGGGACATTTGATTTGTTGCCAGCATTATCCACAAGGATCCTATCCGACAGACAGCACTCCTACTTTAGGAGACTGACTGGAGGATGCCTGGAGAAAAGCCATCAGGGTCCACACAACCTTACCCACCAGGTCATTGGGTAGAGGGGAAATTTACATTGCCAAGGGAAAAGAGAGGGGGGGGTCCCCTATAATTTTCTCTGGTGGCCAGGTGGTGGAGAAACCTGTCAGTGTGCGCCTCCTTAAAAGAAAAGTCACCTTTCATGATATTTTTTAGAAAGAGCATTTGGTTTATACCAGCAATTATATATAGTTTGGCTGCGGTTCGTATTCCCCAAATACCCCAGATTGATCTCTGCATATTTTGTAGACCTTTGCAGCACAGATCTATTTTCAGCCCTGCCAGATAGGTGTGGTTTAGAGTTATGCTGTCCTTACTCATGGGATGATCTATTCCCACCAACTGATTATCATTGTTTCTGGTGAGCATGTGTAAGCACTAGTGAGCTCACGCACTGCCCCAGTTACCATAAAGGTTTGTTCCATGTTTACAGGGCTCACTTCTTACTAATAATTCCTTTCATAAAACACACATTTAACGTAAGGAAAAATGTAAAAAATACACACATTGTGAACATGCTTCTGGAAGACAACACACAAAATGCCACAAAAGTGTGATCCAGGGATCCTCAGATCAGTAAAAACTATATTTAAAAAATGCATCTTGCTGCAAAAACAGGTTTCACTCATATACATACCAGCTATTCCGCACAATATCATAAATCCAGAAAGAATTCCTGACATTTTCTTCCCGTTTCTCTTTGTCTTTACTTAAACCTGACAATACATGTATTTCATTCAACTCTGGATCTATGGTAGCTCTTTGTGTGAAGCCAGTCATTGGAACTGTAAACAAAGCATTATCAGTTAGGTGATGTGATACGCAGAGCACATGTGATTTACTGTGTTTTAGTCCTATATTACAGGTAAAAAGGTTAACTTTTCTTTCCCTGCTGTATTTAATCAAACCTCAGACCACTAATGCTATAGGACATACCTGCCAGTGCTCCTGGCTCCCAGGGGCATCCAATGACAGAAGTCCAGCAGTGCGATCTAAGCCGTGGGAGTGCCAGCAATAAAAAGGCGTTTTAGTACTCACCATAAAAAGGTATTTTCTTCTGGAACTGAGGAGAAATCTGCCCCGATTGTATTTATCACTTCTGGGTTATCCAGGGAGATGGACAGTTGGTATATCCTAGCAACACCAGCACAGCTTGTCAGTTTGTAAAAAGCAGTAACAGATAAACCATGGACATGGAGTTCTACTGCAGGCAGAATTCTACTGCAGGGGGGGGGGGGTACAGGAGTGCCATGTCCTCCACAGATTCAAAAGAAAAGGTCTTTATGGGGAGTACTAAAACTCCTTTTTCTTCTGGAACATGTGGGGGACATGGCCTTGGTTGTATTAATTACTGCTTGGGGCTTCCCAGGAAATGATGAACAGGGCAGAACTTTGGATTGGTGTTTTTATTATGAAGTGCATGTACCGTGGGATCACCCTCCCTCTTGGACTTTGAAATTGCATGTAGAGAAACAACTTGTTTGCTCTGTGCTCATTTAGTGTTTTTTTATTTAGGACTTTTAGGGATGAGTTGGTCAAGCGCGCTGAGCATTACTATAAAAGAATATGTCTAGCAAGTCTGGTGAACGGTCGATACCTGCAGTAGGAAGGCCTGCAATGCAGCTGTGCCAAAGCCAGATCCAGTACTCTATTATAGAAATCTCCTCTGTGGTTATCAACAAGCGTATGGCAGTCCTCCACTTTTACTGCTTCTCTGGTGGTAAAAAGATCATTTGCCAAGAACTGTCGAAGATGCTACCAAGAAATCTGCATGTCTGTAATGGAGTTAATCAGGATTGATCTTTGACAATCCAGCTCAGACTCTGAGGGAGAAGTGACAAACTCTGTCATATTCTCCTAAAGGGTAGTCTCTGAACTGGCTGTCAGGGGAAAATGGTAATCCTACTGGACCTTAGATGGCATATTGCTTTGACTAGGATCTTGGTGAATATCTTGGTGCTCTGTACTGGAAATGACAGATTCCCGAGTCTGAGAGAATCACAAACCCCAGGAATCTGAAATGGGCCTGTCAGATGGGAACATCTTGTAGGTCGGTGCTTACCATAAGATCCTTTAAGCATCAATAGGTTCCTGACTGAAAAAAATGATTCCATACGAAATCTCTTGTACTTCAAGTATGGATTGAGGGCCTTGAGATTCAGAATCATGCATAAGGCCCTTGACGGCTTCTGTACTAGAAGCACTTGCGAATAAAACCCCCTTCTCTAAACTTCTATATTTCGCTTTTTGAACAAATCTAAGAATACTAGAAGAAAGGCCTTCCTCTTCTCTTGATCCAAGAAAAGCCTGGTTGCCAGAAACCTTTCTATTGGTCTGTCCTGGAACTCTGATGGCCCCAGGAAATGGTCTGAACCACTAAACTGATTTGATCAGATGCACTGCCAGGCTGTCACCTTACATTAGATTAGAGTCTCCTGCTTACCTTACAGGAAAGTATCTCCAGGAAAGGTAAGTCAAGACCATTGTTGTTCCATTGTCCACACGTTGCACTGTCCCAACTTAAATTCATTTTCAAAAAGACCCTGTAGTTCCTAAGTTATTTGTAAAAATATTCCTGATAGGGTAAATTTTAGAGACAAAATGGCGGCTCATGTATCTGCAGGCCACCTGCAAACCGGAAGTGCTGCTAGGTTTTCTGTTACTGTGCATTGTCCGTTGAATCCAGGCAGCATCATGGCTGAGATGCTGGGAAAAGAAGCTCCAAAATGGCTGCAACCACTAGAAAATCGGTAAGGTGGCGTTTCAGCTTTGAGTGGCTATAGGAGCAAATGTAAATGCTGACAATGCTTCAATATCATGCGTGCCTATGGGGCAAGTGAGTTTGGGGGGATTTTTTCCCCACCTGTGCCAGGTTGTTGGTCCAGTTTAAATATATGAATACATTTTGAAAAGTATAATAAGATAAATGTAGAGCTAGCTCTGCTTGCTTGCTAGCGCTTCAGGACACTCTGAAAACTGACGAGCTGTGCGGGGGGTTGCTAGAAAATACAGACTTTCAATCTTTATTGACAAGAGTGTCCCATCTCCGGTGGTTACCCCTACAATCAAGGTTGCATCATCCACATGCTCCAGAAGCAAGATAGAGAGCCTTGTGTTAAATTGAGCCTTTGAATAACAGATGGGCAATTAATAAAAACCAAACAAGGAAAATATGAAATTTACTAACCCATGCCAGAATCTTTCTTCGTGCCATCAGAGATAACTTCAACGTGGTCACTATCCACATCGTAGCTGAAAAAGTCATTCAAGTATGTCTTCGATCTCTGTCCACCGAACACATACAAACAACGATTTTTCTACAAAGTATAAAAAGGAAAAAAAAAAAGTTAGGCACTTTTAAGATCTTTTAACCTGGTTTTGAAAAAAACATGATCGATAATTTGCAAAAAGAGTATAGAATTAAAAACTTAAAACAAGGAGTATAAATGCTTACAGAATGAAATAGCATGCAGTGCCCAATTCTGGATTGTATGTCTTCAGGTCCAGCATTACAAGAGTCTTCTCTAAGCAGCTTCCATTCCTGTGTTCGACAGTCAAATGCAAAAAGTCCACTAAACTGAGGCTCATTGGCCCTGCTGTCATCCACATTTCCATTGCATGTCAATATGCGGCCTCCAAATGTGTAGATCATGTGCTTTTCAGAATCCATACACATCTGAGAGTGGGTAAACAGAACAAAATACAATTTACCATGTCAAAACCAATCATACAAAAAAATAAAACTGTTCTCAGTAGTGCACACACCTGATGATCAAACACAAGTTTTGGGCCACCATCAGCTGATGTATCTTCGCTCAATAAGGTCCAGATATTGGTATCAATGTCATAGCGGTAAAAGTCACTTTTCAAAGATTTACTGTTTCTTACAGAGGAGTCCAGATATCTGCCCAGCGTATATATCTGCCTGCGTTGAGTATCAATGCACATCTTGTGACAAGATCTGGCACTGGGACCATTCTGAGGAGACAAGTACAAATGATTGGTAGTAAGTACTCCATACAAAAAAAAAAAAAAATACCTGTAATGATACCTGGACTGCTCCAATACTTAATCTAGACCACATCTAGACCAAGTGGTATTTGAGGTCGTGCAGGTGACACTACGATACGCGTTGGCGTCTACTCTTGTGGGGGTACTCCCGGTTGGGTCTGTATACACACCTTTGCTCTGTTATATATTTTTATTGTCTTAGCTCACTCTGGCTCGCTCTCCTGCTTCATGGTGTTAGTGATATCCACTGATTGGGCCATTGGCCATAGAATTAGGAATTTCTTATTGTAATTTTTACACCGGTTAGTAATTATTTTGCACATTTATTGCACATTTATTGCACATTTATTGCACATTTATTGCACAATAGAGTTAAGTTTATGAAGAGCTTATTTATTGCCATTTTGAATTAAGGGACACTTTTTATTATGATTTTTACTAGACCACCGGCGCCCCCTAGTGTCTTTGTCTATATATGTTTATTTGTGTAAGTGTCATGTCTTTTTAACATATGTAAATAATAAAATTTAGATATTTTCTCATACTTTTGAAGGTAGTGCCACTTATTTTATGTGCCCTTGGTAACGGTTGGGGAAGTGTGGGATTCTCCCTGGTTGTGTGTACACAAACAAGAATAGGTTAAAATAATACAATTCTGTGATTTATCACCTTGTAGAATTGGTATTATAAGTATGCAGCACGTCCTGCTTCAGATAATGATTCACAACAGATGGGATTACCTCCGCTAAAGGGCGCTTGACTGCAGAGATGGCAAAAAGAGGCCCCTCCCGGTCCCATATATACACGGGACCTCCCACAAATTCCCCAGTATAGAAAAGCAGTAAGGAGAACCAGGAGAAGCCAATGATAATCAACAAGGATAACAATCACCATACAGAGGATCCAATATAATGCAAACAGGGTGGGGTGAAGCAGGATGTGCTGCATACTTATAATACCAATTCTACAAGTTGAGTAATCACAGAATTGTATTATTCTAAGTATGCAGCACGTCCTGCTCCAGATAATGATTCATAACAGATGGGACATCCAATAGCAGTGTCGGTAAATAGGGTGGGATCCCAAAAAGCTACAACACGCAGTTAAAACCACTGCCGCCTGCAGAACTTTGCAGCCAAAAACAGCATCCGCTGAGGCCCGAACATCAACCTTGAAAAACTTGGAAAAGGTGTGAACAGAAGACCAAGTAGCAGCCTTAAAAACTTGTTCAACAGAAGCCTGGTACTGGAAGGCCCAGGAGGCCCCAACAGCACGGGTAGAATGAGCAGTAACACGGAAAGGAGGATCCTTTCCCCTAGCAGAATAGGCCCTAAAAATAGCCTGACGAATCCATTTGCTAATAGTAGACTTAACAGGAGCCAGACCCTTCTTGGGACCCGAAGGAACCACAAACAAGGCCATCAGTCTTTCTGAAAGGTGCAGTAGCCACCAAGTAGAACTTCAAATTCCTGACCACATCCAGGGAATGTAAGGCCCTCTCCTTGGAATTACCAGGATTAGGGCACAAGGAAGGAAGCGCAATGTCTGATTGCGATGGAAGGCAGAGACAACCTTCGGCAAGAAGTCAGGTTTAAAGCAGAAAACCACCTTGTCCTGGTGTCTCTCAAAGCAGGGCCTGAATAGAAAGGGCCGCCAACTCCGAAACACACCTGACCGAGGTGATAGCCACCAAATAGGCAACTTTAAGAGTAAGAAAAGACAGAGCAGCCTCATGCACAGGCTCAAATGGAGGGCCCTGAAGGCAGACAAAACCAAATTCAAGTCCCAAACTGGCAACAGATGTTTGCGGGGGGGGGGGGGGGGGGACGCACATGAGCAACCCCCTGGAAGACAGTCTTGACCAGAGGATGTTTGAGCAAAAGATCTCTGGAAGAAGACAGCCAAAGCAGAAACGTGACCCTTGAGCGTGCCTAAGCTGAAGTCCCAGATCCAAGCCATGCTGAAGGAACTCCAAGATCCTAGGAATGGAGAACACCTGACAGGGAAGGACCCTCTAGACAATCACACCAGTCAATGTAGGCCCCGCCAGATCCTATAGTAGATGGTAGAAGGGGATTTCTTCCTAGCTAGCCCTGATTAGAGTATTAACCACAGAATCAGAAAGCCCTTCATCCCTTAAGATGGAGGTTTCAGCAGCCAGGCCGTCAAAGCCAGCGTTTGTAAATTAGGATAGCATAGCCACCCCTAAAGTGAGA